>JAKOGI010000142.1:707500-885000 GCA_029747015.1 Carnegiea gigantea
ACAGTTTGAAGAAGACTACTACGGCTTTTTCAGCAAATGGGATGGGAGAAAAAACAGGGAATTGAGCAACTGAGATCATATATTCATTATAAGCAGGCCAAAATGCTGCAAATCTGTCGATATTGGCAAAACCAATAACTGCAACTAGATCCCAGCAGAAACCAACAGTTTCTTCTTCCTCAACTGCGGTGGTAAATTTCTGCCCTTTCCCTGCTGCTGCAAAGATGAGAGACCTTCCCAAATTCAACAATGTTTCTACGGGGAAGGTTGATGAATTTCTGAAAATATTCCCTATTCGACATTGCTGTATGACTTTCAAGTTTTGCTCGAACTCACTTCCTCCGAGGACTAGTGAGTCTTCATCCCTTTCCAATAATAAATTTGAAAATCGGCCACTTGTTCCTCTGCCACTACCAGGCATATTGCCAGATTCTGATCTTCTGTGGGATCCCCCAGTGGACCCTCCCTCCGATGACAACATTTCGAGCTCAACAACAGATTGAGGGAGTAGCTTAAGTCTTTTAAGCTTCAACAGGCAATCCACGATATTCCTCCAAGCCCCTCGGATTGCTTCTCCAAATTTGTTGGCAATTGTGAAGACAGCAAGAGTTGCCATTCTTGGCTTCATATCATTAGCAAATATGTACAATGTCTCTTCTGTGGATGCATATGGATTCAACAAGGTGGTGAATTTGCAGAATGATGCTATGAGCTCATCAAGGATATCTTCGAGCCCATGTCGAGCTATTCTGGCCACAGAAACGACAGCTTCAATGCACTCATTTAGCACATCATCATCATCAGCATGCTCAAAAATTGCAGAAAGAGAAGCAACAGCAGGACCTGCTATACCGGCAAACATGTCTCTTCCTAGTCTATGGTCATACTCACAGGCAATGAAGGGTTGCACAACCCTGGATCGACCTATTAGTTCAATCCAACGGCTAGGATTCATCTCAGCAGTGGTACCTGCTTTTGCAAAAACTGTAATTGCATTTGTGGCAATAGAGTGGAAAAGCTCGGATAGGTACTCACGAGGAAGATCCTTGCCATTGTTTATTGCCCTGTTGTTTTTTATGAACTCTTCCTCTGTCATCTTCTTCTTGACTTGGGGGTTGTGTTGATCCGTGTTGAGCATTATGAGAGAATAGCAAATAATAAGCACTGCATCCTTCGTCTCAAATAAATCTGATGTTTGATGATCGTAATATCTATCCGAAAACGCTTCAAGAATCCTCTGGATTTTCTGGGACTCCCCTGGCAACCGGAAAGTATCTAGGTAAGTTCTTAATGCATTGTCAAGAATCATGCCAGTGAAATCAAATGTGTTTGTGAATTCTTTTAGCACTTGTAGGTGAAACTCATCTGGGTCACCGAGATAATCTCCTATGGCGGTCTTATTGAGCTTAGGGGTGAAGCGAAAGAAGTATGCATAATCCTTTGGATCAGGTGGCTCCGAGACCAAATGAGAAATCCTGAGGTACTCATAACCCTTCTTTTCATCTTGATTGAAATGGGTACCGGCAATCAAAATTTTCCTCTTTTGCGCTTTCCTCAACCTTAACTCACTCACCCATGTTTCCAAGCCATCCTCGTCCATTTCTAGCTCTTCCCAGAAGGAGGAATACTCAGTAATCTCAACCGGATATGGGCCAAAGGAGATCTCATCTTTGCCTTTGTTGATGTTATCAGCAATAGTATGGATCACTATGACTAGGCCTTCAAAGGCTTGAAGTTGTAAACTTGTCAAAGGATTACCCATCGGAAATGCTAGCTTGCAAAGCAACTTGCCGATTTCCTCAAATATGTTGTTACATATGAAAGCACAGTCATAATTTACATAGGCCTCAATAAGGAAATTCGGCTGCCTGCAAAGATTGATAATCCCTTCCAATGCCACTTCTTGAAAGTGTACCAACCCACCAAATGACGCGATTCTGATCAAGACATAGTTGAAGAATGCTTCAAGCTGGAGTCTAATTGACCTGCGCAAAAACTTGTACAATGATATCATCGATTCCATGGTGAATTCCTAACCGATTGCACTACATTACATGGGATAACACTAGAAAACAAAAAAGGAAAAAGGACTCACTCGTGAAGGAAGTGATACACATTTAGGACAGTGCTGCATATCATGGACAAAATGGGGGCACTAGATCGTGTCCCATAGTGGATCAAATGGTGAAAGAGGTCATCTCGGATCATCCTGAGAAGCTTGGGATGGTTTGCAAATCCATCTCCACTCAATTCCAATGCAGTGTTGATCAAAACCAGAGCAAACCACTGGATATCTTCATCATTTGTCTGCGTAACCACCCCTTCTGTCTCGACAGTTTGCACAACATTGAGCAAGGAGCAGAGGAAGTGGAATATATCGACCACACATCGAAGGCCAAACCCAGAATCCATATCCTCATCATCATCATCCAGGTCCTCGGAATCAGACTCTGAGTTCTCCCCTGACCTGATCTCAATGTCATTCAGCCTGGAGAAAACCATCTGTGTAATCTCATGCATGGTGCACTTGGCAGTCCTCTGCAGAAGATTACCCCTTGTCGCTGATTGCTGAACGACTTGGAAACAAGTGTTGATGACAGTACATACAGCTTCATCTCTGAGAAGGCAGGAAGCAGGGTGAGTCATGATCCCGGTTAGCAACTGGAGGATCTTCATCAGAACACCTTCCTCGCTAACTGGATCAGTCCTCTCGAGCCTGCAGTTTGTGGTGGCAGTGACAAGGGCATTCATGGCTTCTTTAGCCCCGGGAGTCTTGTCATCGAATATCTCGAGCCTTAGGAGTTTGAGCAACGATGACAGGGCAACCCCGGTGGCTACTGTTGGGACATCGTCTGCCTGGATGATGTCGAGGAAAGGGGACAGGTAGATGTTGGGATCGACGTATCTCCATTCTTGTTGGGGGTTGAAAATCAGGGATCTCAGGGATTTTAAGGATTGTTGGATTGAGACATCTTGGTAGTAGTGATCTTCTGGGTTTGAAACATCATGACTGCTCCTTAGAGCTGCAAGAACTGCACCTACTTCTGTGTTGATAGTGCAAGATACACCAATCTCCCTTTTTATGTATCTGGTCATCTTCTAAAACATCAATTTCTTATGCTTGCTGTTTTTTCTTTTCCTTTTCTTCTTCTCTTTTCCTTTCATTCCATTAGGTTAGTTACTCGTAAAATCTAAGGTAGTTACTTTGGGGGGGAGAAAATTGAGGGAATTATTTGCCAAAACAAGAAGTTCCAAAAAAAAGAAAAGAAAAGAAAAGTTTTTTTTTTTTTTTTCTCCTTTTTGGGTTTTTAAGGTGTCAAAGGTTAAGTGAAAGATCTTACATTGATCCTTGAAATTCTGCAGAAGGATGAAGAACCGCACATTTATTTGTTGAGAGAAGCAAACAAAAGCAACATAATTTCCCCTTTTTTGGGGGGGGGGGGGGTTTGTTTTAGATGCAAATAGTAACCAATTAAATTAGGTTTGTTTTAATCTATAAAGCTAACTTTAAAAAAAAAGAAATTACATAATGATATTGAACGTCAAGTAATTTTTTTTAAAAAAATTCCCATCAATAAAGTTAGAAAAAGCAAGAAAGTTGATGTCAGACTTTTGGGAAATGCATCTAATAGCTAACATATATTGCTTTGATCTTGAATCTTTTTCATGAACATGACTCGAGTTAACGATCAAATTTTAAATCCCAGCTCATATTGTATCCATTAAGAAAACTTGAACACAAGACTTTATTTAATGTTGGGACATTTGAACCAACATATGTACTAATACTTGCTCAATAGATCCAATGTTGAATTTCTTTATTTTTTCCTTCTTTTTCATTTTAGTAAATTGAAATGTTCCCCAACAATTACGTTAGATATTTACATGCTTATTATCGAGTGAAGCAAAGGATTCAAAATGCAGTTTCGGTCGTGATTGTACTTCAGTCACAATACGAAAAAACCGCTCTAATGTGGAAATTGCGTTCCATATCGTGGCGAAAACACGGTTCAACTAACTCAAACATATTTCCGATGCAGCCGTTTCATTGCGAATCAGCCACATTTTGAATCCATAGAGTAACGAATGATGAGCAAACTTTCTCTAAGTGCATATTTTCTCTGATGCATTTGGTGAACATCTGGAACGACTATCTGGTAGTTAACTGAACTTAATAGACTACACATTATTGAGCATCCTAGTAAAGTTAAGTCTAAAATATACTCTAATACACATTCTCATAATCAAGCATACTACAGAAGTCAAGAAATCTTAAAAATGAAGTAAATTGGAATTTGCGGTTGGGGCAGTTACTTTGAATCTGATTCAATTTGGCTGGACAGGCAAACCAAAATCAGGCAGTCACATCTCAAAGACGGAGAGGGAGCGACTGAAAGCTATACATTAATAAGTAATAACCATTTTACCAAATTACACGCGCATATGCACTTCTGCATACACTACATCGCAAACTACCCCCCTCTAGCTAAATTAGAAAATTAGGGGTGCAGATAATTTTCACGACTTTAATGTTCACATGATTTTCCTAGAGTTCGAAGAACTTGCATATGAGTTCTTTAGCTCATGCCACAGACAAAACAGGGTATCATACGCATCATCATCGTCATAATTGAAATTGCTCTCTGCGCAACTAGAGAAAGCAAGCACGGCTTTTAACCAGTCTTCATGGAGGGTAGAGAACTCTGACCTTTGCTCACTTGACTTGAAGTTCTCTCCTATCATTTCCTTCATTGCCCAAGCAGCAGCAGTTGCAGCTTCAACTACTGCCTTGGGGATTCCAGCCATCAGAGCTACTTGCAAACCATAGCTCTCGGGGCATGCACCAGAGGCAAGCCGATAAAGGAAGACTAGTTCGTAGTCCTTATTTCCAAGTGGAGATCGTGGCCTCATGGCACAAGCCATGTGTTGCAGAGAAACGTGAGGATGGGATGCAAACTCCTTTGTAAGCGGGTGGTAATGAGTAGCAAAAAGGAGACGGCATTTCACTTGCTCAGTTAGATGGCGAAATACCTGCATAAATTCCAGAATTTTTCACCTCAATGCAGATGATTAAGATTGAAAAGTATCATACGAACTAAGAGACTTGGTTACTCGGGGGCTTCATGTTTAGTAACTCCTAGTGACAATACCATAGGGAGTTAGAGACCACCCAAACTGCTTGAATCAGCAAAAAAAATAGCACATGCCAAGGCGTATTGTCAGATAATGCAATTTTTTTGGTTTTTGGGAATAAGAAATCAGACAATGCAATGTTACATGGTATGCATAGGCACCATATAGAATGATCTTCTACAGGCTTGGTTGCCACGTGAAGAGCACAGGAGCTAACATGCATATCTGACATTTCATACAAAAAGTACTGCACGCAAAGAGAAAAGCCAAGAATGCAGAAATCTCACAGCATATGCTATGGCATATCCATCAAAAGTGCTTGTTCCTCTACCCAGTTCATCAAGGAGGACAAGAGAATCTTGCGTTGCATTTTGGAGAACTGACGCTGTTTCCGCGCATTCGATGTAAAAAGTACCTGCAGATTGTTTGCGTCAGTGGCAATAATCTCGATGTTCTGAAATAAGATGGCGAAGTGGCATATTAGACGTTCTTCCTTGGCTGAAGCTCTTGCTTTTCTTATGAATTATGATGCATTCAGTGCAGCAGCAGTATACGGGAAAAGGATGCAAATCATGAATTTTCCTTCAAATGGGCTGATAAACAATATTTGCAATGATTGATCAATCTAAAAATCCAATCATGCCATTCAAAATTTTATCTAGAAAGGAATAAATATGTGACTGAAGTACATTCATATCTGAGGATGATACAGATTGCAATAAAAAGCACCCCCCAGCTTGGAGTGCTGTTGGATGGTAAAGTTCATGTGGGAATCATCTATACCATCAAAATTAAAATGGCAAATGCAGTGCATCGAAGCAAACCACACATAGAGTACGCGTAACCAGAATGTGTGTCCATATTGGGCCGATGATCCCAGATATAGCCAGTGGAAGTCACAAATCAATGCCAGCCATGTCGCAAACTAGGCTGATGGTTTAGTAGACAGCACAAATTGAATCATAACATGATAAAACCTGGTGTTGCATCTAATCAAAATGCATCAAGTAGATCAACGTGCAAGTTCCTCATGTGACTTACTTTCACCACTCATGATACGATCAACTGCGCCAAGCCTGGTAAATATCATGTCCGCTGCTGACAGAACACATGTTTCACATGGCACATAACAGCCAAGCTGCAAAAAAGAATTTGAAGGACAAATCAAATAAAGATAACAATAACCAACATCACGACCACACACACAATTCAATGTGCACTTTCATCAAAAGTAGGACAAACCTGAGCCATTATAACTGCTAAGCATGCAGCACGTAGGAGAGTTGACTTGCCACCCATATTAGGGCCAGTCAAAAGCAAAGTCCGGGCATGCTGGCAATCTGTATCCTCTCCCAGAGCTATATCATTTGGCACTGGAACGCCACCTTCTCCAAGAGCAAATGGATGCCACAAGCCTTTGATCTTTAGCAGAGGTCCTCTTTCATTTTCGAACAGAGTACTTGAAGCAGATTGTGGTAAAATAGAAGGTCGCGACATAGACCCACTCGAATCAATTGCAATTGCAGCAAAAGATCTCAACACGTCTATGCAGCTTATGGCAAATATGACTTGGGACCATTGGTTAGCCTTCTCAACAAATAACTCAATCAAAATAGAAAGTGTCTTGGCATCTGCATCAGTGGGATCGTGATCCTGATACCAAGCAAGAAAGACGTCAGGTTATCTGGAGTATGGCTTTGTATGGTGTGTACCTTTAGGAATGAGACAGCCTTTTTTTCCAGTCAAGTTGCATAGTTTTATGTAGGGAACACGCACGTATACACCATGGTAATCAAAACCAGTAGACTGAAATATCTGTTAGCCAATATGAAACAAAATGATTCTAGCATATGTTATAACTGTAGAGTTACCGAGTGGGGGGGGGGGAACACTAGGGAAATTCACGGAACAACTACTTTGCTCTCTAAATGTATCAGGACAACATGATTGCTAGACAAATATCGCACACAGTCCTTTCTCCTTCCCTTGCCAGAGAGAGTGCAAGAAGGGAGAAGCACTGGAGAGAAGTTCTCCCTTAGAAAAACAAGGATAACATAAATTGTCTTCTGTTCTTGACTTCTTGTTTCTGAACCACCCAATATGGAATTAGTACAACTTTTACAAGAGAGAAGAAAATGACCTGATACTTTGGGAAGTCACTATCTATAGCTGCTTCAAATTGCTTAAGAAACTCATTAAGCCCATTATCCCTGCTAAGCACTGGAAGGTTCAGAATTTTTGATAACAATGAGTTAACATGTTCTTCATTCTGCAGCAAGATCAACAGGTCCATTCCAACCCGTAAACCTTTAACAAGTGAACCGAATGCTTTCACCTGCAGCACATGAATGAGGTTTTAAATCTGAACGTATAGGTCCTGAAAGGATTTCTGGAAACAGAGCAAGTCAGACACTGGCAATATATAATAACTTGAGATTCATCGAGCATGTTTTACTTAATGTAGGAAATTAATATGCATACCAGCCTCTTGTCCAAGAAATGAAAATGAGCTGGACGCAGAAAATTTTGGATTCAATTTGTAAAAGAAAATGAACAGTAACAGAGGATTCACTGTGTGGATGATATTCAATGATCTGGACCCAGATCGATAACGTAAGCTGAACTTGTAGAGTTTTTTACGAACAGCATGCCAGACTCTGGCATCCTATGATAATCTTCTTTCTTTGATGGTTCAGCTATGTTCAAAGTCTAGATGCATACCACTCTTGGACAAGGCACAACTAGACAATATGCTCAATAAAAACGAATTTCAGCAAGAGATCTGGACATGTTCAATAATGTGAACAGAGTTTCCGCAATTTCCAACACATCAATTAATTCACAAATATGAAGTAAATTTCCTCCACGCCAAGAAACAGAGAAACAAAGCAATGGAAATTCCACGCTGTAAGACCATACCCAAAACTTAGACCTCCATCCAAATCCAAGGATCCTCAGCTCACTTGAGTCCCTTGTATATCCAAAGTGCCATTCATTTCAGAAGGCTAAAACTGGTATCAGTCTATTATATTGTACCTAGTTTAGTTCTCCTTTGAGAGTCTTTTCTATCAATATTATGATTTCATAAACAACCCAACGAAAAGCTTAAGTTGATGGTCGAAGGCCCAAGAATAGGTTTTATACTCTAACACGGCCCCATCACGCGAATGCCCTTCGAGCTTGAAGCGTAAATGCTGCAAAGGCTCCACCATACATTGTGCAATAAATCAACATGGGGCTGCCATGATTCGAGCTCGAGATCTCTCGCTCAGAAAGGCTCCGATACCATATTCAAGAACCATATCAACCAAAAGTTTAAGCTAATAGTTGAAGGACCATGAATAGGCTTTATGCTCTAAAAATACTGTAACCCAGTTCAGTTCTCTTTTCTATCAATATTATGATTTTATATCCAAACACCAACTCCAGCATGACAACACTAAGATGAAGATGTTTACTGATCAAAGAAAAAAGCTAGTTTCCTCTGAACATTGAAAAGATTCTAGATGATCAAACTATAGAAATAAGAAAAGTAGCCTTACCCTTTGTTTCAATGCTTTCCTTCCTACCACTGGCAATAGAAGTGTAGCTTGTGATTGAACAGCAGATTTAACCTTACCAAGCAGCCTTTCCAAATCAGGAACTTTGCGTAGATATTGTGCTACAAGTAACATAATTTCTGCACATAGTGTTAGAGCTTCAACCACATTAAGCCTGTCATTGATTTCCTCAACATCTTTTAGTGGATGACAAATCCAGCTCCTTAGAAGCCGTTTCCCAGCAGGAGTTATACAATTATCAAGATATCTGAAAAGTGTACCTGAAACAAGAAAATGAAGTCATAACAAAAGCAGTTCACGATATGCTTCACTTTCACAATTTTAATATAGCCAAGGGTCACAAATATTCACCAGTTGAACCACCATCAGCATTATTATGAAAAACCTCGAGATTGACAAGTGTCTGTCCATCCATTCTGAGGCAGCCCTTATAAACTTGGTATGGTAGTACTTCTCCATTGCATAAAATGTCATCCAACTACACAAAGAACTAGCATTAGTTACAACAGGACCTGATCTCTAAGAAAATTGCATTGAATCATGAAAATTTTTTTGCAGAAAAAAAAAAGGCACATACCATCAACCTGGATAAATGATCAATGAGTCCACCCAAAGCACATAATGTAAATTCATGATGTGTTACACCATCAAGCAGAAAATTCCACAAATCCTCAGAACCTTTAAAGTATTTCTTTGACTGGATCATATTTTTCACTTCTCCAGCATCCAGGAAACCATTAACAGGCAACACTGGGGTAGTTTGGACTTCTTTGGAGCCTGGAAAATAACCAAATGTCAAGGTAATTAGGAAATGCAGTAACAGCACTGGGCACTTTGAGGATTGAAAATATGGAGCTGTAGCTTGTTGCACATATGACCCCCTGCCCTGCCACAAGAGGTAGTGGGAGGCTTTGGGCAGTCATTTTGGAAAGAAGCTAGCAGAATCCACCTGATAGTTGCTAAACATGTGTAGAAACAATACAATTTATAGGAAAACAAAAGGGGTTTTTTTTTTGGGGGGGGGGTAGGAAACATGACTCTAAAATTTGATAGGCCATAGGCATCAAGAAACACTACAGTAGTAATAAGAACAATTGAACATTTCAATAACTAGCAAACCTGAAGACGAGTATTTTTTAAGGACTTTCTGAGCGTCTCTGGATAAACCTGCGAAAAAACAAGATTGAGTAAATGAGATGTGACATAGGTACCAAAAAGTTGGCCATCCACCCACTTCTTGATCATTCATATGGTACATATTTCATGAACCACAAGCTGGAATGAAACAATTTACCTCGATTTTCATAAATTATTTCCTTGGGCGAGACCTAGAATCAAACAAAATAAGATGACAGCAGCAAAATTATATTTAAGTTGTATATTTCAACTTCTCCACAAGTTTACGAATAATGATTTATTAGAACATACTTGCATCAGTAATGCCATTAACGCAGCACAAGAGGCATCGTCACTAACAGAACCAACCCAAATTTTTAGAGCAGCACAGTCAACAAAAGCGAACCCATATGTAGTAGAACCACCATCCACCCCACGGGATCCCTACACAAATAGGTTAAGGAAAATCTCAAATTAGATCCAGTAAGAAAATATTATGAGAAGGGAAAGCAAAGGAACAAAACAGACTGGTAATGATTCCTAGAACGGAGAGATTCAGGACACCCTTCCAGAATTCAGGATTAGGAAGTGCATTCGTAGTCGTATGAAAAACAATATTTCTCATACAATTTGTCAGAAAATTTTCAAGTCTCCATAATTGGCATGGTCTTTTATCAATGTGCAATACCACTGGTTAGTGTTGCCCACTATCTAGCCCTTCTGCTTCAGCTTTTCATGCACGTTCGTTCTCAACATAGCCGAAGAGACATTGCTTATTTAATTTTAGCTTTACATTACAACGGCCAAAATGAATTATCAGCCCTACGTCCCTTTTCTTCAACTAAATAAATTAAGTGACTGCTAATTCATTAAAAAAAAAAGCTTCTTTACTCTACAACAATGTTGCAAAGAGCTTGGGATCCTAAATTTGACGATATTCCACAAGAAGATAAAGCAAAGCACAGTTTAGGAACGCATTTTGCTTCAGTTCACACTAATGCCAAGTGGGAAAATTGCCCGGTTATGAATTGTCGGCGGTAAAAAAAGTGAAATTCTGATTGCAAGACTGTATGTATATATCTTATAGCCTCTCCAGAGTCAGGCCATGTGGGTGCCTTAGAAAAGTCATTGGGAGCACTAAAGGTAACATAGCCTTTTTTGCAAGAATGGGATGTCGAAATTTACATTTTATCAACAATCGACATATGACTTATGGATTATACTTCAGAGTTTAGAAATCGCACCTGATCCAGAAAGCAACTAGCACAATCACATAAGCACCTAACTGGATTTAAAGATTTGTGTCATTTTCTAGCAATCGACATAGTATTACTACATGTCTTGGCAATGGAAGGCCATGAGTAGAATCACCTTCTGGAGGCCCATTATTTACTAAACATGCTGTTGATACATCTTTGTAAGACTTTGTTGTCAAAGACCCTTTTAAGTCACATGTCTCGCAACAGAAAAGGAAAATTTCTTTTGAAGCTTCTATTAGCTTTTAAAATGCTTACAAAAAATTACAATGATGGCACAACTGAGCTCTTTAAAAACACAAGAGGCATTCCAGCTGAAGTTTCTAACACAATTCCCTTTCACTGTGTGTCTATGTTGTTATATGGGAGGGACATGATGTTTTTGACTAACAAGATTATTATGTTATGCCTTCTGTTAGTGACATCAACAGTTGGGAATTTTTTTCCCCATCATACTTTATAATTCAGTTACCCCCTCCCTCCCCCCCCCCCCCCGGCCCAAAAAAAAGGGAAGAAGTAAAGGAAAAAAAAATTGATAACAAGGGGGAAGCAGTAGCAGAAGTGCAGGAAAAGTGGGTAACCCACAGAGCTGTACCAAACCACAAATAATCTCAGGACTAAAGGTTGCAAAGATATCAGGTTTAAAGGGACAACATTGACTTCTCATGGCACAGACCTCCTTTATAGCCAGAAGATGGACAGCATCAGGACCGATATTTTCATCAGTCGAAGTTGATGGTGTGATCACATTGACCAATTTTCTGGGAATAACCTGAAACCCAAGAATACAATTAATGAGGATACATAATACAATCACATAAAGCACAATCCATAGTATGGCAAGAAACTCACAGAAAACATCACTGCATGGGCTCTTAAACAAGCTGTATTAGCTGTCAGGATCATTTAGGTTTCCTCAGTTCAGGTATTTTGAGTCATACTAATATGCATGACCCATTCCACTCACTGCTTAAGTTTCCTAATTAAGATATGACACCTATGCAGAGAGTAAGAGAAACGTCCCTTCTTTATGTCTTTTCACTTACAGTAAACATCCAGAATTGACAAATGACAACATTCTTGCATTAAACAGAAACCAGTGATAACTCTGATCCAGATTCCAGAACTCACAAGCATATCAATAGCAAGGACCAACAAAAGCAGTTCGATGCATGAAAGGGAGCATCTTTCTCAGGATCAATTTACCAGGAACATTCTCTGATATGACATTAAACTGCATCTCACAATAACTCTAATCATCCACATCAAGAAAATTGCAACTGGCCATACCATTATATGAGGCCCGCTGGTGTAATCTTCCCCCAACGTTGAAGCTATCCAATGGAGAAACACACTACTTTTTCTTTTTCTTTCCCCCTTTTTCTTCACAAATATTCATTTTCCTTGTTCCCATTTAACAAATTAAAGGTATCGAACAACTCATCTTATCCTCATCTAACTTGCAATTCTATCGTGTACAAGATAAAATCAAACAGTTATTAGCACTACCTTACTAATTCTAAAGCATAATTCCCAAATGCCAAAAACAGGCATCATGGCGGCATGCAATTAATCCAAACTGTTTAGAATGGTACTAAAATGTCTGTAAACAGTTTGGGGGTTCAGCAGGGGCATACAGTGAATTTGTCAACAAGAAGGAACTTTTGGGGGAAAAAAACGAAACTGTTTCTATAGACTTGTTTTGGGGATCCCAAGAAGCCCTCACGACTATACCTCCAAAGAGCTTTAGGGGGCTCTAAATATCCCCTAAATAATTTTGGTGCATGCAATAGCTTCGGCGCCATTTTATTGATTATGAAGCATAACTTCAAAAATTATCAAAAATAGAGATTTTAGCATACAATAAAGTTATCAACTATTGATAAGGATCCTGAAACACACTAAAAAATCTTGACGGGAGAGAAAAAGCATATAATCCCATTTGACAAGTTGCCAGATATTCACCCAGAATCTTAGATTAAAAAAGCTCGAGGAGCAAAAAAGCACAATGGGTCCTAAGGCCTAGGTGCGGGCGTTGAGGCAAAGGCGCAGGCTTTTTGGACATAAGGCACACTTTTACTCAAAACTGCTTGAAAATCATTTTCAAACCATATTTTGACAAATAAGTTAAATGATAGCATTAAACAAGTGATTAGACATCACAGCGGATCATACCATAGTATATTGGGTTCACCAATTCTAGAGGCATTTTGGGAAGGACAGGAAAAAAAAAAGAAAAAAGAAAGGAGACAATATTTGACAACATATTAGGACAAAAGGGAAGTATATTCTTCAATCTTTCTTTCCATATTAGTGGCGACACCATATTTCCCATTTAGATAGACCGGCGTAGATGGGCTGTCGAAAAAGTATTGGGAAAAGATTGGTCAACTCCGTCTTTATTAGAAAACTATACAAGCCTTCAACTACAACCCAATTCTCAATCCAAAATATTAGGGTTCTTTAGTTTAGTCTAATACTCGAAGCAATTGCATGCAATTAGATAAAGTTTTCTACCAAAAATTGAATAATATAGTAAAGATAAGTGTCAATCTAAAGATATTTGTGTTTTTCCAAGATGTGTATTCCCTGTTCTCTCTCTCCCATGATCTTTTTCCATAAAGAGCGGGCTTGTGTTGTTTTGAGCCTCAGTCTAAAGCGTAGAAAAGTGTAGGCTTTTGTGGGCTTTAAGAATTAGTTGGGCTTGACCCTTGCAAGGCACAAGGGGTTGGGCTTCAGGTTTTGTGAGCCTAGGCGTGCCCGATGCGCGCTTCTTTAAACACTGCTAGAATCATGAAAACCATATAGCGTTTATCATTCCACCACATAGACATCATGTATATAATCTTAATGAGCATGAATCATGATTGCTTCCTTGGCACCATGCTGCAGATTTTTTTGGTATTGGTACAAGCGTGCCCAAAAACACACCTTGTGATAGTATGGAATTAGCTCTAAACTACTAAGAGTAGTCGAACACATTTTGAAGGATTAGGAGGACCATGTAATCACCATTTGACAGCTACACGGGCCTTTTTCCCAAAACCCGGGAAATTGTGTAGATGGCCTTCATGTTGAGGCAGGGATGAATGCAAGTTGTAAGTATAGATGTACATGGCAATTGTTGGGTCCAATTAATTCTTCGTCTTTTGTCTAAAAATCCCCAAAGATTTTCCAATGGAGAAGCATAATAATCTATTCACAATAATTAGATTCGAAAAGTTCAAAATCATCCTTTATTCGACATTTCTAGATCACCACCACTTTTTTTTTGGGGGGGGGTGCCTGGACTCTGGAGAGCCTCTGGCAGTTTACCTTTACAACCTCTTCGGACATTCTTTAATGATTTCAATAAGCATAAATGTTTCATTTGTACCATCTTGTAGATTTTGAAGTAACAAGTATGATTCAAAAAGGCCCATAAACATGCATTTTTGTCACATAAAAAGCGATCTAAATTGTTTAGAACAGCCCTACAAACCATAAAACATTTGAAGGGGCTGATGGGCAAAAAACAAAAAAATAAGGTCAGTTTGAGGCAAATTTTCAGCTTGGATTATGGTGGACTATAGTACAACGCGTCATGCAATTGTCCTGCAATTCTTTTTCTGTGTAGTACAACAGTCAAAAGACTCTTAATACAGGTCCAATGAAACCAGTCACCACATAATTCAGGGGTAAGGCTGCATCTAATGCTCCATACCCTACTTAGCCAGGACTCCGAGAAATTGATTTAGCTTAGGATTAGGAGGCCTCAAGAAGAGCATATAGTCACCAACTCACCACGGATATAATTTATCGCACATTTCGCAAAAAATGAATCATGTATAATATACTCGTTTTAAAGTCCTAAGTGCGAGCACTCTACACTTGCAATTTTTAATCACATTCTAAATATCCCCTCAATACCTTGTAAATTATCCGAAACAACATGAAATACCATAAAACATCTTGAAGTAGAGTACACAATAAACATTTGACCTCTTCCAAGGCATTTTTCATAAGAATCCTGAAATTTGTGTATTTTAGCCTCATTTTCAGTTCCTAGTCAGCTTAGGCACTCTATCTCCAAAAAACGAACGATATTATAGATCCCTCTTTATGATCCAACAAGCATAAAGGCTTCGATCGCCTTATCATGCATCTTTTGAATCATGTTTTTCAGATGCCATACAGAATGGGCATTGTGGTGGCATAGAGGGCTGATTCTAAGCTATCCAAAATGGGCATGGGCTTTTATATGACATTTGAGGGCTCTAAGGAGCACACAGTGAGCATTTGAGAAATCTTACAAATTTCTAAATATGATAAGAATCAAGTATGATAGCATTCACTTACAAGCATCAACAAGCTTTAGCCAGTCTACCTCCAAAAAATCACTCAGGACATTCTACATATGCCTCCAACCACTTTCAATGAGTATAATCACTCCATTTTTACCATTGTAGATCTTCATATGGGAATTTAACCAAAAAAATAGACGTTATCTAGGTATATAATACACTTGAAACTATCCAGAATAATCTTAAAACTCCCTAAAAACCTTCTTAAGGCTGAGAAAAAAGAATCACCATTTAACAACTTCTCAAACACTTTCAAATCATCCCAACAACTATGTATTACCTTCATTTTATGGTTCCCAAGTGCTTGACTTTAAGAAGCACACCTTAAGGCGAGAAACTTTAACTTCGTTCACCTCAGTTTCCTAAGGTAATACGACTTCCTTGGGCTCCTTGAGGGGTGCACTTCAATACACATCAAGCCAAGGCACAACGTATGTGCCTCCCGCTAATATCCTTATCATCTAAGGGATGCGTGAGATGGGAAATCATCAAAGATCTGAGTTTTACTAGTACTTACCCAGACAATTCATGCAATTTCAAATGAAAAACCCAAAAATGTCACCATACTAAAGGCCAAATTGAAGATTATAACGAATTTAAACACTAATTCTTAGACTCATCCCAGAAGATGATTTCAACAACGTTTTGCTTTTTTCTCATTTTAATTTCCAATTTTTCTACTAATGGCATTATAACTACCGCTTACAATAAAAACTTAGAACAGAAAAGGTACAAAACATCAACTTTAGGATTTTTAGCAAATAAATGGATCTCCCATGTCCCATCCATATTGCATAAGCCTTCGCCTTCAGTCTCGCCACAGCTTTTAGAAACCTCTGGCCTCTGCACCTCAATGTACCTCAGGCCTTTTAAAACTGAAGTCCAAATACTTCTATTACCACTGCTATGTTGAATAAAAATATTTGTAATGGATCTTCACAAAACAGCCTTCTTGATACCCCATGCTAAGGGTAATGTCATACACATGCTAGACACGTCACAATGCAACAAAAATGCTAAACTTTAGCAAAGATTTTGAAAAAACGATATGCTAAGATTTTGGGAAATTCTGGTTCAAAATTACTCCAGTCTACAATTACTCTCATTTGAGCTTTTCAAGTCCAACATAAGTCAACTTTTGGCAATTGTTTATTCTGAAATCTCATCAAACTTAATGCTAGATAAAGATAAGACTATTTTTTTACTTTAAAAAATTTGCCTGCACAAAATAATTGCAAAAAGCATAGATTGACAATTCCTCTTGCACAAATAAGGATCAAAGGTTACATAGTTTGACTAGTCAAAATTGAACGTTAAAGCATAACTATGTGAAGGCTGCAAAGTACTTTCTTAGTGTTGATGAAAGTCACTTTTAAAATTTAGAGCAAGCAAAAAAATCAATGGTCAAAGTCGATCCTAGAGAGTTGAAAGTTGAAACTGCAATAAGTAAATATGCATAATCCTGGAACATTAACGTAAACGCAAAAAACACTTACAGTAGTTGCTCCCCTTGCTTTCACTTGATCGGCTGTCTCTAGCTGCTCCATCCGTCCAACTTTATACCTTTAATGGCAACACCCAACAGAAGTTGATAACTCGAATGAGCACTTAAATGAATGAATACAATACAAAGTGAGATGAATCCTGGCCAAATTTTGCAGTTTCTGTTAAAGAATAAATTGGGAGGTGTAAACTTCGAAGGGAAATTAGCTTCCATTAACAGTTAAGGCATAAAATCAGAAAGCCCTAACAAGGAGCATATATGCAACTTCATAGCTGCTTACATAGAAAAAGTCTCTTAGCCATGAAAGCAAGCAACAATCCTCCACATAAACACATACACACAGACATAAATGCAGGTTCAGTAAAATTGCTATGGCTATGTACTGTTAAGTATACTTAACCAGTGGTGTAAAGCCAGTCAGACCTTGACACAGAAAACTATGCATGGAGTGACAAGACAAAGGATAGATATTCAGCACTTAGTTGTGGTTGCAAGATACTTCCTTCGATTACCAGACAGAATGTGGATCCCGCCTAAGCATAAGCCAATAAGGTCCTAATGTAGGCAACATTACCCTTACAAGCAAAGAAGTTGTTTCCGAGAGACCTACAAAAATTCTCTTTTTCTTAGTTTTTTTTTGGGGGGGGGGGGATTAGATTTAAAGCTAGTAACGCCTTTGTGGTAAAATTGCAAAGTGAGACAAGAAGAGAGACAACAATAAGAAGCAAAATACATACAGTACTAGTTATGTCACAAAGCATTCAAAACAAATAAGATGGTAACAGGTGCAATTCAATGATACATACAAAGACTTCTGATCACCCAAAGATTGATGACCAGATTATTTCTAATCTGTAAGGTAGATGGACCAAATTCAAGAGCATGGACACTAGTAGCCATTGAATTGAGGCAGATAGATAGTTCATATACATTGTCCTTAGTCACCAGAATATGTCAGTGTACACAAGAGGGAACAAAAAGCAGCAGCGAATAATAGTACTACATTCACACATAAGGGGAGAAACACTAGTTAAGGTTTCATGGACAGACAGACAAAAAGATTCTAAGTGAAGCACAGATTCCCGTACCCTCGAGCAACCAACTTCTGAACAGCATCATCTATTCCGCTCTCAGAAATACCAACCTAATCATTACACATAAATGATTTGACAGGTTATTTTGGGAATAGCGCATCATATGGAAAAACACATACTTAAACTACCAAATTGTAAGAGAGCAAGGGATACCTGTCTACATTTCCCCACACCGCTGTTAGTTACCTTCCAATCCAACTCCCGGTGTCCTATTTCTGCATCTATTTCATAGAGCTCATAAAATTTTCCCTATGTTAAACCCATATGAAACAGCTTAGTTAATAAAATCCAGGAACAGAAACAGCATGTCGTCAATTTATAATTTTAATCATATAAACAAAAACAAAGCATCCTTACAGAGAGAATTTCCCCGACCATTATATGCATCAGCTTCATGAACCCCCCAACCCGCTTTTCAGCATCTTTTACAGTGTAAGAATAAGACCAACTTTAAAACAAATGTTTCTCCTTCCGTATTTAATTTCGCCTCAAGTAACCATGTCAGACACTTAACATACATCTGTCTATATGGGAAAATAGGCCATTGACACTTTTTTGTTCACTCTAGAACACTCCCCTCCCCCCCCCCCCCAAAAAAAAAAAGAAGAAAACCAGCAAAAGGGTGGCACATATAGGCATTTTTTATCTTTGTCCAGTCTGAGCATCATTAGTAACAAGTTTCAGAAATACAGTAAGGATACTTGCTGAAATGTCCTTAATTTCTGTGATCCCCCCCCCCCCAACCCTTCTTTTCAGCGCAAAGGACATGCAAGTTACTGAATAAAAGACCATCAAGCAAAGAAACAGATAAAACAGGCAATCATTGCTATCTGAAAGCCACTAGGTCCATAGAGACAGGAACTTACAACTTTAAAGAAGAGTAGAACATCCATATACTGACATTTCACTGTCCAATACTGTTTCTGTGAAGCTGACATTTTCTTCAAAACATCAGGTGGAATATAAAGAGTCCTTTTATCATAAAAAGGATCACCAGGTCTCCTTCTGTTAGCATCCCTAATTCGAGAAGGATCTAGCCATTCAAATTTGCTTGCTGTTTCAGAGACCTCCAGAGGAAGGTTGTTTCCTGGCTTCGGATCTTGAAGAAATTTCACTCTTTTATTAGAATTTCTAACGCTAAAATCACTTCTATCATCAAATTTAGTACCATCTTCTTGGATTCGCTTCAGGCGTGGAACAAAGGGCCGTTCACCTGGTGTCTCCGGTCCACATAAATTTGCATCACTTCTAACATCCACTGATCTAAATTGCCCAGGCATTCCATTAGATACCAAACCAGCAGGGTTCTCAGGAGCTTTATGAGTTGTGTTGCACTCAGATGCTTCTTGGCATTCATTAAATATATCAAACATCGACCAAACATTAGAGGGACAACCACCACCTTGGTTCCTGTGAGTGTTCAATAACAACCTTGTTCAAGAGAAGACATGAAGCAAGCACGACTGCGAATTGAGACACAATAAACAGCTAAACTCCAACAGAAAGAAATATACTGCTGAAAGCCAGTTATGCCAATTCCAAAATAGGGTGCGAAGTCAATCCTCATTTCAAAAGCATTCAGCTGATATATTTGGACTAAAGAATGGAAGTCCAATACTCCAATAAGTACTGGCTCTTTATCTATTTTCAGAAATTATAGAGCAAATATCAGCCCTCAGACTTAGAGGTTAAGCAAATAAAGAAGCAAACCAGCAGTACAGCTACACTATCACATAAGTCATGAATCAATAAATTGAAAAGGCTAACTACATAGCTCAAAATCATTTGAAGCAGAATCACAAGACTCGATAAAGCTTTAATCCTATTCAAGTACTGAAAGCAAACCATTTGATCTGACGACATGGCTTCCATTATGGGGTCAACATATTGACAACTCTTGTTGACCTACAGCCTGGTAGAAAACCAAGCCCCAGTTCAAACAAGAAATGCTAGAAGGGACCTTGCAAATCAATGACAAACATCCATAATTAAAGTGTTTAAGTTACATCATTGGATAAAATAAACAGATGCAAGCAAGCACCCATGTCCTAATTCACAAATACTTTTAAGACAAACTTTTGCTCTTTTTGCAACTATGAAATATTGTCTACTGAGTCTATAATCATTATTCACAAACCGGCCCATTTTTAGTACTTTTTCCCTTTCATTTAAGCGTGCTTGCTGGAGGAGCTAATAAAGTCTATGGGGTGGTACAAGTGGCCTAATTCAAACTCGACCTATATTTCGCCCTATCAAACCACCATGAGGTCCACGACAAACCCCGACCCCCCCCCCCAAAAAAAGGGTAATGCTAACCAGAAATAATGGTGCTAAAGCTCACACTAACATGTAGAGATTTTATTTTTTTTTTGGGTGGGTGAGGGTGCATGCGAAGCACAAAGGCCAATACAATACAACATCGGAGGGGGGGCCAACGGAACCTCGCACCAAATTCATTAAAGACCTCGGTCTTTAACACCAGGTTAACACCTCATTAGCAAAGTTCACAGCAATATACATAAAAAATGAATTCTCTTAGCATTCATAAAGTCATCCAATTTCATTGTTCCAAGAATACAGCAATACCATATTCATAATTTGGCCTTCTGTGTCATTTGTTAGCTGCATCCTTTTGGCTTTTCTCCTTCAGAGCAATCAGCAGCATAAAGCATTACACTCCTTTTTCAATACAACAATCATAATCTTAGTACACTAACAAAACTGAGGTTTCAACCTAAAAAAAATTTCAAATCTCCTATAACAAAGGCATTACACTCTTCCACAAACTTAAACTACCTTACAAAGCAGAAATCATAGAAAACTTATTCATGCATCAAATCACCACAAAACATTTGAACAAAAGCCCTAGAAATTGGACGTTAACGCACCTGTCAGAAGACTTTTCTTTGGCATCAACCTTGACAAACTTATGCATAATACTAGAGAAAACAGACGATTTCTTATCATCAGTGGGCGTCAAATCAGCCGTAAGAATCTGGCGAGGAGCCTTCTCCGGCGGAGTATCGGTTCCTCTGATTTCGAGGGAAGGAACGGCTATACAACTAGCGCTGGTAGGTTTAGAAGCGTCGGCGAGGGTGTCACCGGAAGGATTATGGCGGATTCCAGCGCCATTGAGCTGATCTCTGGCGGAGGTGGCGGAGTTAGGGTTTTCCGGCGAGGGTTTCTTGAGGAACGAGAGGATCGATCGCTGCCGATGCATGGCGGTCAGAGGAAGAGAGTGAAGAGGGGGGAGAGAGAGAGAGAGAGAGAGAGATGGAAGGGGGAAGAAGTTAAAAAGTGGACATCGACAGGAGTGTCAATGGGGAAAATGGGGGAGTTTGGCGCCATTTCAACCTGCGCTCAATTTTTGAGAAATTTCACCATCCTTGTTGGTTAGTGGTAAATAATATCGACCGTTGATTTATAATTTATTACATAAGCATATTTTAGGTATTATTTTAATTAAAATCTCTTATATAATTTGATTTTTAACATAATTTATGTTAAGACTTTTTAAGTTCAACAATGTTAATTCAAAAACACTTCCACAATACAAGCCATACTCGAAAAGATATTGAAAATTTTAATTGAAAAGAATGACATAGTTATACAAAAATTTATCACATGTTATCTTTCACAATCAAATGACAATTAAACTATGAAAACTGAACTACATTTGTACATGAACGTTTCAACGTCACGAATTATCTTTTACAATCAAATAAAATCTAATTACACCTGTATTTTAATATGATTTTTTCAACGCTTAGAACAACTTTATGTTGTTTTCGGAGCACAATAAACTACCAGTTCATTGCTTTTGACCGAACCAGGAACACAATACGTCATGTACAGGATTAGGGTTAGGATTTGGATATGGGAATGACAAAGTGAGGATTCTATGGACCATTTAAGATACTGATTGATTAATAAGAACTATTTTAGCAAATGTTCTGAAATCTCTCCACAGTTTCATAATTCCTACACTTCAAGTTAAAGCAACTGCTCCCATTTTCCCTAAGTTATCCTCCTACTTAATTTCAGCAGCTCAGCAAAAACAGGCAGCCGCTTTTTAGAAGACGAAACAACATTTGTTTGATTCACTCTAGAACAAGAAATTAATAACTTACAGACTAAAACAAGATGGCTTTTGCGGTGCAAGAAGAGAGAACTGAATCGTTCGTGAAAGGTCATCAATATCACTATTGACAAACCGGATGCGCAAAATTATTGTATGTAAGAAGATGGCTGGTAAGTATGTGTTGATGCAGCACCATAATCATATGAGCCATAGCTCCCTACATTTCCTCCATAAGAACTGCCAACCCGAGCCCCAGCACTGCTTAGACTGTCTCCAATGGTTGAATAGTGTCGTGGAGTGCTCTGAGCAGAGGCTGAAGCATAAAAACTGCCATAGGTCGACCCATAAGATGATGCAGTTGGCCCAGTATCATAGGTACCCTGGCTCGGATAGCTGTATGCCCCTGGATATCTTGACACTGGGCTCTGATTGATTGGTGAGAGAGGATTTCTTTCCGCAAACGGTGGGTATGGACTAGAATATCTCGGAATTTTGGCGGGGTGGTGAAGTGGTGGCCCACTACCCCAAGCACCACCACTGACAAGCCCCCGCTTGTTTGGAGGCTTGGAACCAGCTGCAGAAGCCTTCTTCTTATCAGCCTTGGCTTTCTCCAACGAAGTAAGTCGCTTTCTCAAGCTCTCAAGGGGAAGTTCAGCCTCAAGCTTATGGTCTTCTATACACTTGATGACGGACTTGATAGAGTCTATCTCCCAGTTGCCAGTTTCATCCTGAAATATTAAGCAATTTCTACTGAGAAACAAATGACCCCGATACCACCACTCATGACAAACCAATAGTTATTGAGCTGAAGAAAAAAACTCAAGCATCATTGACCAAAGGGCACATACTGTTGCGGAAGAGCCATGATTGCCTTTCTTCTCTGTCCTTTGCAGATAAGACTTGAGCAGGGAGGCAGGCTGGAACCTTTCAGTCAAGCCAGACTCTGAAGCAAAATAAACTGCCTCGACTTCCTTTCCCTTCTTCACCAATTCATCAATGATGCCTGGACACAGATTAGTTCCATGAGCTATCTTTAAAAGGGATCTCAAAGAGTCGGACTTTTCCTATAGCAACAATACATGTGGACGCTGCAGCTCTAATCCTAACTATGCCTTTCATCACAAATGCCCATGCTCACAAGGAAACAACCATTCACATGCACTACTACTGTAGTTCTCAATGATAGGAACCAACAGTTTCAATCTAGGGTCTCATGGGACCAACACACTTGCAACTGAGAAGTCAAGGTTGCTACATTTGACCCCCACCCCCCCCCCCCCCCCCAAAAAAAAAAAAGAGCACTTCTAGGCAGGACTTTGGGGTATGCATCTGCACTTGGACTCCAATCTCAGATTTCTCTTTGCATGGCATTCAAACATCATAGAGTGAGATTGGCAATGTCCCAAGCAATCAACTGCGAATACACAATTGTCATAGACGTCAAGCCACAAAAAACAGAAGCTATTCTGATATAACAACACCCCCCCCCCCAAAAAAAAACAAAACAACACCAAAACGGGATCCCAACAAGAGAGGCTTATTCCAATAGATGCACAAAAGAAAAGATTTTTTCTTTTGTAAAATCTTTTCTTTTTTTTGTTAGGGGGGGGGATTGGGGGTTGAGGGGGATGAGCTTATTTACACACGTGCACAACCCATGGAGAATCGAACTTTGGTCTCTTCTATAGAAACCCAGCACCGGACAGCTAGGCTACCCTCAAGGGAGCCATTTTTGAAATTTTTGATTATTCCGGATTGATTATCTTTTCTTAAGAAAACAAAAATCAAAGTGTGGGTAACTATAATCAGCAACCAGCATAAAACGATAACAAACAAAAAAAAAAAAACTAGAAGTCAAACAATTCTGTGGTCAGTACATTTCAATCCAAATAGTGATTACGGTTCCAAATGCAAGACAGTACATGAGGCGAGATCATCTATGTAGGGATTTTCACAACCTCAAACTGCCCCTCCCTCCCCCCATCCCCTTCTCCCAGAAAAGGGATAATAAAAGAAAGGAAAGGAGAGGGAGGGGGAAGAGAGATGGAAAACCATATTGCAGCCCTGATCAATGTTAGACTTTGCCTCTCATTCACCTATGTCATAAAGTGAATTCCAGTTAATGACCAAGAAAAAGAAATGCAGGCACAATTCTGCCTATATAAAATGGCAATTAAAAGGAAAGGTATTTCCCAGAGCAAGAAAGACCATAAAATTTACCTATTGATAAATAAGATTTTATGCTTACCTACAAAGGAAAGGGGGGAAAAGGTCTAGGCGCAGTAATACATGATCATTACAATTCTGTCAGCAGACACGAGTTCCAAAAATTTTGCCATAATTTGGAAGACAGAGGCGCAGACTTGACGTAGACAAGCAAAAAGGTTGTTTTCAAAAAACAAACTGATCAGCCCTAACCATGTAGTCAAGGTTGAAAAGCCCTATAAGAAACAATCACTTGCAAGGCACTAGAACACAAAAAACAAGGCCATAAAAGACAAACCACCTGATACATGAAAATCTTCCTTACATGTAGTGTCATCTGTCAGGATTTCATATAATCATTTCCCCCTCTTCAGAAGTTTGTATCTAATTGAACAGATTTACCACACGGTCCAAATCGAAAGCAACTTGACCATGCACACATTCCCTACTTCAGCAGCATCACTGTCCCGCCCTCCTCTACCTCTCACAGATCTGAAAGATCAAAAACCCCCCCCGACCCCCCCCCCCCAATGGTGCATCAAGGGAGAAAAAGGAAAAAAAAAGAAAAAAAAAGAGTAAAGAAGGTACCAGAGATTGAGAATTTATATGAATCTTCTTGTGAAAGAACAGTCCAACACGACATCCACATTGATCAAACGTTGACCTAGTTTTAAATTAGCAATTGCCTCAGGAACCCAAGATATTTAGCAATCCAAGATAGTCAGCAGGCATTACTAGCAGAAACTTCTTATATTCAACCCAGACTGTCCCCTGTAATTCTCCAATCTCCATACCATTTTTCAGTGCCTCTCCCAGATAGATTTGATACATTGAGATTGGTCACTATGCATCATCACACATGAGAATCCTAGGCAAATGACCACTTAATGCCCCTTCTCAAACTCGAATCTCTGACGAGTCTATCCTTGTTTAGTTCAGTGATTGTGCCATCTTCTAGATCTTAGTTACCAAATTGGTGCACCCCCTGGGATCTCATTCCAGATCGCACTTCATCCATGATTCAAAAATGCAGGGATTAGAAAATTTGTTGATCCTAAATTACCAAGAGAACCAGCAAAATCAAAAAGATATTTTGGATATGGCTACCCCCGATGCCCGTAGTAGAAGGAAGACAGGATAAGGAGGTTAAGGGCGGAACCACGAAGCACAAAGTGGATACACAAAGCGAACAGCATATTTGTAGCAACCCTTCATTTTCTCTCATTCTTTCTCTCCTCTCTCACTGCTGACAGGTCTAGAGGCAATGAAGTTTCAAATTAGGGTGTTACTAATATCACTAAACAGTTTTTAAGTCACCAAGCTCTACATAGTCCTTCAACTTTAATTGAACTTAGGCATAACATCTATGCCTGGCCGTTTCTATCTGAAACGCTGGTTGACAATAAGCGGTTGTCATTTGCAAAAGATGGTTTGATATTGCCTGTCTTCTTAGTAATTCGAAATTGACAGTTCTTCTCACTTGCTAATGTAAAGGCAGAGGTAAAGTAATTGCACCACTTGTACAAGCTCGCACCAGCAACCATCACAGCAAATAGCTAATGATGCTAGCAACCAACTATTTGTCAACAATGGGACACGATTGCCTAAAGGCTAAGAATATATACGTTCACCAATCCTTTTGTATTTATATAAGAGCCTCATTGTATATAAATGCGAGGTCCATATCTAAATCCTGAAAAGCAAGCATAGATCCAAGCTCAAACGAATTGAGCTTAAGCTCAAAACCTTGGAATAACAAAGCTTCGCTCGAGTCTTCGACGAAGCTTGAACAAGCCAAAAATAGGCTCGAGCCTTTAGTAAGAAGAACTCAAGCTTGATTTTACCGAACCACAACCTGAGCCTGAGCTCAAATGCAAGCTCATGAGTTTGGCAAAGCTTGCATACACCCCCGAGCCAAATATTTAGATGTAATGCCAGCAGCATCCCCTTCCTCATAATGCACATACAATTCGTAACTACTAACTACCAACGTCAGCCTATGGAAACAGAACGTTACCGATGGAAAACTAGTCAGAGATCTCTTTCACGATCCTAAAATCTTCAATGATGACCTTCATTAGGGGGTTCTAGACAAGCTTTGTTCCATTTCAAGCATTAGAGCATTCATTTGAGCCTATGGGTGTCTATTAACCAGCAGAAAATCCAGCTCTGCAAAAAATTTCCTTGGCACCCAAACCACTTTGAATGAGAACGAAAAAGATGTTATGAAATGTTGTCAACAAACACCCATGATCCCCTTTCTCATTCTCCTCTCCAGCTCCCTCAGGCAATATGAGCATCTAGTTTTGAAAAATCCTGTTACTTTTTATGATGGCCTTATTCGCACTGCACCGCTCTTCTTAAATGTGATTCTAGAAAGCCAGAAAGATGGGCATTATGGTGGCATTCAATGTTGATAAATCACGCAGAATGACCTTATTGGCTCAATGATCTTCTCAGGTGTGATTGTAGAAAGCCAGAAAGATGGGCGTTATGGTGGCATTCAATGTTGATAAATCACGCAGAATGACCTTATTGGCTCAATGATATCTTAAAATTGTATTCAATGAGGAAAGTGGCTTCATTGACACCATTTATAGACTCAGAAAATGGACCATGAATGCCACGAAGACAGACATCATGATACCATACAAACCGTCCAGAATACACACATATATCTTAGACTATTTTCAAGGATGTGTAGAAGCATATTACAACTACCCACAATGGGAACATAATATTTGGAATATTTTGAGGGGTCAGTGGAAGCATGTAGTCATAATTTGAAAAATACTCAAAAACATTTAAATAACCATGAAGACTGTGTGTAATAGCCTCATGTTAAAGGTGCCATGACGTTTTGGCCATTGTACCTCCAATACCACTTCGAATGGAATGAATTTCTCCCAAGAATTTCAAAGGGAATAGATTTTTTTCAAAATGACCAAAAACGGGCATTATGATAGCCCACAATATACCCCAAGCCATCTAAAATAGTCTTGAAAGGAACACCTTCAAATAGCCCACAATATAACCTCAAGAGGTGAGACGAAGCACATAATTACCATTTAAATTCTCAGGAATTTCCCCAAATCCCAAAAATTGGCATAATAACCTTCATTTTGCAGCTCCCAAGAGTCTAATTTTTGAAGGCAAGCCTCACTGAGTCACAAGTCTTTAACATCACAACCTGGATATCCTGAGGTGACACAATTTCCCAATCCTCATTGAAGTGTCACCAAATGTGTGCATCAAGCTGCACATCATTGATATATTCAACAAAAGAACTACAGCCGAGATGGTCAACCAGCAAAGTTGGATATAAGTTTATTTCTGCTGAGGCTCTAACTTTCATCATGCATAGTGTTTCAACCACTTGCTCTAAACAAGAGAATCCTAAAATCCTCCCCAAAGCAAACCAGAAAAGCAGCATTGAGCATCTATCATATACGTTAAAACTGTTCATAAATCTAACATATGTTTTCTTTCAATACAACACTCTAGCACAAAGGATGCAATGACACTGGACACACAGAACAAGCACATAAATTTTGGTGAACAAGAAGTAACCAATGGCAAAGAAGCTTAAGTTCCCAATATGAAACATGCAAATTATTAAAAACTCCAGATTCAGAAGACGGACCTCCAACGTTGTCTTCAAATAAGGGCACGGCAAGCTTGGCCATGTCCCTTCTACCGGCAAACTCCATCACCAACTTCTTATAAAACTCTTCCTCAAACTTGTCCTTCAACCCAAACCCCAAAACAATCTGCAAGAACATCGAAGCCTCAGCTGGCGCCATTCCACTCAAGCCCTCTCCACCATCATTCGCAGCCGCCTTCGCCGCCTTCTCCCTCCAATCTCTCAGCAAACTCTCCGCCCTTTCTGCGGTTGCCCTCGAAAACCCAACTCCCAAACTGCCCTTCTTAAGTTCATCCGGCTTGAACATTCCCCCAACCAACACCCCACATACCCACCTCTTATCCGTCATCCAACTCTTTCCCGCCGCTTTCTGCTCCACAAACTCCCTCACAACATCAAGCACCAACCTCGGCGGATCAACAGCTTCCCCAATCGCGTTCAAAATCTCACTCCTAAACGCCGTCGACTCTTTCCTCCTCGCAACGACAAGCTTCAGCACTCCATACGCATCCATCTTGCGACAAAGCGAAATCAAAGCCTGTGAGAATGGAACGTCGTCATTTTGGGGAGGTTTCTTGAACTCGTCAATGGCGGCCTGCTTCTGAGACTCGACGAGGGAGGAGAGAGAACCGAGACGGTCAGGGATGGAGTCTTCACGGTGTTGGAGGGATTCTAGGGTTTCGTGGAAGTCGGAATCTAGGGTTTGGAGTTTGGATTCTAGGGTTTGGGATCGGGAGGTGATGGCTTGCTCCAGGGAGGTGAAGTGGGATGTTAGGGTTTTGTAGAGGTCTACGCATGTTGAGAGTATAGTTTTTTGAGCTTCTAGCTTGTCGAAGAAACTCTGCACCTCCGCCATTGCCAGAGAGAGTTGGGGAAGTGAAGCTCGTTTAGCGCAGCGCAGGGAACACCCTGAACACCGAGGAAGAAGATGGAGAGAGAGAGAGTCCGTCAGTAATTGAGTAATTCTAACGTATATACGTATCTGCCATGCTCAGTATATAGTTATGTAAGAAGCATCACATAATTAGGCTAAAATCGTGTTCGAAAATAGTATTTTAGATAGTGTTTAATATTTTGATTAAGTTAATATATTAATTAGTTAATTTTTTGTGTTCGATAAATTAATATTTTTATTAGTATTTTAAATAACATTTGACATTTTAAGTAACATTTTTGAAAAGCTAATAGTATTAATATTTGACAGTTAAAAATAGGGTTTCATATTTTTTAGCCAAAAATATCCTTTAAAAACTTTATCTTTAGAAATTATCTATATCATTTTATGTCAATTTACATTAATCAGCTAGCTTACCAACCAAATTTAGCGAACACATTAGTTTAAACCGCTTATCTAAACAGCTATCCGCTAACAGCTAAATTAGAAACGATATCCGCTATCTGAATTGTTTTCCGCTATCTAAACAGCTAATTTTGCGGGACATGGCCTAAGCCTCTATCTCATTTTCCCTAACTCAACAAACATTTTCGTAATACAATGCTGCGGCAAAAAAAAAGATACACTGCAACATATCAAGCGCTCGTCCACTACAGGACTCCAAAGTTTACACCTTGCTAGATAGTAGATACATATGTTTGAATCTAAAAATTTTTCAGAAGAGTTTGAATGTGAGATTGAGAAATGGTGCTGCAGGCTGAAATTTGGAGCCCATAATTAAGCTTTGGTGGCCCAATAATCAGAAACTGGGCCCAAACTCTCGATTGACTAAGGCCCTGTTCTTTTCGTGGTTTAATGAACCCAACTCACTCATTCCCACACCCACCCACTCCTTCCCCCCTCCCTACTTTTTCCCACACTTAAACAACATGTCACTCATTCCCACTCTCACCCACTTTCATCCACTTCTACCTATAATTACTATTTGGCATAGTTTGAAAACTTTTATAATTGATAGAATTGTACGTCCGAGTAGTCTGATACCAATTATGAAGAGTTTTATTTATTTTTCAGATGTTATTGAAATATTTGTAAGTTGTGCCATAAATTGTACATGAAATTATTTATGTTGTGCGTATTAAAGAAATGGTAATTTTTGTATTTTTTTAATTTTTGCATTGATGAGCAAATGTTAGTTATTCGTGAGTGGTAGATATTTTCAGTTAAATTTGTATATGGAACATATGGTTGAGAATTGGGGACTGTCGTCGGCGAGCTGGGGAGGTGGCCGAGGGAGTTCGCACGATTCTAGGCTGGGTAGATCGAGGGGGCTAAGTCGGGGTGTTCGCAGGCTGGCTGGGCTGCTCGAAGGTGGCTGTCAGCATGCTACTACTGACAGGGAACGACCGGCTAGCGCTGCGCACGCCGGAGACTTTAAACGGCAGAGAGGGGTGTGCGAGAGATGTGAGGAAAGTTGAGAGTTTAGAGAGAGAGAGGAGAGCTGAGAGCAGAGAGTGTAGAGTGTAGAGAGAGAGGAGAGCTGAAAGTATAAGATTTGAGAGAGAGAGAGAGGAGAGCTGAGAGTTAGGGATGGCAATAAAACCCGTACCCGTTTTAAACCCGGAAAACCCGTCCCGTTTATAACCCAAATGGGTGACAAAAATGGGTTTTAAATGGGTATGGGACGGGTTTGGAAAAAAGAAAACGGGTACGGGTATAGACTTCACCCGCCCCAAACCAGAACCCGCCCCGTACCCGTTTGCATATAAATTAAAAAAAAACCTAACCTAAATTATTCCCTAAATAAATGACGGCATGCCAGCCCAAAAGCTAAAACCTGTAGCCCAATTTACCCACCACTCCACATCTCCCAGTGACCCAGTACCAGATTTCATGCTTTTAGGGTTTTATCATCCTGATCGACACTCCACTCCGCATCTGCTTTTAGCCCACTTCTTCTGCCCGAGGACCCCGACTCCTAGTGCTCTACTGCTCTCGCCTCTCTGCCTCTCTCTCTCTGCGACTCTACCTCTCTGCCTCTCTCTGCGAATCTGCCTCTCTGCCTCTCTCTGCTTGTCATTCCCTTCGAACTGCACAAGCTCTCTGCCTCTCCATCTCTCTGCTTGTCATTGCCAGTAGCTGCGAGCCTGCGACGACAACTTGAGCCAAAAAGGAAGCGATTCAAGCCTCAAGCGAAGCCATTGTCGAGTGTCGACTTTCCGTTCTTCTCCTCTCATCTTTCGGGCAGAGTAAGTACATCCAGGCCCAAATATCTACATGAATCTGCTTTAATTTCATTTTTTGCATTTTTCTGGCCTTGTTGAATCTCTTGTTGAATGTGAAATTGTTTTGTTACTGAAATTGGGGTAAACGTGTACTGATGGTGCTAGAAGAACTCTTGTTGAATGTGAAATTGTTTTGTTACTGAAATTGGGGTAAACGTGTACTGATGGTGGTGGAAGAACTCTTGCTGAATCTGAAATTGTTTTGTTACTGAAATTGAGACAGTAGGCCTCTGTGACTGACTGACTGTGAAGCCATTCATGAAACAACTTGAGATTAATTTGTTTTGAATCACTTTTGATACTGAAATCCCCCCCCCCAACCAAAAAAAAGAAAGAAAGGACGAAGTAATTAAGGAAAAGGAATTAAGATGAAGTTGAATTTCACTAAGTTGGAGAGTGCTTATGCAATTGCTACTATTTTTGATGATTCCGACTCGGAGGAAGGAATAACAAGTGAAATTATTGATCCGGTAAAAAATGCTGATGATAATTCAAACTTTTTGTATTTGATATTTAATTTTATTGTGAGGCGATAATCTTTTATTGAATTTTTTTATAGGAATCAGAGTGTGATTTTGGATTCGAAGCACATTGAGAACTTGATGAAGTTGGCGTCAAGTTAGGCGATATAATGTTATTGTAACTTTTGTCTTGGAGTTTCACACTTCCATTTTGAATAGTTGTTTCCAAATATATTGGTAGCTACTGGCACTTTGGTGATAAGTGTCAAACTTTGTTGTATGACTTGTTATTTGTTAATTGTGATTTAGTTGTGGGCTTATATATGGTGCCTTAGTGAGTTATTGTGAACAGGTAACAGGTTGTAGTTTACAAAACTTATGGCTTGTACTTGAACAAATTTGCATGTTCTACACTGACATATACAAACAATCAAAGTATCAATGTCATGAAATGCATGAAAGCAACCTCTACTCTACATCTTTATTTAGTAAGGCAATCAAGTGTCTGCTTTTGAGGCTTTTTGTGGTGCCCAATTGAGTCTACTGTGATATTTTTCCTGAATGTTGCCAACTTGTCATGGAAATCCAGAAAGGTGCCAACAAGGTGGATTGTGTTGACATTGGATTGCTGATTTCAATGCCGAAGTGCAGTTTGGATGGGTAATTTATTAAATTCAAATATGAGTTTAATATGGGTATTGATTTTTAATTCCTATATAAACCCAAATAAAACCCGCAAACCCGCAAAAACCCGATGGGTAAGGGTACGGGTGTAGTTTTTCAATACCCGATGAGTAAAGGTACGGGTATGGGTATGATTTTTGAAAACGGGTATGGGTGAGGGTACGATTCAACCCACCCCGTACCCGCCCCGTCGCCATCCCTACTGAGAGTGTAGAGAGAGAGAAGAGTTGAATGTACAGATACATGGCACATGTCATGTTCTTATTGGAATACAGTTAGATATAATAAGATTACGTTTGGATAATATTTTTGGTGATATCTGATTTCGAATTTCAAACTAATTTCATCGATATTGTTAACGTAATTAAGAATTGAGAAATAGTAACGTCCAATTTCAGTCAGACAGTGCAAAAATATCGCACAATGTGAATAATTAATTTGCACACAAAAAATGAAAATTGTCTATGTAATTTTCAGTTGAACAATCAATTAATCGTAACCCAACCAAAGTAAACCATATTTGCGCAACGTACAGTACGATATTTAACTTTCAATTTCGGTGAAAATTAATAAATTTCGAAAATATACAACAAAAATTAACATCCGCAACTGATTCAACTCATTTACGAAAATTTAAATTTTTTGGGGGGCAACAACGACCATCAAACAATATTTTGTAACCGGCTAAACACATGAAGAAATTTTTTTCTATTCAAAATTTAATTTTAAGATTGTTACTGACTATCATAAATAAAAAAATTACATTAAAATACAAAAATATATAATTTAAACCAACTCTCCCACTTCATTCAACTCATTTCAACTCCTGTCCATTCTCACCCACTACTTTCCCTCCTTTCCCTCACTCACCCACCCCACCCATCATTTCCCACTAAAAAGAACAGGGCCTCAAATGTCACAATTTACTTTAAAGTGCATGAAAATGCATGAGGCATCACTAATTTATCTTTTACATGTTTTGTCGTGGGTAGTTGTAGTTAATAGTTTTAAAATCCAAATTTTATATGGATACTATTTATATGAATATTAATTAGTTCAAATGATTTGGCCAATAATTTTTTAAATAAGGTATCAGATCCGAGTCTTATAAATAAAGAAAACTTGTGACAATAGAGTTTCACTTCATATATGCCAATAATAATTTGACTCTGATAAAATAAAGTCACAAAGACCAAAGAGTATGTATAACCTTCATCCCCCTTGCAATGTATGGGTAAGGTCACAATGCCAGAGCAATTACCCCCCGCCTTCTTTTTTTCTGCTCCCCCCACCCCCCGAAGGAGATTTCATAACAATAGAGCGTGCAAATGTAGTATTTGTGTGAAAAAGGATCTACTCTGACATTTGACGACATTTAAAACTCTAATCTTTCATAAGAAGAGCTAAAAACGTCGTGTCCATTAATAGCATTTTGAATAACGTTTAATACTTTAACCAAGTTAATGCATCAATCATTCAATATCTGTGTTTGGTAACCCAGTATTTCAAGTATCGTTTACCATTTCCAACGACGCTTCTAAAAAATCTAGTAATATTAGTTTTTGTCATTCAAAAGTAGTATTTCATATTTTTCTAGCCAAAAAATACCGTTTGAAAATTTTATCTTTAAAAATTATTTATATTCTTTTATGTCAATTTATATTAACCAGCTAAATCAACAACTAAATTTATCAAACACAATTGCTTCTCGAAACAGCTACATTTGAAGGGCATGTTTACAAAACTCTTTTTCAAATGATATGATGTATACAGAACCATGCAGCAAGTGGCCAATGCTTCTCTCAGCATATTTCTTTTCTTTCTTTTTCTTTAAAAAAAAAAGAAAAACTAAAGGTTTCATATTTCATCCAGCCTTATCCAATCACTTAGCATAAGCTGATTGTATACTAATGATGTCTATAAGCACTGATTTGTTCAATGCTTTCTTCATAAACAAGCATGTTGGCCCCAAAAACTTATTGATTAACAGCCCCAATTAAGAGCAATCAGGGCCTCTGATTAAGTTGAGTAAACCTCAAGAATTTAAAGGCAATCTTTAACAACAACAACAACAACTCTCAGTGTGAGTCCCGCTTTCGCGGGGTTTGGGGAGATCCAACTGTAGGCAACCTTACCCCTACCGGTATTCCTACCCATAGAGAGGTTGATAAAAATAATCTTTAACATTTATCCTAAATTGGTCAGCATACAATGTATATATAAGATCGAGTCAGATACATACAAATAGTTTAATTAATTCAAATTACCTAATTACTCATAACAGTACAATGCATATGCACTGAAGGAAGAGGGTAGAGTGGATAACGATCCAGAAATGGAATCAACCTCTCTATTTATAAGAATAAGACTATCTATATTTAAATTATTACTTGGATAGTATTGTCGTACTTTTTAAGAAAAAATGCATGTAAAATGGAAAATCACTGAGCTTTGTTAGCACTAAAAAATTTTATATTAACACAGGTCGGTTCAAGTATTTTGATATTTATTCCCCTGAAGTAAGATATTGGGTTCAACTCTTGTAAATAGAAAAAATCTGTAATTGATAGTTTTACTCCTAACTGGGAAACATAGCTCGATTCTAGTAAAATAGAGAATATATAATCCCAAAAAATTGCGAAATTTTAGGGTGATCTTAATTTTTTATTATAAAACATAGAGGTTCACTTAACGTTATGAAATCTAATAGCACTGTACATCGCTATTTAATCAATATTTGCAATATTCTACAGTGTTAAAGGCCCTATTCAGCAAAATTAGCGGTTCAAATAGTGGATAGCGATTTAGGTAGCGGATAGCTGTTTAAATAGCGGATAGCGTTTCTAATTTAACCGTTAGCGGATAGCTGTTTAGAAGAGCAGTTGAATAAAAAGTGTTCGGTAAATTTAGCTGTTGGATAAGCTGATTAATGTAAATTGACATAAAATGATATAGATAATTTCCAAAGGGTAATTTTTGATAAAAAAATATGAAACGCTACTTTTGAATGTAAAATGTTAATACTATTAGCTTTTCAGAAACACTACTTAAAACGCTAAACGTTACTTGAAATGCTAGTCAAAACACTACGTTACTGAACACTAAAAATTACGTAATGAGTGTATTGACTTAGTTAAAACGCTAAACGCTACCCAAAACGCTGTTGCCAAACATGCCCAAAGTCTACGAAATAATTCTCCTTAAATATTTATCCGTTAACCTAATCCTATTCAAATATTCAGAAAGCGGAATATTTTTCGTAGTGCTGGGAAAACTAATAGGACGAGGTCTAACCACTCTCCAACACTTAGGTGGTGTGTGACCATTCAAACTCTTGAGTCGGACGACACGGTACTCCCGTGGAGAAATTTACTCGACTAAAACACGAAATGTGATTATTGTTCACCTAATTGATCAAGAGTTAATATTACAATGCCAAAATTAAGATGAAAAATATTTTATTCTGAATTTAAAAAATGGAACAAATATCTCTATTGTTCTTTAATAAAATTTTAATTGATTTTTATTTTTAATTGAGTGATGGAACCAAATTTTTTTTCCTCCTTTTTTTGTTTGCTAAGTTATCATATGCCAATCTTTTGTTTACATTTTGTCAGTTTTTCTTTTTTTAAGGTGATTAAATGGCTTAAATTAAACAAAAATTTTTACTTATTTAAATTTTTAATAAATTTTCAAAATATATATTAACTCAAGACTGTGCGAAACACGAGATCTACCCTAGTAACTGATGACTTCTTTAAGCATTTGTATATGAAACCGAAGTTCATATTACATCTATATTAATTTTTGTGAGCATTTCTTTACTTGTAAAAAAAAAAAATCTTGAAAAAAAAAATACGAAAATGTGACAAACTCAAAAGCTTGGAATGATTTTGATTTGCAATTGCCAAAAAAAAAAAAGAAAGTATATTAAAAAAAAAAAAATCAGAAAACAACACAAATTACATCTTTATCCTTGGCAACATCAGAAATAGTTCTACCAGGAAAACCAGTGGTGATTAATCTAGTGGGAGCAGCGAACCGCATGGAGAAGGATCTAGCGAGGCTATCAGGCTCATCATTCCACATCAACTCTTGATCGAAGTTCTGTGCATACGTGTAAGGATCATAGCCGGGTACGTGCACCTGAGCATTGTGCGCCGCGGAGCAGTCGAATATTCTCATCTTCCTCCTCTCTCTCATCAGTTTCCTCCACAACGATCTCCATCGTGAATGTGATGATGATCTGGTGCTCGTCGTCACTCTTAATGGACGGTCCAGATTCGTCGCCCGCCCTAGTTGGATGGTCTTTGTGCTTGATGTTGATGAACAGAGATTTCTTATCTCCATTTTTCTTTTTCTTTTTCTTTTTCTTTTATTGATTGGAATAAAACTGGTTTTTGTGAAATCGGAAAAGTTGTGTAATATATGTGGAAGAAGAAGAGAAGAGGAGAGAGATTGGGTATATATAGGAAGAGAAGGGGAGTTTCGAATATGAAAGCTGTAATTTTTTTTAATTAATTAAATTAATGAGCATAAGTTTGACCACTTTAGTAATATGCGTTTACTTGTTACACAATGCACACTCATCAATAGTGTTTTTTTTTTTTTTTTTTTTTTTGGGGAGGACTGGAAGAGGATGTTAATATAGACTTTTATAGAGGTTTTATCAATTGAGTTAACTGGTTTTTATAGATTAATAGCTACATGATTAGGAAAATATCATCTGCCATTTAAGAGGTTGATGATTCAGCTAATTGTAAGTGTCGGAAGCCTAAAGGCATGTATAAGTATTAATTACGATTTAAAGGATTTCATATGACTAAATACACCGTAGAAGGAATACATTATTACATTCATTTTTGTAACATATGGCTAAAAAAGTCATTGTTAAAAACTTAAACGTTCTTGATGCATATTGGACATCATGTTAATTAAAGTTGTGAAAGGTTTGGTGTGCTTTCTTTACAATGTTTTTTTTTTACTTGTTAGTAAAAATTAACCTATATGAGAAAGCGATCAAATTGATACGAAGTTTACTACCCATATATGAACTGCTTGAATAGAATCCCAAATCTCGAGTAATTTCCGATGGCAACTAGAGTCGCCAGTAATTAATTGCACACCCAAGCCCAAAGTCTATTCGATGGCAGACGAATGTGAGAGAGACCGATGCTTTTTTTTTTTGGAGATTTACAAAGAATTAATATGTATCTAATCTGTCTTATTAACGCTCCTTAAATATTTATCCGTTAACCTAATCCTATTCAAATATCTAGAAAGCGGAATGTTCATCGTAGTACTGGGAGAACTCATAGGACGAGGTCTAACCACTCTCCAACACTTAGGTGGTGTGTGACCACTCAAACTCTTGAGTCGGACGACACTGTGCTCCCGTGGAGAAATTTACCCGACTAAAACACGAAATGTGATTATTGTTTACCTAATTGATCAAGAGTTAATATTACAATACCAAAATTAAGATGAAAAATATTTTCAAAAACATGCGAAAATGGACTTCAAATATGGAAGAAAACCCCTTCCATTATGTAAAATAAATATAAACATTTTTGAGAAAGCATTTTTGTATAGAAGTAAATTAAGATTTCCTATAAATAACGACTATATTAAACTGTGAAATTTTAAAACTCTTTCAAACATCTCAATTTGAACTCTGTCTACATTTTTAATCAAAAACAAAAAAAACTCTATCTGCATTTATTATTTTTATTTATCCAACTTACCAAAAAGGTGAAAAAAAGTATACATATATAGGACTCAATTAGGTTTCGTAGATTAGTTACTACACCCTATGGATGACTTTGATTTTCTCCATAACCATGTGAGTGACCACTAATCAATATGTCAAAGCAGCACAGAATCAATTAAAGATTTGATCTTGTTTTTTCCACTTGAACAATAATAATGACGACAGTTTCTCCCATCAAAATGTGCAACTACTGAAAAAAATAAATTATTATTCACTAGGTACTATACTAGCACTGAAAAAATTAAGTAATTAATTAAACATTTGTGTTGACAGAAACGGCTAGCACACTAGAGCTGATAAAGTCTAACTTATTATGGTAACACAATTCGAATCTGATCTAACCTGACCAATTTTGATCTGAAGTCTACACGATTTAATCAGTTAGTGTGAAAACTTTTTATTTTTCAATTTTGAGCAAATTTAAGCTATTTTCAAGGTTGACATGAAATTGACTTGCTTATTAAATGGGCTGATTCAGCCTGACCTGTTTCCCCACCTCTATAACAATAACAAAAACAACTCTCAGTGTGGGTCTCGCTTTTATAGGGTCAGCAAAGATCTAGATGTAGACAATCTTATCTTTATCGATAATTCTATAGGTGAAGAGGCTGATTTCCCAACTCTATAGTACACTAAAATTACTTAAATAGTTTAATTAAATAATTAAATAAAGTACTACTGCTAATTAAAATATGAAGGAAGGATATGATGATGATGATCAGGCCAATTGGACCTACGAATGCAGCTAAAGGTAGGGTCAGAAGAAAATGGCGGAAATTTTGGATCAGCATTTTAATTTAAAATTTTAAAAATAATTAATGAATTCGTTAGGGGGTGATTCACATGATTATCCACGTGACATAGGGAATCGGAGCGTCAAATTAGGCAGAATTAGGATGTTTTTCAATGGATTTTGAGAGTTTGATGAAAGTAATTTAAGACATTAATTAATTATATTTAATTTTTTCTAGCCAAAGTTGACAATGACGACTTTCTTTCCACACAAGCTGATTCCTTTCGGCTTAAAAGGCCTCAAGGATTTGTATCGAAATATATACCGTACTCTTAAGAGCATATACTTTTATAAACTACATTAATATTATATATCGAAAATTATCTATAAAACAAAATATATTGTTGAGAAAATATATATACTTTATAAGAGCATTGTCGGCCTAAGTTTCGAAAATTAAAACTCAGACTTGCCACATTTGCAAAAGTTTCACTTTTCTAGATTCTATCATTTTTTAACCAATAAAATTCATTCGTAGATAATTAAATTAAATATTTATCATGAAACCCACCTCATAAACACAGTCTTTTTTTAATCAGTTAAATAATATTTTAAGGAAAAAAAACAAAAAACAAAAAACAAAAAATACACAAGAAGACAAAACAAATGGAATGAGGGAATGAACGCTACTTCACTCCGCCTCGCATGTCTCCAGCCGTGTCCATATGGCTGGGGATGACCTAAGTGGGAGTATATACTCTTAGATATATGACATATATTATCGATCTGTACGGGCAGGAACCACGCATAAAATTATCCACTTTTCACATATAGACTAAGAAAACTGTGCTTACACCTACAATCTAGTTTTCTTATAAATTACATCAAAACTATATTACCCTTCTTTGCCTTTTTTTTGTGTGTGTGTGTGATGGAATATTTATTAAATTACTCTTCCAATCTCTTGATGAGTCCACCATAGAAAACAATCCCAAAATTATTGTAGTTTTCTCCCTTTTATTTTGCCACATAAGGCTATCATTAGCCTAGTCTCTTAGAGGCTCTTTGGACCTGACAGTGACGTATAAAATAGCAAAGTAGTAAAGTTTAAAAGAATACATCATACACAAAGTTTTAAAACTGATGGATAAAATTGTATGCCTTGTATGCTTTTAAAGTAGTAAACTACATGGTTTCAGTTAATGAACTAATCCTTTATTCCAAACTAATATTTGTCTTAACATATAAAAAGATACAATATAGATAAAATTCGACCCTACGTAGGACCTCGTGTAGGTAGGGCTCTGTAATGGAAGCTCTTTACACTTTAGTAATGATTGTTTCAAAGACAATCATCCGTTTACTTTGTTGGATCTCCCAAATATCTATATTTTCATGCCCCGAAGCATATCCCGGGGCTATAGTTAGTTCCCAAACTATGGTATAACTTTGTGTATTTATTTATGAGACTGTCATATAAAATTAATTCGTTGCATTGATATTTTATTAGCGATCACATTAGAGGGAAAAAAAGAGATTGTTTTTCAGTTAATTACGAGATTTACTAGGAACATGAATCAGTATAAGATCACTGCATATATATATACGCGCAATTTTTGTTTAAAAAAATAAATTACACTAGAATAATCGATTCAATATCTACATATATATTTTTAAAAAAAAAAAAACAATATGAGAATCGCTTTCTAGTCACAGAAAATTGGAGCAAAAAACCAGATAAGTGGGGGGAAAATGAGCAAATTTTAAAGAAAAATGAAACAAGGTGCAAGGAGGAGGAGAGTTCAGAATTAATGGAGCAAGTAGGTTAGTGCAAGTGCAACGAGCAACAAGACGTACGCAATCCCCAGGTCAATTCTCGAGCCTGCATTGCCAAATAAGAAAAAGAAAAACAAAAATCAGAAAAACCAAACCCTCAAAAACCTTAAACTTAAAGATTGATAAAATCGACTGGTATTGAATTATCTGATTAAAATAGTTTGTATACAAACAACGAAAAATGTGACAGAAAATTAATTTTCTATGAAAAATGATTTTTCAAGAAAGGCATTTTTCTTCCAATCAAACACTATCTTGTGCCTATAAGTTAATTTTAGTGTACTTGTATTCGGAAATCTTGAAAATACTAAAATTAATTTTAGTATTTTCAAGATTTTCGAATAGAAATATAAGTTGCCACTTTCATTGGACAGTCATAACACAACATAGCTACTATAACTGTACAACAACCAACTACGATAATGTAATGACCAAACTTAAAATAGAGGCCCTGTTCTTTTCGTAGGTCGTATTGGATTTACAAACCTCAACTCACTTCAACCAATTTCAACCCACTTCAACCAACTTCAACCCACCTGAAAGAAAATATCAACCTCAACCCACTTCAACTCACTTCAACCTATCTCAACCAACTTCAACCTACCTCAACCTACTTCAATCCACTTCAACCGACTTCAACTCACCCTTTCATAATTTTAATAAATATGCAAAGTGTCATGTGAGATTTAATTATTTTTGCAAAGTAGTTTGATTTGAAAACAGTGGAAATTTATGAGTAAATTAGGGTGGGTAAAAGGGTGAAGTAGGTTAAGATACGTTGAAGTACGTTGAGGTGGGTTGAAGTACATTGAAGTGGGTTAAATTTTTTAACGTGATAAATTAAACTTGATTAAAATAATGAAAGTAGATTGAAGTGGGTTGAAATTGGTATTTTAGAATTGACCCACGAAAAGAACAGGACCTAAAAAAATTAGGAAAAAAAAAAGTACTTCTTCTGCAACTATGAAATTTGATAATTTCTTATCATGTTCAAAATTCATAAATTTGGGAATCATTCAGTTTCTAATTGCAATTTGTAAACGTGAGACACAGATGAAGACCTTGAGATGTGGAAATGATTACAGGAATGCATCGCACAAATTAAACAACGCATATCAGTGCCACGTCCTATATTTTAAAATTAACAACAAATTTATATTGTTGATATATTTTGTAACAATTATGATCATATTATTTTCTTATGTTACATCTGAGTTTTTCGAATATGAGCCTGTTATTTTCGTGGATAAATTGGGATGGGTAAAATGGTAAGGTGGGTTGAAGTAGATTGAGGTGGGTTGAAGTAGGTTGAATTTTTTTAATGTCATAAATTAGACTTTAGTTGATAGTAGAAGTGGGTTAAAGTGGGTTTAAATATATTGAAGTGGGTTGAGATTGGTATTTTCAAATTTATCCATGAAAAAAAAGGCCCGTATATAAAAAGTTGTCATTAACAAATTTCGTAATTCAAATCGTCAAAAATAATTGACAAATTGTGCCAGCCTCCAACTTCTAGAAAAATAGTTATAAAATTATGAAATTACCATTCTGCGAAAAAATGCACTGAAAATTAAGTAACTTCATAAATTATCACACATAATTACATTCTCATTATTTTAACCCACTTCAACCCACCACAAAAAAATATACCAACTTCAACCCACTTCAACCAACTTCAATCCACTTCAATCCACTTCAACCCACCGCAAAAAAAAAAAACCAATTTCAACCCACCTCAACCTTCTTCCGAATACAAGTATAAGTTGCCACTTTCATTGGATGGTCATAACACAATGTAACTACTATAATTGTACAACAACCAACTACGATAATGTAATGACCAAGCTTAAGATAGAGCTAACCCATTTGATCTACATGTACGCGCTGTCACGCTTGCTCTGACCAAACTAAATTTCCACCATAATTATTTGTACACAAATTCTTGTATCAGATAGACTCACATAAATTTATTCTGAAATCGCCTATGTGGCAAATCATTTTTCTTTTAAATTTATCTGACGGTTAATAAGTATATATGTAAAATGTTCACGATATAAGTTATTGTGAAACAGTCGTCCATGAGCTTTTATTTACAATTCACAAAAGCAGTTTTCCTGCACAAAAAAAAGAAAGAAAACAAAAATCAAGTTCAATTATTTAGGGGATAGAGAGACAGAATATACCGTCATTAGAAGGGGGAAAGGGGGCAGGAGAAGAAGACGAGTCCCTCTGGGCATGGCTAACTCCGAAATGAAGAGCCATCATCATCAAAAGTCCAATCAAAGGAAGAAAAATCGCAAATGATGATGATGATGATGATCTCATGATCGATGCTGCATCGCCACCGTTCATCTTGATGATCTTCCGAATTAATCAGGGCTTAATTTTGATCTGCCAAATAAATAGCAAGATCAGAGCTAATTAATTGATTTGATCACAGATGATACGAGTCCTGAATCTAACTTTTCCTTCTAAATTTGTCGGATAAATTTTGGGTCTGCGCTGCTTTATCAACATCTGAATTTTATATATATATACGCACACACATAGAGAGGAGAGAAAAATCAGAGGGAGGAAGATGAGGGGGAGCTTCATGTTCAATTCGTGTGTGTGAAATATTTGACTAATGACCCGACCCGAAGACCCAACGCGGATGTGATCTGGGCTGTTTTGGCCTGTGCCGTTTCCTCCAATTCGTGTGTGTGGAGTATTTGGCTGATAACCCGACCCGGGTGTGGTCTGGCCCGTTTTGACCTGTGCCATTTCATGTCCTGTATTTGAATACTTCGGCCACAAGACCTTGAGTTTTTTTAAATATCATTTTAATCCTTAAAATAAATTTTCTTTCTTTTTTCCTCGAGTTTTTAGTGTACCCTTCAATCGTTCTAGAACGTTTGATTTTCAAGGTCGCTTCCTCGTGGCCTACTCTCTTTTGTTTTGGGGGATGCTTTTATGGTATAGATTCGACCACTTTAAAATATATAGAGGGCATTTTTTTTTAAAGTCGAGATGTAATAGAAATAATAAAGCGAAGAAGAATATGTGTGATTTATATTGTATCTATTATCACTCGTTTAGTTCAATTGAGAAATGACAGTTGTTTATTTTAGTATCTGGGCAAGTGTAGTGATTTTCACCAAACGGTAATTACAAAGTTATACGGTGACTCCCGCAATGTTAGCTATACATTGACGATGTATAATATACAGCGTTAGTTTTGATTTTTCATATTGCCATTGAAATTTAATGTTTTGTATTGTTACAATTTTGATCAATTACTTGAAATAATTCTCAAGGTCATTTGTAAAATGTCAAAATTCTTCCCTTAATTAAATTGAAGATCTAAAAAGAAACACTAAAAAGAAAAAAAAAAAAAAAGAATGAAATCAATCTACTCATGAAGGCCTAACTAACCTAGGCCTCCCTTCCTCTCCTCCAAGAAAACCCTAGTCTCATTCCCTTTGAAGGGACTGCCATCGATACTTTTGTCAATAGCAAGCCCTATTTTGATTGATTTCTAAGCCAATCGGTAGTTTAATATTAGTTTTTCTATAAATAAAGCTTGTCTCTTCACATGTAAGAGCTTTATTTTATCCTTTTATGGAAGTATTAATCATCTCTTTATAGGAGTTGTATTCAATTGGTTTGGTCTAAGACATTAGATGAAAATCGATTTTCAAATCGCTACAGCACAGGCACAAATTGTGAGGTCTTCTATCAAAAGTAAAAGTGTAAAATCATAAAGATTATTCACGACAAAAATGTCATACTTTCAAATCCGAATGTTAGTAAGATTTGTATTAATTATTTGAAAGTTGAATTTCATATTTATATTTTAGTTGTACAATTGTTCATTCATGATTTTCATTATAAGTACCATTTGGCGCATTATTAATGAAATAGTTATGTTTTATTTCCAACCCCCAAAAAAAACCCATCCTAAACTCCAAAGTTTCCGGTCTCAGGGCGAGAGGTTGATGCATCTTGGGCCTCTTGGTTGCTAATTTATTTTTTCGTTTATGTTATAATAATTCATTTATTTCGAATTTTTGTTGGTTAGTTGAATGTAAAATGATAGGAGTTATATATGATATAGTATATTATTTTTGGTTACACATTTATTGAGATTTATTCCTTTTAGAAAATACAATTTTGATTTCAAGAAAATTACGAAAATTAACAAATCATATTCAATCCTGTCAAATGCACAATGCGCAGTACAAAAGTTGAGGTAATTGCCATGGTTACCATTTGATGGAAGTTACTTTATCGTAGGTTATATTAACTGGAGAGGATAGAAAAGGTTACTCAAATTTATATCCGAAAATTTGTGTGATATATCAAAAATGTGACTCTAATTAAAAAAACGAATAAAAAAATTAAATATGTGAATTTTTTTAATTTTATTTTTGGTAAGGAAATGAATAATTCATTGATCATCTATAGTATGCCATACGGCACTTACAATGCATATTCGACTAATGAAAATACAATCTTTAATATCAAAATCATATCCCAATATCAAAAATACTAACTTGAAATACACTGATCGCTCGTCTTCCCACTTTCGCTGCTTCTTGATACAGCCTGTGGAAGAAACCCACAAATCTATGACAATTTCTTGACTGATGTTGATTTGTTGATCGATTGTATCACTCTTGAGCGAAATATTCTTCTAACACCAAAGATTATAGGTGAAAGGCGAAACTCCATGAAAGCACCGCTTTAACATTATAATTGATCAATTCCTTCCAAACTCAGAAAGACACACAACAAGATAAGAACAGACAGATAATAAAACTCTCACAATTGGAGAGACATAAACAACTCTCACAAAAGGAGAGATTGGTTAATCTCCCAATTGGAAAGACTACAACTAAACTTACAAATGATACTAAGATGAAAGCAAAGAAAAGTTGGAAATGGCCGGAGAATCGGCCATCCCCTCATTCACCTTCAATTCGGGAAAAAAATTACCACTATTAGTATTGGCAACGGTGGAAAGAGGGAAGACAAGTTGGAGAGAAAAACTGCTCACGTCTCACGGAAGAGGGGGCTAAAAACTAAATATGTGAATTGATGATTTAATTTCTATACTTACATTAAAAAAATACATATACACCTTAACCCCCCCCCCCCAAAAAAAAAATCACCTGATAGAGTTTATTTTGTTGGCTTTCTCCATGGCAACTGCCTAAACATCCATCTAGATTCTGGAGCTTTGTAACATATATTTAGACGAATGAGGATCAATCCTTTTCAGGTGAAGTACCCTCAGGGACATTCTAGAGAGTGCACGAACAAATTTTGCCCCCAAAAAAATTTAAAGAAATTAAAATGCGAAGAATGGCATGTAAAAATAATTGGATAAACACAAAATTTTAATATGAAAAGAATTGTGATATGAGAATTGCCCAAAAAAAAAAAAAAACAAACTAGAATATATGATCACAATTAATGACATGACAATTAAGGGTCTCTTCTGTTAAGCGGTTAGCGGTTGAAAGCAGTTGTGAATGGTTGTGGACAGTTATGAGCAGTTGTGATTAGCAGTTAGTAGTTATGAGCAGTTTGGAGTAGCTCTAAGCAGTTTGGAGGCGATTAGATTAGCGATTGTAAAATAATGTAAGCAGTTGGTAGTTGCAGGCGATTCGAAGCGATTGGGAGCAGAAGAGAGCTGTTGGAAGCGCTTGAGAACAGTTAGGAGTGATCAGAATTAACAGTTAGTAATTCAAAGGTTTGAGAGTAGTTGAAAGCAGTTGCGGTTAGATAAATGCTGAAACAAATGACAGAGGATGCACGCACTTGGAGCCTTGTTTTAGATAATCGAAAAACTAACCAAAATTCTACATAAAGCTTCTAAAAAATTTTAAAGCCAACCTTTGTAATAATCAATTAAAACAATCAAAATATTAAAAAATCTAAAGTAAAACATCATTATAGCACACGAATATTCAAGAGGCGCAAGATTTGAGATATAATATAGTTAGGTACTTGGTTTTAACTACTAAAGACCCGTTCTTGTCTTTAATAAATTTTAATTTATCAACTTTAATTTATTTCAACTCACTTTACGAATTTTAATTAAAAATATCAATTTTAATTAACTTCAACTCACTTCAACGTACTATTTTAACCAACTTCATCATATGAAAAATATATTAACTTCAACTAATTTCAACTCACTTCAATCATAATAAGCACAAATTTCTGTGGAAAGAAAAATGTTTTTCAGTTTTTTGTTTGTTTTAATGGAAGATGGGGTGGGGACATTGTATTATAAAAAAATTAATAGAAAAACAACACCTACACATTTGGATAGGACATTTTTCTCTTCAAAATACGTTCTCGGTTTTGATTTCGAGTTTCGTTTTAGGAACCGAAACCAAAACCAATTGAACTGGTTTCTTAACATCAGCAGCCAGAATCGAAACCGTTTGACTAGTTTTCAATTGTGAAACCTGGCCCATTTAATTGATTTTAGTTCTATTTAATTTTAATGTACCTGTTAGATCACTTCCAGTGGAAGGCTCGCAGGCCAAATTGGAGGAGAGAGAAAGCTCATGAGTTCGGGAGAACTATGCACTAGATGTCTTGTGGTTCGTGGCTCGCGGGAAAACATAGCCTTTTTTCTTGATTTTTTTTCTTTTAAATATTTTTAATTAGTTTTTATTTTTTATTTTTAATTTTAAAAATAAAGTTGTGCGTTATAGAGTGGATCCACGTGTATTATTTTATTTGGTGAGTCAAAGTGGTTAGCCATTCATTGAAGGGAAGAAGGATTGTGAGCCAAAAAGTTGGCTCATAAGCTAATGTGGCAGAGGTAGATCCCACTGATGAGCCAAAAAAATGGCTCACCACTGGGAATGCTTAGACATGCTAACCCCTACTCATGACTCATGAGCTTGCTCGACGAGCTCATGTAGCGGCTGGCTCGTGGGGCAAAAAAGAGGAGAGAGAAAGGGGGTGAGACGGGGGAATAGCTGCACCAATTGGCTCACGGCTCGCGGGGAGACTCGGGGCTGTGAGCTGGCTCGCGGATCTTTTTTTCTTTTTTTCTTTTTTAAATGCTTTTAATTAGTTTTTTTAATTCTAAAAACAAAGTTTTGTGGTATAAAATGAGTTTATGGGTATTATTTTATTTGGTGAACTAAAGTGGTGAGCCAGAGTGGTGAGCCTTACATCGAAGAGAGGGAGGATTGTAAGCCAAAAAGTTAGCTCACAAGCTGATGTGATAGAGGTAGGCCCCACTGGTAAGCTAAAAAAATGCCTCACCATTGAGAATGCTTAGAGCATTGCTAGTGATGAGCCATTTTTTGGCTCACCAAAGGGAGCCTACCTCTACCACATCAGTTTATGATCCAGTTTTTTGGCTCATAATTTTCCCTCTCCAACAAAAGATTCACCAATTTAGCTCACCAAATAAAATAATACCTATGGACCCACTCTATAATACACAACTTTATTTTTAGAATTTTTAAAAAAGAAAAACTAATAAAAAAATTAAAAAATAAAAAAGAAAGCCACAAAAGCCCCGTGAGCCTACTTCCATTCACGAGCTTCCCCGCAAGACATACGCTACGAGGCCATTGTTGGAGAACGTTTCCCTCCCTCGCCTCTTTCTCTCTCCTCTGAATTTCCTCACGAGCCGTCCACTGGACGTGCCATGCTAACCCCTACTTGACCTGTGAGCCTCCTCGACGACTCATTCAGTGACTGGCTCGTGAGGCAAAAAGAAGGAGAGAGACAGGGGGTGAGACGGGAAAATAGCTGCACCGGTTGGCCCACAACTCGCGGGGAGGCTCGGGGCTGTGAGCCGGCCCGAGGGCCTTTTTTTCTTTTTTAATTTTGTAAATACTTTAAATTATTGTTTAATTCTTTTTGTGTTATAAAATGCCCTTATGGGTATTATTTTATTCGATGAGCTAAAGGGTGTGTTCGGTAACAAAGGTTGAAGTAGAGGTTAGTGGTTTGTAGTGGTTAAAATGTTATAGAGCACTACTTCGAAGTGTTCGACAAAGTAGTAAATGAGGTAATGGTTAAAGATCTATGTAGTGTTTTTAAAAAGTTAATGAAAGTAGTTTTTAAGAACCTCTATCTAGTGGTTATATTGTAAATTACAAAATTCATCTTTTTATTTACTAAAAACTTTTATTTATTGTGCCCTTTTTAGTCATTTTACATAAATCTGCTACTTCAACAGCTACATTCACCAAATGCATTTATTTTAAATCGCTAGTTGAACCGCTAACCGCTAACCACTAACCACTAACCACTAGTAGGTCACAGTTAATCGGTAGTAAAACCACTAACAGTTAGTAAAACAGCTAACTATTACTAAAATAGTTAATTTTACCGCACACGTTCACAGTGATGAGCTTTGTATTAAAGGGAGAGAATTATGAGTTAAAAAGTTAGATTCATAACTAATATGACAAAGAGAGGCTCCTAGTGATAAATCAAAAAACTGACTCATCATTTAGAAATGCTCTAAAATCTCAGAAAGAGGCAATCTAACCACTAGTCACTGGAGCAGTTACAGCCGCAGATTCTCGTCAAGAGAATGACACGTACACATCATCGCCAAAGAAGAAACAGCAGCGTAAAATCAAATCCCAAAACGAGCAATCCTTTCCCTTAAGAATCAAACTACAAAGCTCTCATCCTTTTCTCTCCCCACTTTCTAATCCTCTCCCAGATGCCCAACTTTCCTTAGCCCCCTAAAGCTTCTTTCTCCTCACCCTTGATCCTCTCTGCCTTCATATGTACACACAAACCCACAAAGAGAACAAATTCCCCACACAAAAAGAAACTAAAACTCTCTACAAAATCAGCACAAATTAAAAACATCAATTATTCATTATGTGTTACCCTGAAGGATACCCTTTCCCCGCCCTTGAGGAGCTCCATGTGGCAACAAATAGAAGGCACCAGCACCACTTCCTCTGGCCACCGCCACCCGCCAGAACGCCGCCTCCAACGGCAGCGGGTGGCGGTGACCGTGGTGGCAGAAGGGTCTGCCTATGCTCGCCCACTAAGCACCCTGGTTCATTCCGGTGCCGGTACCACCATGGGGAGTATGTGTGGTGCAGGATGAAGAGGTGAGCAATCCCACATATGATAATACAGTTCAGAAAACAGACTGTGTAGCAGTAGAAGATGTTGAACAGGGTGAGATTAGACACTTAAATAATCTGTGTTTGTGCATGTATATGTCCAGAAATGATGGTATTGGTGATGTTCAAAGTTACATTCCTAGTAGTAATATGTTATTTTTTTTTTTTTTAATTTTTGACAAGCTTGAATTAGGAATAGAATCATAGCTCATGGATAATCATGGAAGTGGTAGGAGAAGATCAAATTTCTTCTGGGAAAAAGGAAACAAAGCAAGCAAAAATGAAGGGGCATGAGATAAGCACAAGCTGCCGAATTCATGAGGGGCGCCGAGAACAGCCATCTGCCTAATCTGGGCTGGGCAGAGACGAGAGAGAGAGAGAGAGAGAGAGAGAGAGATATGGCTGCTGCGAAAAAGACAACACGGAGCGATGTAAATGCAACATTAAATTCCTAAAGAGGCAGTATACCGGAGAGAAAAACTTTGTCAATTTTAGCAAATTATCCTATGTTTTTCTTTCTATTATGTTCATGTGCCTGCCTGCATTTCAATGAGCCCATAGAATTAGTTGGGATATCTTTGTCTTACCACATCCAAGCAAAAAAATATGAAGTACCAAAAAAAAAAAAACCATAAATTGGAGCACCTATATATTATATATATATATGAATGCTCAAGGGAAAATCTTTACGTAACTAGACCAACGTAATTGTTTCGCATTCACGTTAGGAGGGACCTTTGAAGGGCTTAAAATTCATCTCAAAGGAGTTGTTCGTTATGAGCATATTGAATGAACAGGTTGAAACAAGTTTGAGCAAATTTGAGCAAAAAGCATATTTGAATAAGTTGGTGCAGATTTGGCTAACAATTTACGGACTAGAGCACTTTAAAAGTAGATTTGTGAGTTGAATGAAGTAAATTGGAGCAAATTTGACTAGCACTTAATAAATTGAAACATGCTTGATTAACAATTAGTATGTTTAAGCAGATTCGACTATAATGTAACAAGTTGAAGCAACTAGTAGATTCAATATACTCATAACAAACAGACCTCGAGTTGCTACACAAAAATAAATTTTATCAATTCTTTTTGGAAAAAAAAAATTTGAAAAGAAGCGAGGAACAAGAAAACATAATTCCCAAACAATTGATATCAATTTGATACATTTTTTTATTTTTGTGGAGAGGGGAAAACCATTAATGAAAATTTATGTAATATCCTCAATGAAAATCCTTTAGTCAAAATAAATCCATTTTAGTTTCACTTTGACACCAAATTAGGATGCCATGCCTACCAGCTGAATCACCTCTACCAGCTGAATCACCGCTAAACATATAGAGCATTATTCTGAACACCAACTGTACTTTTTACCATCTACTACTTTGGGCGCTAATTTTACTCAACATCAAAATATGAACAGCCAGCCCAAAAAAAAATACAAGAAAAGGAGGTTTTGTCTGGCAACACAATGCAAATATGCAATATTATTACATTGCATACCATTCTCTACCACATACAATACCAGTATTCCATCTCATCCAACCCAACAGGGTAGACAAAACGACAGTGACAACATGCGATGTTAACAAGCCTAACGGCCTGACTCCGTGGATTGAATTGAACACCATATTCTACATAGCTATTACAAACTAAGAGCGTAAACATACATAACAGATCTCTGCACAGACATTACTAAACCTTTTCGACATACCTTCTAATCTACCGATTCCATGACTAGATAAAAGTCTCAAAGATACCCATGCACACGCAACCATCTAAAGATGTACACCTCGACCTTTATAATTACACATCACCGAGTAAGTCCAGCTTCCTGAATACCTGGTCTCAATCACTGAAAACAGAACATACAATTAATTTTAGAATGTAGCTGAACTATGCAACAGAGGTTTCTTGGGCAAACAGCAAAGAACCGTCCACCATCTGTATATCCATTCCCAACTAATAGAGCATTGTTTCGTGCCCTTTTCTAGGGTTCGAGATTTCAGGCAGGATTTATGCATATCACAGCCCGTTGTGTAAGAGTTCCTGTTAATCCTTGACTTACATGAGACCCACATGAACCGCCTCCAATGGGTTTGGGAAAGAAATCACGTCGACACTCAAAATCAACAGTTTAGCCAAGAATCAAGAGGGATCTAAAGGCAAGAATAGTTTTCTCCTTTAGAGAGTAGTGACTTCAATTCTCGAGAATGAGATAACTTGAAACAGAAACAAAAGGGAAAATTTTATGGATTTCCTTTCCCGCAAATTCTATAATTCTGGAAAAAACTCTGGGGGTAAAGATTTTGGTTTGAACTCATAACAGAACCCGATTCCATTCTTAATACTACTTCCATTTTTCTTTTTCCTTTTTTTTAAAGAATGAAATCAAATAGATCAACATTCAAGATGACCAAAATTACTTAGCACTTCGCAGATGAACAATGATCGGTCACGGCATTTAAAAAACCATATAAACTTAATATTCCATTACTGAAACTAAAACTTATGGTAGCCTGATTGCATTGTGCCTATCCAATTCTCTAAAAAGAAACTGTGATATAAGCATGTTCTGCAGAGCCAAATGGTATCGCATTGGTTACATGGTTGATTCATTAGGTGTTTTCTTAGGTAAAACATCCGTTAGCTAATTACTGCTCAGGCGCACTGGTCCCCAACCGTTTTCGTCATTTTCGTAGGAGCAGAAGATAATGAATCTCAGCAAACAGGTCTAAAATATGAATTACACTATGACTTCAAATTTGCCGGTGCACATCATTCAGGTTTCACGGTATGGCTTAATGATGAGTATAAAAAGGTAGAAGGCATAAAAGCTTTCACTTAGTAACAAGTCATAACCTAAAACCTTCATCTTCCCTCAAATATCATGGACGTCCTGGCCTAACCAATCCCCCTCTTTTAGCCCCACACAATACCCCAGGTTGCCAACCCCAAAGAGGAATGAAACGGACAACAAGGTAGGACAGAGAAGAGCCCTAGAGGAAAGAATAAACTGAATGGATTTAGGAACTACACAAGGTCAAAATAGCACAAATATAACATGTGGTTCAGGAGCTCACCTCAGGGTAACAGTTTTGCTGGATGATTGTCTGGTTCACTGGATTTATATGCACCTCACATGACACTTTAGCCTGGGTCATAACAGCTAGATTCAGTGCAAAAGTACATTGACAAAACCAGGGTGAAAAAGGACAGAATGCAAAGATGACGACAAGGCAGAACAAATATTGTCTTGAGAACACATCATTTCAGAGTAAGATAATCAACATGTCAAGATCACCCATGATTCAAGGTAACAATGCAGAAGTGCATAGCCAAAGCAGCTGAATGACTTAACGACAAACCTCAGTGCTCAGAGAAAGCTGTGGACCTAATTGGCAGGCCAAGACAATCCTAATGCCTAACACTGAACATAAGCACGCTGGCTTGTCCAGTAGATGAAGCATGAAACAAAACAATGACTGCCCTACCCATGAGGTTCTTGGCAAACTGGGATCTGAGAAGGCTTAGATGTAACACAGCCCTAGTCATGCAAAAATAAAGCATATAAACAATGACAACATAACAATGACTTCAACAACTGATCTGGCCAGATCAAAGGGAAACAAGATGTATGCAATACAAAGATACTAAGCGATAACCATGATAACCATCGATTTAGGAACTCATATTCCCCTGAAATATATCATATTCAATAGTTTCTTTTTTTTGGGGGGGGGAGGGGGACCCTGTCCTTTGAGTTCCTTCCCTTGGTTCAAAAGGAAGCAAAAGAGCATTCAAAGTCAACGTGGAAACTAACATGTGGAAGCAGGGTTAATAAAGCATGCCAATGGAGCCGGAATTGCCATTACTTGAGCTAACTATGAAAGGTTTTTCAATGATAAACCATACAGGTAGCATGCCATCACAAGGCATATCATGAAAAGGCAAAGGTTAAAAAGAGTAAACTCAGCATTTCTCTCAAATATAGGGCCCCCCCCCCCCAAACACATAAAAAACAGAATATCCCTCTTTGAGAACAGCATGAAAGACATATGCTATACAACATCAAGAGATTAATATCCAAGTCACATGGATTAGTATCTGACATAAAGTTAAGCTGTCTTAGGTAAATCAATTTCAACAAGTTTGAAGTCCCTGTTCAATCTACTTTTTTTCATTACAAGGGATTGCTCCGTTAAAATTTCAGGATTGGCACCAGCTTTACCAAGAATTTCCGAATGGTCGAATCTCACAAAGCTAACTAGCTAAGGCAATTGTTGCTAAAGGCCATTCATATTTACCAAGGACTAGAGTAGCAAATGGAAAACAACACCTTGGTCATGACAATGTACTAAACAGTAAACAATCTATCTTCCACAGGCAGCCAATATTCATTTTGATCATAAGGTACAGTACAGGGTACAAAATAAAAAGGCAAGCAAACCAGAACAAGGCCGGACACAAAAGAAGTCACACGGTCGCGGTAAACAAAAGACCCTTTTAACCACTGAACACCAGAGGACCACAGAAAAGCCAGCAGCTTCTTGCCTCAGTGGAGACACACTATGATGTACCAGTCATAAAGAAATCAAAAATCCTAAATAAAGATTTTATGTAGCTGTTTGATAATACTCAAATGGGAATGCATTGATCTCCAAAACATCAACACACAATTCTTATGCACAATCCTTCACTTCAAAGTATACGCAGAAAAGAACACAAGTAATTTGAAGTCTAAACAACGGCGAGCCCAGCTATAATTGAAAAGGATATCAATATGTGCACTCATAAAACTCCAATATCAATGATTGTAAATCAAACACGGACCACTTCTATATCATCTCGAATGGAAAACAACCTCAATCAAATTGCCTTCACCTAACAATCTATTTTCAACAGGTGCCCAATGTTAGTTTTGATCATACAGTACAGTACAGGGAAGTCCCAGCAGCTTCTCGCCTGAATGGAGACATACTATGCCAGATGAACCAATCATCAAGAAATCAAAAATCCTAAACACAGATTACATGTATGACCAATCTCATAGCTCATCACTGGGAAACATTTGATAACACTCAAACAGAAATGCATTGATAATCAAGAAACACAATAATTTACACACAGACTTCACCCCCCATGGAGCACAAAAGGTACATTTTTGCAACGGAAACGTGAAATATTTACTTCAACAAAGAGAGAGAGAGAGAGAGAGAGAGAGAGAGAGAGAGAGAGACCTGAATTGGAATCTTGAAGAAGAAGAAGAGGCCAAGATCTCCCTTAACCCTAGAAAGAGTATCAAAGGGCACAGAACCAGCGGCAATATCCTCAATCAAGTAAAAGAAATCATGCAAAACCTCAAACCCATCAAGCAGAAGCGTGGCATCAACGTACGACGCTCCTCTCGCCCTAACACTCCCACCCTCCGATTCAGCAAACCCTAATTCTCTTCCGCGGTATCCAATCGAGACATTGAGGGAGTCGTAATTTAGAGAGAACAGGTCCCGATTACGAACCCTAAGAGTGAGAGAGAGGGAGAGGTCGAGGGAGATGGAAGGGTAGGTGCGAACTTGGACATGGTTGAGTCGAACTCGGACGAGTTGGAGCTCGGGGTCGGACGGCCAGAGGAGGTAGATGGAGAGACAAAGGAGGAGGAGAGAGAATGCGAGGAGGAGGTTGCGGCGGAGGTGGCGGATTATACGGTGGATGTTGCGGCGGCGAGGGTGGGGGTAGAGTGGTAAAACGACGTAGTTGGCTTGGGGGGTAGGTTCGGCCGCTGGTACGGATGAATAGAGGTGAGCTTGGAGTTTCGATGTCATTTTTCTTTTCTTTTTTTTTTAAATTTTAAATTTTTGCTTTTGGGGGGTTTTGTTTGGTTGTGATATACATGCCCAAGAGACTCTGCTGTTGTACGAACCAGACTGGCTTACCCAATTTTACGGTTTTACCACTCTTGGGCCCCATTGTTGAATCATTTTCATACTAGGACTCGGGATGATGATTATATCCGAGTTCGAGGCACATCCGATCAGATCGGATATAAAACAATGTTTAAATATTTGATTGGTATGATACAACATAGTATATTATCGATAAGTAGAAAGAATAAATTTGGAAGGAAAAACACAATACACAATTGTTGTGTAAAAAAGAAATCGATTTGAATCGAATTAAATTCGACTCCGATCCGTTCCAATCCGACTAGGATTAGATGTTCCTTTTTGTCCACCGGATTGGATTCGAATCGGATTATATCTAAGAAGTAATTGGATTCGGATATCTCAACATCTGATCTGAATCCGATACGTTATCCCCAAGTAGGACATGGATTTTCCTGTTAAGAAATTAGAATCCTCTTGTTCAACGACCCCTTTTTTTAAAAAAAGGGATTAGAACAATTAACATTTTAATTGTGTACATATTTATAGTAATGAAGATATAAATTTGCTTAAGCAAAGAAAACAAGCTCAAAAATATAGAGGATTTAGATCCTTCTTATTTGTTCTCCTTAATATACTGGGTAATATATCTAGTGATTTAAGAGGCAGGTAACATTTGGGTCAGTTATACTTGGAGTTTACATTCGAAAATTCTAATTCCAAAGTTTCGTGCTCAAAGCAATTCAATGGGTCAGAGGTGCATTTTATACGTCTGTTTTCTTCTACAAAAATTATAAACATAAAAATAATTTTTAAATAAAAAGGTTCATTTAGCTTAAATGCTTTCAATCTTTTAATATTTACGCTTTTTTCGAGAGCCAATAAACATAAGATACGCTAACCTCTTGGAATATATTTTCTTTGTAGTAAATCAAAATAAATTTAGACAAATATCTACTATCACATAAGCCGACATTCTAACAAAATTAAACAGTTAATAATGTGGATATGTCATTTTGAAGGCCAAAAGATGTTCAATCACATAAAGTTTCCTATTTTTCTCAACATGTACTATTTTATATGTTGGCGTGATTGGTTTGATTATGATGAGGTGGTGAATTGTTCTTTGAGACTATGTTTGTCTTGGCCACATCCCCTGTTCTGGAACTTATGGATTTTTCATTGCTTTACCGGCATCAAATTCAAGTAATTCTAGAGATTTCATGATACCTGTAATTAGGTGGAGTTCATCTCAATTTCAAGCGTTGTTCTACTCAAAATCGGATGAAGAATACAAGTTCGACCTTACTGTTGCCAATCTAATCGGAAAAATCGTTTAATTTTTGGATTAGATTTTCTAAAACTGAATGACTTGCTCATTCAGGGAAGAACAAAATGAACGAGTTGAAGAACAGAAGGGATGCCGTGCTTTACGGAGGTTTTTTAAGAGTCTTTCAATTGTTTTTTACTTTCAAGTATAATGGGCATTTTTGAACAACCCTATTTTATGCGTGATATACTTGATAACAATGAAAGTTGGTTGATATTATTGAACAAAATACAAATTTTAGTGACATAACATGTCAAGAACTCCCTTAAAATGGGTTACAGCTTGAAGCACAGTCCTCTTGGTGGGAAGAATTGTCAAAGAAGAGAAAACTAGTCACTTCACTATTTTAAAAAAAGGAAATTCAACAGAGCAAACGAGTAAGAGAATTAGGCAAGACGTCCTCATCATTGGGCCACTTGTGGGAAGTTACATGAATTATTAATGCAATTTTCTTTTTTTTTTTTTTAATGGGGATTGTCTTACAATAAGTTATTGCAAGCCAATTGATGAGGTGTATAATAAGCAAAGACTCTCATAATATTGACATCTCACAATAAGTTTTTAAAGTGTAAGACAGTCTCATCCAAGACGAACTATGAAAGGTGAACAACGTGTCTACAACCAGTATCTATCCAGGAAGGTGAACATAGTGTAAACCACCAATAATAATGTAATTTTTGAAATACAACATTAAATCAAAAGGCAACAAGTGGAGAAAACAAATCAAAGGAGACAATATGGAGTTAATCAGAGTCGAGAGATTTAGGAGACAGATGTGTAAGAGCTACAGGAGCAGCAGCTTGATCTGTGCCACTGCTAGTACATGCAACTACTCTTGCTGATGATGTTCTTGGGCTTGGTAACAGGCAAAGAATTGGACCACTGAGGTCATATAGAATGGTTAGGGTATGAACGCCTCTTTTCAACTTGTCATAAATAACTGATAGGCATTGGTGTCGATTAACGTTGATCATTGCTGGTGAGTATTAAATTTATGAATATAGACATGATTAAATGTTGATCAGTGCTAATGAATGTTGATTAGCTGATTAGTGTTGATGACCGTTGATCAATGATAGTAAATGTTGATAGATGTTAATCAGTGCTAAAATATTGATAATAAGTACTTATGATAAGTTGAAAAGAAGATGCCCAAAGTAGTCAGTACTATAGAAAAGTGGAAACCAACTTCTTGTTTGCCTAGATTATTCCCTATACCTTTCAGCTTCGGCCTTCGAGGCGATTACTTTAGGTTGTTTTTGGTCTAAATCTATCCTATATTGTCTCTTTCATTTGTGTTAGTAAATTTCTACTCATAAAGTTTAACTGCAAATTTTATGTTTAAGCCTTTGACAATGTGACATAAATTGATAAAAACAAGGAGGGTTAGTGGAAGTCGTTAGTGTGTAACTCTCCATGGAAGCCACCACTCACCAAATTCGTGCCATGTTTGGCAATCTACTTTTAGTCGTTAACTAGTTGTATTAATTGTTTGGCTTAATTGGAAAAATGTTTGATGATATTAGTAGAGCTGTGAAACGGGTCGGGTCGGGTCGACCTATTTAATAAATGGATCAATTTCGTGTCGGCCTTAAAAATAGGTTAGATTTGCTCAAAACTGAAAAATAACAAGTTTTCACACTAAATGGTCAAATCGTGTTGACTTCAAGTTGAAATCGGTTCGGGTCGGGTCGAGTTCATGTTTCTCTCGGTAAATTCGGATCGGGTTCGGATCGGATTATCTTATCGGGTCAGACTTTTACAGCCCTAGATATTAATTGTTTCTAACAAAGGTTACTACCTAAAAATTCCTTGTGCCTATAACATAATGAAATTGTCTTTATTACGTATCACTTTTTTCCCCTCCGATAACCGTTGGAGGACAAGGAGGGGGGAAATAAAATAAGGGTCCCTTCAAAAATAAGTAAATGTAGTTGAAGAAATTTTACCTTCTTGGATGCAAATCATGTACAATGGCCATGTTCTCCAAGTTGAACAAGGACTGGGAGGGGGAAAAGGAACAATGCAAGGAAGAAGAAGAGGAGTAAACGAGCAACAAATTCTAGTAAGGGAGTAGTGTTATTTATAAATAACATTGAACGTACTTTTGTCGAATATAATGGGATAATATGTTAATTTTAATGATATAGACCGTAAAAAGTTGATTGAAAAGACTCCTACGAAGAGCTTTTTATGAATTAATTTTTTTACAAATTAACTTCTAAAAGCTAATACAAAAAGTTATGAACCAAACAATCCAAATTGATTTTTTAACTAAAATAAAACAACTCATACATACAAATAAAATTCTTCTCTAGGAATAAAAAGCTTTTTACTTGATAACAATGAGTTTTTTTTTTTTTTTAATTGTATGAGAAGACAACATCAAAGTATCAATTCTCAACGGGCCTACGGGGCACGACCCCACTTTCAGTTCCCAAGTAGGAATGGGTACGGGGCGGGTTGAGCGTATCCTCACCCATATCTGTTTTTGAAAATTATAGTCATATACGTACCTGTACCCATCGGATATTAAAAAATAAAACTCATACGCATACCCATCGAGTTTTGCTTGTTTGCGGATATTATTTAGATTAACATAGAAAATGAAAATTAATGCCATAAGCAAATCATATTTAAGTACGATATGTATTTTTATATCATTATAAGATGACAAAGTTGTGATATTTTGAGAATATATTGTTTAAAAACGAAAATCAAATACATTATTAGCTAATGTTTTGTTAAAAAAGTTTGAATTGGACTTAAATTAAAAAAATATTAATTAAAAAAATATTAAACCAAAATAGTTTTTTATCTTATTAAGAAAACAAATACTGGTAGGATGCAGACATATAACGAATAAAAATTATACCAATATCTATACTCATTTTTCAGTATCTATCCTATACCCATTTAAATTCTATTTTCACCACCTATATAAATTTTAACTTAGGAAGATTTTATAGATTCTAAATGAATACGGATTTTATTGAAATTCCTATTCCCAAGTCTCTTTTGTCCCTCTCTCAACTTGAACAGACCACTAGAATGATATTACGCAAGCCCATCTTATAATCTGCCCCAGGCCCCACCCTGAAAGAAAAAATAAATTAAAAGGCAAATTCATATTGATAGCAATACAGGAAGGTTTTCCAAGGAAGAAATAAGGGAGCCAAGCCAAATTCAACCATGCCTCTTTGGGAAGTTGATCTCACTTCATGTATTAGAACCGAAAAGAAATTCACGAATGGCAAGAGTTCTGCTCCTGGGTTCGAATCTTGTGAATGAATAAAATTTATAATATGAAAATTCTACTTCTTATTGGATCAACAGTAATTCAATTCCGGGTTGATGTAAAATTGATATTTTATGATAAGTTTTTACGAGACAGTCTCACTTAAACCGACAATAAAAAGTGAACGACATAATTATGCCCAATTAATTCTATCCAAGATATCAAGACGAACATAAATGATCAAAAACCAATATAATTGTTGAGGTACAACGTTAAATCAAAAGGTAAAAAGTAGAGCACACACATCAAACAAGTTAAGGACGGAGTTAATTAGAGTTGATAGACTTAGGAGATATACAAGAAAGAGCTGCAGGAGTAACAGCATGATCAGAGTCACTGCTAGTAGAACTATTCTTCTTGGCGTTGATGTTGTTGGGCCTGGTTGCAGGCATAGAATTGGACCTCTTCATGGCCCAATCGGGCTTCGTGGACCGGTGGAACCGGCACCGGAACGAGCCCGGGTGCGTCGTCGGCGAGCACAGGCACTGCCCTCCCCCACCTCTGGTCTCCCTTCCATCTGCGCTCTTTGGAGATATTGAGATGTTGCTCATCTTGGACACTAAAACAAGGTGACACTTTGAAAAGAGACACAGAGAGAGATCTTTTATCTACATGCAAACACTAAGGTCATATATGAGGGCTAGGGTATATATGCCACTCAATTTTTTTAAAGCTTGCCACCACCCAAAAAAAAAAAGAAAAAGAAAAATCTAGACATTATCAACAATAGATCCCACTTTCGGTGGATCTAGAGAAATTCAGATGTAGACAATCTTACATCTACTGGCATATCTGTCTGTAGAGTTAGACATTATCACTATCTTATAAATTTTCTAGATATTAATTAATTAGTATAGCAAAAGTTTGGTAAATAGTCCCTGGATTTTATTAAAACACATGAATAGTCGTTGGATATTAATAATCGTGTTATGACCATCTATTTATTAATCATGGTCCAGCCATGAGAATGACGTTTCACTTATCTAGAGTTTTGTTTAATTAATTAGTTTTAATTTTGTGGAGATAAATATTTTGATTAAGATAATATCTGGTAAAGTAATATATGAATATATGAATATATGTCTTTTTTAAAAGGGCAAAGTTTTATGCACACAAAATTTTAGCAATATTAGATTTAGATACAAGAATTTCCTTTTTAGGCAGTGCGTGTGTCTTTCTCTACCCTGTTCATCCTTTTTTTTGTTTTCTTTTATGATTATTATGCATCACAAATTTTAGTCGGTGTAAAATTAGACACACACTACAATATTCTTATATACACAAGTTTCAGGTACGAGTCTCAACAGTCTTTCTATTGAATTACATATTATCTGAAATTGAAGAGGAATATATTTATAAGCAAAAACAAAGTTCAGACTACTGATAGTTACATATAATATCGGATGTTGATCAGTTAAAGTTTATGTGATCAATATACCCTATGTGGAGTCCGGAAGAGAATGAGGTCATGTTCTTTTCATGAGGAAATAGAAGTCGGTCAATGAGAGAAATTAGTTGAGATTGGTAGAAAGGGTTGAAGTAGGGTTGAAGTTTGTATTTTTTGCTGAAGTGAGTTGAATTTGGTTGATTTTTTTTGTGGTATGATGGGTAGAAATTGATCGTTAAAATAGTGAAAAGTTGATTGAAGCGGGTTGAAATTGATTTTTTTAATTGAAGTTCGTAAAGTAGGTTGAAGTAGATTGATGTGGGTTAAGGTTGATTGACGTTGGTAAATTTGAATTTACCAAGGAAAAGAACAGGGCTTAAGTACAGGTTGAATAGACATATCATATGGTAAAAGTGCTTATTGTATGCACTAGGATTCTACTCACCGGGCTTACTCTTAGACCAATCAAGATAAAACATCCTGCATTCAAGTTTAAAACATGATCCAATTTTATTAGGTGGCTAGTTTTTTCTTTTTTTTTGGGGGGAGACACAAAGATTAATACAGACAGAATTCTACTCCAAACTCTCTATAACAACTCCCAACGACTTTTCCTGCTCCAAGTTTAGGTAATAATTTTCCCATATGTATAATATAATTGGCAGCTGTATGTATGAAAAGATATTTGCACGAGGAGATACATCACCACAATTATCTGCAGACTGCAGATGATCAGATGAGGTTTTCATGTGGGCTACTGCATATGTTCGCCGACTTTTCCTGCTCACTAGATAATACATATCCTTCTATGGGCCCCTTTTTTTCGTTGACATTTTTTAATTTATCAACTTTAATAAATTTTAATTAATTTTAACCCATTTCAGTAAAAAAAAAATGTAAACTTCAACCAACTTCAATCCATTTCAACCTATCTCTAAAAATTTATTCTCACTATTTTAATCAACTTTCACTCATCATATAAAAATATATCAAGTTCAACCCACTTCAATCAACTTCAACCCACTGCAACCCACTTCAACCTATTTCAATTCACTTCAACAAAAAGTATTAATTTCAACTCACCTCAACTTACCTCAACCAACTTTACACTTTTACCAACCTTAATTTCTCAACCAAAAAAAGAGGCCCTATATTTGACAAATAAAATAAAAAATAAATAATATGCGTCTTGAATCACTATTGATTCAAAATAAAAAATTTTGGTCTAAATCAGTTTGAAATTAATAGTAATACGCTAGTTTTTTTAATGAGATGGGACTACACTTATAAGCTTATTGTGAGACGTCAATTTTTTAATATCAATTAATAAAGATAAAAGCGACCGATAGTTTGATATCGATTGCAGTCACTACTACTCGATGAGTTATTAATCATCTTTAAATAAGTTAGATTTTACTTAATATAAATCATTAGTCACTTTGAAACCTTCAAAAGTTACCTTTAAATAAGTTCATCTTATTATAAATCTTATGTGAGCCGATCTAATTCAAAACTTTGTAGAAGTAATAAATCTATTACTTTAAATATACAAAATTTTCCAAATTTAACAGTATTGCTATTTAAGTTTTTAAACTTGTCTACAATGTTCCTTAGTAACAAAATTAAACTATACGATATTCAAATATTTTTTTTTTTTTTTGGTAACAATCAATAATTTGAAGATTTTAGAGCATTTCACACAATTTTTTTTTTGGTACACACGTAAAATTAAATTAAAACAATATAAAATCTTATTCTAATTTAAGGCTCTGTTCTTTTTGTTTGGTAAATTTCAATTTACCAACTTCAACTAAGTTTAATTCACTTTAACCCACTTCATCAACTTCAATAAAAAAAATATCCATTTCAACCAATTTCAACTAATTTCAACCCACTTTTCACTATTTTAACCAGCTTCTACCCATCATATAAAAAAATCAACCCACTTTAATCCACTTCAACCGAAGTTGTAAATATCCTACCGGCATCGTAAAGTTTTTTCATTGGAATAAGACATACCAGATTTATGTACCATTGTACCGGAGCTCGTACATGAAATTCAAAAATATTAAAAAAATTAAAGTACAAAAAAGTTGAAATTTTAGTGTACCGAATGATATTTGACCGAAAATCCCAGTACCGCTTGGTATTTGACGGTATAGAGCAGTATTGACCGGTACAATATCGGACAATAGCTTGTACGATTTCTTAAACGGTATGGTACGCTTCGCCTGATACCGGGCGGTACGGTGCAGTATTTATTAGGACGGATCCTTGTTGTGGTTAGAGGTGTCCATGGGCACCCCTGACCCCAAAAAGTTTTTAATGAGGTCAAAAGATTTTTAATGAGCTATTTTAAAGAGGGTCAATTTAGAATTTATGGACACCCCTAAAATAAGCCCTAAAATATTTTATGGACACTCTCTAAATATACTCAATCTACATATTAACATTTTTGTTTTCTTAAATATAAAATTTACAGTTATAAAGTTCAAATTTTATAGCAAAATAAAATAGAATTAAATGTCCTCAAGCTCAAATTTCTCTCTCTACCTCCTCTTCTAAGGCCAAACTGCATTCCACTTTTCCAAATCTCTTTCTATGTCTCTCTTCCTCTCTCTTACGTGGATTTTAGACTTGTTAATTTAATCTATTATTCTCTTGGATTTTCTTTTATTGTTATCATTGATTTTTTTGACTGTTCTATTGCGATATATTTTTAGTGCCGAATTTTCTTTAAGTTTTCACCAGTTACTTATTCGAACTTGATGCTGATTTTTTCCTCATCCTTTTGGTGTAACTAGATAGTGGAGATCACTTATTTTTAGTTTAATTTCATGTTTGATATGCTCACGACATGGTTTAATTTTTTTTGTTTTATTAATTAGTGCTGATAATGTGTGCTGTGCAACGAATGGTTTTAGTAAATGATACGTAATAATAATATTCTAGGATTTCAACACCATTTATGCGTCAACTACAAAATATGAAAATCACATAGAGCAAACATAGTAGTAGACGACCAAAGTGTTTTTTTTTTTTTTTTTTTGGTTAGAGTAGAGAAGTGAAACATATAATTATTGCGTATCATATGACCTTTTTTGGGGGAGTGTACATTAGTGATGAAATTAATAGATAGACACCCCCTATTTTAAATGTCTAGTTTCCCCACTAGTATTTATAACACTGAATTTAACTCACTTCAACTTACGTCAAAAATGCCCATTTTAATCTCAGCTAATTCCACCTATTTTTCAATTCGTACTTTTCAAAAAAGACCCTGAGAATTTATCGTTATGATTTCTCGATCCCCAAAAAACAGACTCTATCATCATTTTAAAAATAAAAATTTCTTTATTCAATCCCAAGGACTAAATGAAGAGGCCCTTCCCCACCTTGACATTGAATTAGCATTTAAGAATGATGACTAACGAACTAAATTCCAAATCAATCCCAATAATAATTACTGTAAAAGATGCCCGGGTCCTCCCTCCCACATTCAATTTGCGTTGCCCATAAGCAAATGCCTTAACCTAATCCATTTTTGGATCAATGTTTTCATCACTTTCACAAGATTTTTTTTTTTTTTTTTGGGGATCAACTATATATCTTAACCAAATAAATCAACATATATATTATCATTTTGTTTACCAACAATAAAAGGTGCAATTTATAAAATATTAATGTACCATCCGACATTTACAATAGAAATTTAACTAAAAGAAATACATTCTCCATTATCAAATCAGTTACTCGGATCCTAATTCCATGAGATTTATTTTGCTACAAAAACAATAGAGATGTAGTTTTTGAGATGAAAGACTGTATTTGGATCATTACCATCAGAGACCCATCCTGCAACTTTGAGATGATTTGTCCCAACAACATCCAAAAATCCCTATCCTCCCCGTCAGCTTGATCAAGTATCTCTATATACTCTCTTGGTGGCTCTAATTATTAGAGTTAGACGGTCACGTCTTCACCTAAGTGGTGGACACCAATCAAGATATTTTAAACCTATAAATAAAGAGGTTTAAGGATCTAATTCATTATCGTTGGTGAAAACCTAAATAACACCCAAAATTACTATCCCCCCTCTGTCAGAGCTGCCTAGCCATTATTCGGCTTTTGGGACGTGACATTCAAGGAAATTCTAATAGTCGCCTCTCAGCTTCGATTACATCTCATGGACGACAACTGAACTCTATGGTTCTGCACCCTAAAAGTCAGTCCTTTAATCTATTCATATCCAAATGGTCTAGCTACTGAACAAAATAGGAACATTCCTTTATTTTTAGAGTTATGCGAAGCTTGGGCAACCTCTACAATTAATAGGTCAAAATTACTATTAAGATAACAGTTCATTCTCTCTGGAAAAGCACTGATGGTGGAAGTATGTTCTTGAGCTAACATGCTCAGCATGAGGCTTATCGTCCTTCATATGCTAGCTGGTGTTCCACCCTATCTCTAGCATTCTCCTTTTTTTTACTGTTCCATTGATTTCACTTAAAAAATTACTGCCTTGATTGGTTAGGTATTACATGTACTCTTGAGTATTTGATTATCTTGGAGGTTTAAAATGAAGTGCAACTCTTGTAGCATGCACTAACTGAGCTAAAATAGGGTTTAATTCTTCAGTGAACTTTGACGTTCAAAATTAGGGGTGGGTAAAGAGTCGGGTACCTATTTGATCAAGTGAGTAAGCCTGTTTAAAACAGGATCAATAAAGGATTGGGTCAATAATGGATCGGCTCATTAACGATCTGTTTACTAACGTGTTACTTTTCAACCTACTTGTCACACTAATTTACATGCTGCAATTAGTTAGACTTATTAGTATTGTTTTATGCATAAAAATAATTATTATAAACATTTTTTTGGGTGTAAGTTTGTTCCATTTTAAAACGGGCCAAATGCAGCTCGCCCATAACCCAACCAGACCCCACCAAATAGTCGACCCATTTATTTACATAAAAGGCCTGACCCGACCCAAATCGTTAACGGGTCCGCCATAACCTAACCCACTTTACAAACGGGCCGGCCCTAACCCGATCCAACTCGATCCATTGCCCACCCCGATTCAAAATTCAATGACTTTGCATTGTTCCCACATGCACAATAATTTACAAACATGAGTTTTTCCCAAAAACTCAACATAAACAGATTGCTATCCATGTAAACTTTTTCAGTTTTAAATTAGACGATACCTAGTTAGGGCGTGTTCGTTTTAGTATTAGCAGAGAACCGTTTACCATTTTTTACTATTTCTTATTGCTCTTCATTACAAAACTTAAACCGCGGAGTGTGACGAACCCTAATTGTTCCTGACTGTTCCTAATTACTTCTTACTGCTTAAAACTGTTAATTTTTATTGTGACCCACAACCCTGGGGAGGGGGGGGGGGAACAGTTGTGAATCCATGACCTTCAATCGAAAAACAAAGAAAAAAGGATAACCTGATTAATATATATGGGCTGACATTATCAGTAGTCCCAATTCCCAAGAACGTGAGTATAGGACTCTTAGGTTAATTATATCAGACAAAATTACTCATTTTTTTTTTTTTTTTGGGTTTTTGGTACCACAGCATCTTGTAAGTTGTATCCAATAATTAAATCGCTTTCAATTTAAATAAATAAAACAAAATTCAAAACAGAAAAATCAATTAAAACAAGGCAAGAAACTCGGCATCGATCCTATTCCCATGCCATTATTATTTGTTGGCTCGATCTGCTTGGATGGACCATGTGGTCCATATATGTCACCATATCTATATCAACAACGGTCAATGACGTCTTTCTGGAATAATCTCGTCATGTTTTCTCATGGGTCGGATCTTAACTTCTTTTGGATAGACTGTACAATTAATCGGTCTATCAATAATAGTGACGAGTAATTTTTGGTTAAAATCGACTCAAATTTTTATCAAATTTGACTGTTTTTTTGTAGTGATATTGTTGTGTCATTTTTGGTCGAGTCCTACTTTCAAATAACTTAAAACTTTATGATTATATTCTTGTTTTTCATATGGACAACTGACAGTCTGTTCATCTCGAAGGTTAAATTAGCAACATGATCTATTGGTAAGTAATAATAACAGATAAGAAACAACGCTAAGAAGTTGCAAGGAGGTTTAATCATTAGGTACATTGTTGTTAGTACTAAGGGGTGCTAAGCATTGATAATCAGCGATACAAGTTTATTTTTTTTATTTTTGTTGTCTCGGATCCTTCATTTCACTGGAATCGAGTTACTATTGGCCCAATAAGGGATAAAGCTCTCTCATTACAGCTGTTCTCCATTCACAAGACTCGAACTCGAGATCTTACTTAAGGGAAACAAGTGACAAATTATTTGAACCAACCTGTATTGATAGCGATAAAAATTTATGTATATTAAGCAGTATAGTAATTCTTTTAATATTGAAATGACCATATCCTAAAAAGATGGCCACTTTAGGACGAAATTGGATTATTGTTATATTAGGTTTGTATTTCTTTCAATGATTTCAAGACAATTCCGTGTCATCTTATTGTTCATTGCTAATATTTATTAACTCTAATTGTAAAAAGTATAAAGAGAGCTTGAATTTCTTAATCATGAAGAGTTGGACACTTGAGAGTTGGTCACTCTTGTCCCATTACTAATAGTCAATCGTCATTATCCATTGCCTTGCTTTCTTCTAAAGGTGCAATAATAGAACCAATGGAAAGACAATAGAGTTTTGTGTATGATGATTGATGCATTTGAAAGTTTTCCAGGGCTAAGGGCTTTTTCATATCCATTTTTTGAATTTAATAAAGTAATCTAACTCGGAGTTGTATTTATCATAAAAACATCTTATTAGAAAAGGAATAAGAAAAACAGAGCGAAAAAGAATATAAAACGTAAATTTCTCTCATACCTTGTAATCAAATTTGAATTCTCTTCCCAAGTTCTTACGAAAAGTGGGGGAGAAGAAATCAATATTCATCAAACCATCCCCCTCCCTTTGGTGTCAATGAGGAACAAGATCAATATATATGAATTTAACTTAATATTTGATAACACTTCTGTAAATTTTATCAGTTGAATTAACTAATACTGTCTTTGTTAAGGCATCTTTTGATGGTTAGTCATGTCCATATCTTCATAATATAGGAAAGGACAATGTAAGGCCACCCCCACCCACTAGCACGGGTTCCAGTGGGTGGGGATCAGGTTCCACAAAAAGTGGCACTTGGTCTTGCCTACGTAGGAGAAACGAGGGTAAGCATGTGGGTAGACTCTGCAGTCCATTCCTCCCGTCATTCCAATTTTTTTTGGGTCTTTTTTTGATTTTTTATTTCATTTTTCCTTTTTTTGGCTAAAAAAATTATTTAGGTAGTTATAAAAAAAGATTGTGTATTATGAAGTGGGTCATTAAAAAATATTTGATTGGATTATTTATGTTGGAGTTTTATTGGTTGGAGAAGTGATAAAATATGAGTTCCAAATTAGTGAAACTTTTGCTGATGTAGCAAGCTTGAGTTCTAATTTTTGGAACTCAAGTTGAGAATACTCTTATATATCAACATATGATGGGCCCTCATATGAAAGTTGCTACTAACTCATGGGCCTACCATAAACGGCCCAAAAGTACAAACTAAGGAGGAACTTAAGCCCAAAGGCCGCTAGTAACTCGTAGGCCCAGGGTATCATCATATGCTTGGCCAACCTCAACAATCAACACCCAACACGCCCTCCCTCCAAAAAAAAGAAATAAGAAATAAGAAAAAAAGGTTCTAGCATACTTTTAGAGTTTAGGAAATTCAATTCAAGATGGTGAGTGATACTTTTGTACACAATGCTAAAAATACGATGTAGAAATAATATTAGAACATATCACATCTTAAAATTATAAAATGACACAAATCAGACGAGATATTACGTCATCTCAACACCTTATACTAAAGTGATATTATTTACAACTTTGGTGTAATATTTAAGTTGAACATAAGTATTTGAACTTGTTTTAACAAAGGTCACTCTCAAGTACTGAAATTATGGAACATTTTTAAAAAAAGGATTCCATAAACAATGGTGAATATAAAAAATCCTTGTGAGACAAGATTATCTCATTGACAAATTACCTCAGAATTACAAAGCAAATAATGTTGAAATTAAAATAAATTAAGATTAATAGTTTGAAATTTAACCAGAAAAAGAACATGGCCATGGTTGAGGTTTTTATAGTCACTTGCAGGGAGTTGCTGTCATGTAAAGACTGAAGTCATGAATGCATTAGAAGCAGGCCTTTGTACTTGTCTGGCCTTTGTACTTGTCTGTTAACTGGGGCGGAGAACACACATCCTTACTGAGACTGCATTAACATTTTGTCAAAAATAACTAATGCTAGGCATTTGTGCAGCTTTATGAGTCATATGGTTTGATGGAGAGTACTCCGTTGTACTTTCCCTCTGTTATTAATTACCATATGACACCACCTTTTTTAGAAAAACTTGTTGAAAAAGTTCTGAAGTCTGTTGATTTTTTTTTTTCAAAAAAAAAAAACCATCTTGGAAACCCAACGGTCAAAGATTCAATGTCAACTGTAAAAAATGGGTTACAGTCATGGCTCTTTAAATGTATTTCAGATACGGACATAATAGACCACTAAGGCTACCTTGGACTTGGAGGAGCAATCGAGTTTCAAATTCTAGTATAACCTAATCCATTCGAGCCCAGTTAATAACCCATTGAGACTACTTTACGTAAAAGACCAATAGACTTGATGCTACTAAGGGTAAGACCACATATATCTTGTGCTTCTCAAATAGCAGCAGCACTTATAACAGATGTTATGCCAAGACTTAGCATGGCTATTGAAATCATTTAGAGATGGTAACTTTTGAAGGAAGGGAGAGCATTAATGCCAACCCTAATGGACTGTATTTCTCCTAAACCTATGCCCAAACAGCAAGGAATGTCAATGAGCTCTTTCACCAATTAAATAGGTGACTGATTAAGTTATCATCTAATGATCTCTACTGCAATCCTCACCCGAAACTGATCGTCAAAGAGATGCTAGGTTAACAACTATACTATCACCACTTCTCTTCCTCTCAGTATGAATCTCGCTTTCATAAGACATGAGAAAATTCTAATATAAACAGTCTTACTCTTGCAAATACAAGTGTAAACAGGGAGATCGGCTCCCACAATTGATAATTGACAGAGCTGAATTGTGCGGCCAACAGAATCTGAAGCTTCGTTGGTTCCTGGGCTCATGCAAAATGCCAGACACCCTTCTTTACATGCAAAGCAGTAGACAATTGCCTTATAATTCTATCAATTTTTGTTGTTTTTAAACCTTCCATGCCTTGAAATTATCGTCTAATTAGCACACAAACCCAAATTATTTTCCTTTTCCTTTTCTCTTTCTCCTTTATGTGAAAACGCGTAGCTCACGGGAAAACTTCACGATCCAAACAAGATAATCCTTTATTTTAAAAATAATAATAATAATTTTTGTTTCATAGTAATGGAATCTCGGGCAGACACAAACATCCCTTCGGGAAAAAAACAAAAATAAAAAAAGACTGACAAAATTGTGCTAAATTATGAAAATTCAAGTTGTACTAGTATATGTGAAAGTATAGAAAAATTTGCGAAAGGCCTTTCAGAAAACAGATGAATGGGAGAGGGCTAAAGGTAGGTAAGGGAGTGGGCTAGGGTTCACGTGCCTAGGTTCACGCCTGTTGCAATAAAAAGGACAAACAATTCAAAGCATATATTATACTTATAAAAGTAAATACTTCTATAAGTCGCGTAAGTCACGTCAGTACTATATATTAAAAATTATCTATATAACGAATATACACTGAGAAAATATATATACGTGACAAATAGAAGTACACACTGCCCAATTTCTATCCTTTTTTTACCCCCTAATTAATCGAGAATTAGTAAAGTTGAGTCATCCCCACTTATACTTATGTGAATATCTACGGTCTGTCGGAATGTAACATACTCTTTAACTCGTCAATTTATAGAGTAAGCATACTACGTTAGACCCCAATATGACACCATCTCGCCTAAGCGAAATTTTTAGGATATAAATTTGGATTTCGATCTAAACTCATCTCCAATTATCTGATCAAACCATCTGGGATCAGTTTCAAATAAGGCTAAATTTTGAACTGACTGCTGTTTAACTTAATCCAAAGTTCCAAACTAAACGTGATTCATAATTATTTTCCAGTTAAATAAGTTCACATCATAAGTCATAACATAAATTTACGAACCAACCATCAATAGATCACAAGTGTGTAGTTCAGAGCATGAATGGGATAACTATCAAGTCTGCACTAACATACTATTTACGTAAAAAACGCCCAAACCAAGTGTCTAATTGAGAGCATGAATGGGATAACTATCACAAAGGCGCTTGTTCCATAACTATCTAAGTTAAGTCTCACCAGAACACTCAAGTCTTGTGCCAAACTTGAAATTTGGGATGCCATACAGTTCCCGCTTGAATGGCAGCCCAAACAGAACCTCACTCAAAAAAGAAAGAGCGAGCCTACCACGAAGGTGAAGTGCGAGGTGAGTCAGAAGATGAAGAGGACTTGCCAATGTGGCTAGCGGAGTCACCACTGACAGAAGTCCCCAAAGACCTAGCATCTTTCAAAATAACACAACGAGCCTTCGCCTTAGCCCTCGTAGGGAGCTCCTTCATTGGAGTCACAGGCAATGAGGATGGGCTTGAAGAACTTGAACGGTCCGCCTTTTCTATCTCCTCGCCGCCCAACGACCCGCCACCTTCCAACTGGGATGGCGAGCTGTCGGGCGTTCCGAAGGGAGTATCCGTTTCCACTCGGGTCGGGTGGGTCACATCATTGTCGTAGATGGGATTCGAGATGTACATCAAGTTCTCTTCTCTCTTGCTACCACCATAACCAACTTCATCACCAAATCTTTTTCCCTCAACTTCAACCTGAATTTCGGGGTCTGGATTAGACTGATGGGGTTTAGTAACTGAAATGTAGGATGGAGATGGGGATGAAGATGATGCAAGCCCCACTTGAAGTGGACTTTGAACTCTGAGGAACTGATGGAGCTTGCCATGCTTCTGCTTCTCAATGTCATCACCGTCGTCGTCATGATTTTCTCTCTCCTCTCTCTTGCTGGGGAGCTTGGGGAAGAGGAAGCTTCTAGGAGCATCTAGAACTCCTTGACAGTAGAAACTAGTAAGAGGGGAAGGAGTGGACTGGTCTTGAGCTTGTTGGGGTTGAGGAATACAAGGGTTTTCGGAGGGTTTTGTGGCTTTGTGCTTTCGCCAGCGAAGGAGAAGAGAGCAGTAGAGCTCAGCTAGAAGGACCAACACTAGGCCTAGCACAATGGCAAGGATCATCACCACTGGAAGTATTGCCCCCATCATCACCTTTGATGAGCCCTTCATCTCTCTCTCTCTCTCTCTTTGTGATCTTAGTGTCTATCTCTCTCTTAATTTTTCGTTGTGAAATGACAGAATGAGGAGAGAGAGAAAAGCAAGTCATAAAAAGAGCTGAGGAGTCATGGGATACCACCTTGGTTTTTTTGGCGGGAAAGGGGTTGAACAACAGATGGCAAGTGAAGGACTGGTGACTTTGGGAGGCGAGTCTTGGAAGGACGCATTGGCCTAAATAGCTTATGGACAATCAAGGGGCATAATGGTCTTTCTCTTTTCCAGAAGATGCTTCGATGCCACTCAGTACAATCCATGCTCTGCAAACTCGGGAATAAACACCTAAATTTGACCAAAAGTTCTGCTCTAATATCTCCACAATAACAAAGCTGTATACTTAGTTCTAGACAAAGCAAACAAACATGTAATACTCTTCCAAAAAAGAAAAGAAAAAGAAAAGAAAAAGGCAATGAAATTATATTGAATGATCATTTGTTATTCGTGTGAGAAAATATGTAGCAAACATGCCTATCAATGTTACAAGCAAGAAGTTCCTCAGTGGAGTGGCATATGGCCTAGGAATGACCAACTATAGTTAACGGAGCATTTTCCGACCCAATATGACACATGATATTATCGGGGTGACTAGTGAAGCTCATGTAGGATGAATGGAGAGGGCAACCCTTGTAAGCCTTCTTGTAGCAAAAATGCTGAAGAGAATGCAAGGTCAGGGAGTTTACCCGATTAAGAGGGTATCTTCAACCTTTCTTTGCTCTTAGGGCAGCAAATGTTGCCGCCAAATCATCATAGTCAGGAAGCTTGGGGTGAACATGCTTTGCAGGGGAGTCTTGCTGGAAAGAAGCAGCTCGGGCGAATACCTTCTTTGGCTCTAGCTCAGTCACTTGTAGGGGCGGAAGAGACATCGTTCTGGATGTTGTAGGTGTTGAATCCTCATCTACCCTGGTCCCAACTTCGGTTTTATGATGTGGGGATTTGCTTGCATCATTTATTTCACCCTTGGTCTTTCTCCTTGGCTTTCCAGGATCACTTGATGAGGGTTTTTTGCTATAGTGAAGCAACAGCTTGTCTATTATCTTCTCATCTTCATCCTTCTTGAAATGCTCATCGTCAAAAAGGATTTGGAGGCCCTGTCTTGATTCATGCTTCCTCCTGCTAGTAGAAATTCGCCTGACAACCCTTTCCTCCTCTCGACCTACTTCACCATTCACCTTATCATCCTGACCGGACTTGGACCTCGAGTGCTTCTTTCTATGTGATCTTCGTCTAGGAGTGGAATCATCTTTGTAGTAAATTTCTGTGAAGCGTCCTGGGCCATCCTCATTTTCAGGCAGAATGCCCCCATTCTGTTGATCTGGAACATTGAATTGTGTATGAGGATTCTCTGGCCTCCTACCATTAGAGGGTGGATTGAAAGTTAAAGTTTCGTTCTCATCTGTGTCAAGAGCACTAAGATGAGCATTCTTTGAACCCATATCTGCTTCATGATTGCTCTTCCTCGGTTTCACATAAGGAGGAGGAATGGCACTACTTCTGAAATTGGACTTAAGCCCGTCTTTTATATCTTCTGACCTCTTTCTCATGGATCTTGCCCGAATATCTTCAGCAAGTTCATTGTCAACAGCTGATGGGAAATTTGTTCCATTTTTTACCGGCAATGGATCTTGTCTGTGCTGTGACGAAGAGTTGAACGGATCTCTTTCAGGCATCCTATCCTCCCTTTGCCTGTCCAGCTTGTGTTGGCCATCAACAGATTCCAACCTTTTTCTGTTGAATGAAGTCCCAATCTGAACGGCTTCTACAACTCTATTTTCCTCGGAATTGCGCACGTGAGCCTTTAGTTCTCCCCTTTGAAAATAAGTACCATTGTCCTCTCTTTTTTGGATAGTCTCTTCCCTGAAACTAGGTGGTTTATACCTCTCAGTAGTGAGTTTGGGCCCTTTAAAAACATTATGGTTCAGCTCATCTTTCCTCCCAACAGCAACCTCTCTCCGGGTTTCCACTTGATGCCTACCATCAACCTCTCTCTCTTTATTTTGGAGAATAGTTTCACATTTTTTCTTGGCCAAAACTTCATCTTTAACAGACTCTTGAACAGTCACTTCAGCAAAAGGTCTCTCGACTTTATTTTCAGCAGCATCGATAGCAGCAGGACCCTGATTTTTATTCTGCACAATATGAGAAAATAATGTAAACAGGAAAAGGCAACAAAATTTGTGAACTTTTTTGGTAGAGACTAAACTTGCTATTCAGCAGATAAAATAAATTCTAGTAGTTGCAGCTGGTAGAAAAGGCAACTCATTATCATTTTGAAAGCAGAATGCACATAAACTGGGGTTTTCATAAAAGCAATCTAGCATTCCAATTTTCTTTCCATTGCTTATATAGAAGAAGACAGAGAAAGAAAACCTGCTCAGCAGCGGAGGGATTAGACATCCTCTCCTCAAAGCTCCTACTGTCCCAAGGTATAGAAAGTTCCAAGGCTATTTCTTGCATTAAGTGGACCTTTTTTTCCTTGGAAGGTGGCTTTGGCGTTATATTCTCCTTAAGCTGCAACATAAAACACATTTAACTACTTGAAATTACCAAACTAGGCTGCAGATATGCTAAAACTCATTCTGACGTGTAAATAAATACCTTTTGATTAGCAAAGCATTCCAAGGAGCTTCCATATCTTTCCCGAAATAAGTCTCTAAGATCACGAAGCTCAGGTAAATCAGAAAACCTAGCAGCAGCAAACATTATGGATGCTATAGCCTCCCTGCAGTCCTCAGGGCATTCCCTGTATTCAGCAGTAAATTTGAAGCGATGAGTCCAAAGTGACGACAACCCCTAGTCGATAAAAACAGATAGAAAAAGTGTGTCCAAAAGTCCACAGATCTCATATGACTAGTGAATGTGATTTTCCATTAATATGCACCCAAACTTGAGAAACTAGCATTGTGAAATAAGAAAGCATGCATTCAAACTGGAGACAACATCATTGTGAAATAAGCGAGCATATAATTTCTTCATACAGACTGATAAGAATTCCATCACATAGGTTGATGTTATACAGCAATTACTCATTTGTTTTAACTAATCTGATTGACAACTGGAGCTATGCATGCTACAACACCAGGAGCACCAACTACGCCATATGTCCACAGTTGTGAAGACATGGATATGCTTTACAGGTGTTCCACAAAACCCTCATTGGACTAGTGGCCTACTAGGTGACTAGTATGATTTTGGATTTGGGTCCAACAAGTGAACAGATATTCTACCTTAACAGACTTTGCATCCACATATATTTGCCCACTAGTGGCCTTCCTTTTTCATATCTTTCAATATTTATTGCATAGATTGTATTTCTTTTAATCATGATTGATGTTATACATGTTGATGTTACACAGCAATTATTCATTTGTTTTAACTAAATCTGATTGACAACTGGAGCTATGCATTCTAAAACAGAGGAGCACCAACTATGCCATATGTCCACAGTTGTCAAGACATGGATATGCTTTACAGGTGTTCCACAAAAACCCTCATTGGACTAGTGGCCCACTAGGTGACTAGCATGATTTTGGATTTGGGTCCGACAAGTGAACAGATCTTCTACCTTAACAAACTTTGCATCCACACAACATTTCCCCACTTGTGCCCTTCCTTTTTCATATCTTTCAATATTTATTGCATAGATTGTATATCTTTTAATCATGATAAAAAGTCGCCTCCCCGCTAGTGCCAGGAATGGTATGATAAGCCTGGAGAGAGGCTAAGTTCACTCCCATAAAAGGGGAAGCAAGACACCAGAATTTTGCCCTATAGGTGAGAGGCAAGTCAACCTCATGGCAGTCAGCCCACAAGTCTTTCATACTCTCACACTTGGCCTACAGGTATATAAGCCACTAGTCCTTAATTGCAAACTAAGAGGTCCATAGATTGCCCCTTTATGTTAGATGCAAGAAGATTTTAAACAAACCAATTAAAAAAAAAAAAAAGAAGATGCATTCGCACCACCTTGACTATGCAGTATGCATTAATCAGATATGGTGGTCAATTCTGCTGGATTTGCTCTAAAAGGGTCATGTCGCATAATGTCATGAGGTAAAGATAAAGATATGATGAGGAAGTTAATGGTATAACCAGAACCATAAAGCAACCCTGGATTGCCGGCCTGATAAGTCAGGCTTTGGAAACATCCATCCAACAAATCAAAATAGCATGAATTTCAACATAGATTATCATTGCAGTACACATAGCTCAAAGTCGATCCATATAGCTAAAGTAAGAATTGATCCTGCACTTAGAAAGGGCAATTCAAGAGACATGAACCCTCGAGCACAGCCTATGAATGAAAAATCAACAGAATCACGTCTAGCAGTCTCATTATTGTCATTCTGCTCCTTCTAAGGCTCCTGTAGGTACTTCCGTTCCAGCGACAAATATATAGAATCCCCTCACATCTCCTCATATTTGTCCTTTGATATTTAAGAACCATCTTGACTATGTCATGGGGCGCATAATCACATTATCTCAGTCATCATCACAATAGATTATAGAAGCTCAAAATAAAGCACAAATAGTCATGTATATGCCCACAGCAAACCTATCAATTCTTCTTATTAATACAGAAATGACAAGGGTATCAAGAACTAAGAAAGGAAGGTTTAGAGAGAATGGACACCAGTAGGACAATTTTGCAGCAATTGCTGACTTGATATATTGGCACCATATCTGTTGGTTTGTAATCTTATATTGGGAGCATAATCTGAATAGCCAGGCACCAGAAGCTTGAGGAGCTCTCAATTTCATCATTTCTTTTAACCCCCCTCCCCCCAAAAAAAGGCCCAAACTATCCAAAAGGCATACAAAAAAGTAATAGTGCCTTATCTGCCTCACCAGTTATTTTTTTGTAAATAACTGAAACACATCAAAAATACAGCAAAACATGTTAAGTGCTCAATCAAGGTACTTCAAAGTGCTAGAACAATTGATTGCTCTTCAAGTTAATAAGAAAAGCAACGCACAGCAAGCAACTTCACTCCTACCTGAGCTTTTGCAAAACTAGAAGGTGCTTCAAGATAATTTCACAAACGTGATCAATAAAATCATAACATGATGAAAGAATCAGCTCTGCTATCAATCCTTCAGCCTGTCATCATCAGAAAAACAATCAATCATAAGAATCAGATAAACTATAGCACACACATCATACAAACGACTAGCATTCTCATTTCGTGAAAAACGGTGAAGTCCAAATCACTTAAATATACAGTATCTCCCAGCCATTTAAATGAAAGGAAATCAATTAATTCACAAATATCTACATAGTCTAGGGCCCCATGCAAAACTCCTTATTTTCAAGGAGTTGTCTTTCTCATCCAATTTACAATATCAAAATATCTATCATATCATAGATTTTAAAAGTCAAACACTAGCCAGGTGAATCACACAAAGTAGTAGTGGCCCTTAGGTCAAGAGTTTTACTCCTCCATTATGAAACAGGCACAATGCAAAGTTGGTTTCAAATTACATGGTAATGCGCAGCACAGGCCATTCTTCTCTGCATTGAGTGTTTCAGTTTGTTACTAAAGCCATAATAACTCATGCACACATGCGTGTATGCAGATAGATATGTGTGTGGAGGTGTGTGTGCACGTATCCTGCAAGGTTTCATGTAAGGTAAATCTGTGCACTCATGTTTCGGCATTTAAGCCTTGAACCTCTCATGTCTCTTAGAAAATAATAAGAAACAGCCAAAAGGCACACTCTCGTATAACTTGCAAAAGAAACGTATGTAATTTTTGAAGTTGAATTAGAAAATAGACATGTTCACCCGACAAGAGCCCAGAGCCATGATGTAATGTCCAATTCCATGACTCCATGGCAATCCTACCAAGGACAACAAGACAACTTTGTTCTAAGTTTAGCTTGGAATGGATTTGTCCACTTTCTAGGAAGCTGAAAAATTCACTAATAGCCAAATTCTCCAGCTTAGATTATCTTGAACTAAAGTAAATTCCCCATTGAATTGTCTATTACTACTACAACTGCTAAACAGTAGGCAGAGGACAATTTTAAAACTACAGTCCAATTGAAATAGCATCCTTAGAATTCAGAGGTAAAACCATAAAAGCACAAAACAAAAACGTACATACGGCTCCAGGATATTATTTCGTTCTTGCGTTGGGATCAGGACGAAGTGTATGATACTATCTTCTTCTATACTAATTTAATCAAAATTCAATAATGCCAAAGCAAAAAGCATCTCTTCATTATGACTTAATTAACTATTTTTTAGAACATCGGTTTCTGACGTATATCTGTCCAGTTACAGCCAATGGTCTGCATGAGGTAGAAAATCCTGAGAGACTTGTACTCTTTACTAATTTGGAGCTTCATAGATCAACCACACAAAGATGAAATAGAGCAGCTGGAATTTGCTCAATGACCTAATTTATAACCTATTGTCTGATTCCCGAGCTTCCAAAATTCAACATCTCCACTCAGTATCATACTGACATCGATTTTCACTCAACATCAGTCGCTAAAATAAACAAACAGACACAGAAATTTTCAATGCATACATTTTTTCAGCATCAACCAAATCAAAAATAGAAATTAAATGAACTAATCAGCATTTCAATTCCAAACATGCTCAAACGAACATTTTAAGAAATCGTAAAAAAATTGTTAAAATTGCAAAAAGACGCAGAAAGAAAGAAAGCAAAGAAAAAAAATCAAAATAGGAAGCTGAAAAAGCCGACAAACTCACCCTTCCATAAGCATTGGTCTCGAGGCCATTAGCAAGCAGATCAGCAATGTCTTTCCTTAGAAACTTCTGCGTCGCACTTCGTTTCCTCCTCACGACATCGATCCGCGTCCTCGTCTGCTTAATCAACGATTTACTGCATTGCATTCGCCAAACAAAGCAACAAAATCAAACTCAATCAATCAATCAATTATCAATACAAATTCCAGAAAATACAATCGAAGAAAGAGCGACATTGACAGATCTAGACTTCATCCTTTAATTCAAGCAACAGAAAGAGATTGAGATTGTGATTGAGCAACAACAGCAGCAGCAGCAGCAGCAGCAGCAACAACAACTACAAACCTTTTCGAGTAGAATCCACTTCGCCCAAGCAACCCGTCCAACATCTTCACGATCGCTATCTCAATGTGAAGAGAGAGAAAAAGGGAGAGAGACGTTAAGATTTACAAGGCATGAAGCTGGAAAATGGAAGCAAAGCCATGGTATACGGTCTACCCCACTCTCTCTCTCTCTCTCTCTAGATTCTCTCTCCCACTCTTGAGTGCTGAGTGGGCGTGGGTGGGGCGAGGAAAAAGGGAGGGTGCATTTGAAGTGCGCTGTCCTGGGAGGGAGCGGAATATTTTGCAGATACGGAAATACCCTTGAGGTTCTCCAAAATTACGTGTCTTCTCTCGTTGGTTTTGAGAATGTTAAGAGGTATTTTTAGCATAAATGGACCCGGCCAGCGGCACTCATGCACAATTTTTTTTTTTTACTATGATAAACTTGGGTCATCCACTGGGTCCTGTCTCAGGGAATATCCTAATAGTCAACAAGCCCATGAGAAGTGGGGAATTATGCACGCCTAAGCCTCAACCCACCCTCCTTCAATCCCAAGTGAATGGCAATGAAGAGTTCCTCCACCTAGATTCGAAATCAAGGGGTAGAGGTGGAGCAAACATGGACTACTGCGTTCTGTGAGGCGCATTTTGTTGCCGTGGAAAGACTCTGGCCGTTGGATTGGGGTTGAGCTTGGACGGAAAAATGTGTTGTTTGATTAATTAATTGAGTTATGGGACTATTAATTATTTTTGTAAGACCTGTTTTGAAAATTAATCTTAATTTCTTTGACATTCCGACTTATATTCGATTTACTTCAGTTCAATTTGTATTTAGGTTAAAATTAGACCTGAATAACAGGTCAGTTCAGATCGACGTATTTAATAAAAAGGTCAATTTCGTGTCAATCTTGAAAATAGTTTAGATTTACTCAAAATCGAAAAATACCATGCTTTCATGTTTCTCTCAGTAACTTCATATCGGATTCGGATCGTGGTTATTATGTCAGATCAGATAGACATTTTCAACTCTAGTTAAAATTATTTTACTTTAAGTGTCGGATCATATGAATTAGATCACACGTTAATGGAATATTCGCACAATAAACTTACTTTCCAAGTATTCGGAGATATTAACCTAAGACTTTAGACGAATTCAACCTGAAATGGAAACAAAATGAAATCAGCATTAATTATTTTATTTTAGGCCCGAAATTAATGTTGATGTGTTTTATTAGGGATAAATTTTTTTTGAAGTATAGATTAAAAAAAAAGGGAAAGGAAGGGGGGGTAGGAGAGGAGAGAGAATGTTGAAGGATAAAGTTGCTGAGTTGGTGATGACCCGAAAATGGGTGGAGCTAACTGTCTCGTGAACTCGCTAAAACCACTCATTGTCAGTAGAGCAGTTGTAGAACTGTAAAATGCAGGTAGGAATTTTCTGATGCTTTCTCTTTCAGTCAATTTCTGCAATAATTTTTTTTTAAAAAAAAAGCAAGAAAAGACAAGAAAAAGAACTGATGGATGCTTCTTGGTTTTTTAAGGCTTTTTAGAATCTAATTAATCCACCTAGTACTCATACTTAATTGTAATTAATCAAGTATTTGGAGTGTAGTTATGAGTTCTGACCCAACAAAAGGGGGGTGGGGGAGGAGACTATCATGTGGGATGTGGAATAATGGGATTTATGCCCGCGTTTTCCGCTGTTGGGACTATTTTCCCCTTTTGTATGCTTAAATAAAATAGGTTCTTCTCTTTTTTGTTCCTTAAGAAGAGAAGAGAGTCGATTGGTATTGTCATTAGAGCTAGAAAGGTCTAAACTGATACAACAATCCGACCCGAGCACGACCTGAAGTTATTGAGAGAAACCTGAATCCGACACAAATTCGACCAATTTCGACCCGAAGTCAACACGATTTCACTGTTTAGCTTGAAAGCATTTTCCGTTGTTGGGACTATTTTCCCCTTTTTTATGCTTAAATAAGATAGATTATTCTCTTTTTTTGTTCCTTAAGAAGAGAAGAGAGTCAATTGGTATTGTCATTAGAGTTAGAAAGGTCTGAACTGATACAACAATCCGACCCGAGCACGACCTGAAGTTATTGAGAGAAACCTGAATCCGACACAAACTCAACCGATTTCGACCCGAAGTCAACACGATTTCACTGTTTAGCTTGAAAGCATTTTCCGTTGTTGGGACTATTTTTCCCATTTTTATGCTTAAATAAAATAGGTTCTTCTCTTTTTTGATTCCTTAAGAAGAGAAGAGAGTCAATTGGGTCATTAGAGCTAGAAAGGTCTGAACTGATGCAACAATCCGACCCGAGCACGACCTGAAGTTATTGAGAGAAACTTGAATCCGATACAAACTCGACCGATTTCGACCCGAAATCAACACGATTTCACTGTTTAGTTTGAAAACATATTATTTTTAAATTTTGAGTAAATTTAAACTATTTGCAAGACTGACACAAAATTGATCCATTTATTAAATGGGTCAACATAAACCAACCTATTACCAAGCTCTAATTGTCGTGTGTCCTAAAACATCAAAAACAACTCCTTATAGTAATAGGGAACTTAATTGTTGCTGTACAATTCATTTGTAATCATTCTAAAAGGACATGTTCTTTTCGACTCATTATCAGTATTGAACAACTTTTAACGTAATTCAGTAATATTCGGTACAATTCAACACAATTTAGCATTGTTAAGTATTTCTTGTAGATACTTAGTTATATTTTCTTCAACTATTCAGCATAATTCAACATGTTTCAGTATGATTAAACATGTTTTAATCTTTTTCAGCTTGATTCAACATATTTGATCAATAAATAGATCTCCTTATAAATTGAAAAGAACATGTCTTAGCTATATAGATGAAGTTCTTCTAATTTGACACTGTAAATAAAAAGTCTTGTATAAAATTAAAATCAAAGCAATAAATTTATATTTATCCACACTTTTTGTACAATTGAAATTGAACCGACGTAAATGCAATTTTTGTTTAACTATGGAAAAGTCCTGCACTTGTATTGAGTCAATGATCATGCAACTTTTGTTAACTAGGGGAAAGTCATGCATACTCTATTTAGTCAACGATCATCTTGAAGAGCAGCAACTCTAAACAATGGATTCCAGGCGACACGTATGATGTTAATGGACAAGTCAGTTCTAATGTGCCCTCTTCTTTTGAGACTATCATGGACACAGAGCTAGCATCCATGACAACCGGAACAAGGAAAAGTGAGTGTAAAGGGTATCTTCTTTTCGACTTTGAGAAATACTTATTAATATTTATTACTGAATCATGTTGAATAGTTAAAGAAAATATAATTAAGTATTTTCAATAAGTACTTAGAAGTGATAAATTGCACTGAATGATATTGAATTGTGCTGAATCGTACTGCAAGTTGCTGAATGCTTATGATAATTACTCGTGATAACTCAGAAAGAACATGCCCTAAGAATGACAGAGGCAGGAGTGTTGAGAAAAGCAACCATCAATCTATGTCCACCATCCATGAAACTAAAGTAAAAATGCAGCTAAGAATCAATCTCAATCTTCAACAGAAAGAACTAAAGAAGCTTCGGATATTTGGGGAGCTGGTAAAGCTGCAGGATTAAAGGCTACGAATGGTGATGACAATGTCATGATTAACAAGCTCAACGAAAATCTCAACACCGAGAAGATCGCTCGAAGAAGATCATTTAGAAGGCTAGCCTTGTTCTCCAGCTTGTTATTCAGCTGAATGTCAAAAGCTGTGAGTGGTGGCCACGGCATTGATCACATTCTTACGTAAATAACATGATATAAGTACCTTCTCAAATCCTGGAGGAGAAATTTCAAGCAAAACTCTATCTGCTTGAAGGCGATTAGATCTTGGTTTTCTCTTTGGTTTGATCTTGGCGCTAGCAGGCATCTTTTGGGGAAGCTATATGACAAGAGGATGTAGCCCATATGACTCCAGAGGACTTTGGTGCGTATTTATCTAGTTTGGGCTCCATCTTGGAATGGGTGACCCAAGAAGAAGTTTCCAGGTAGCGTATGGGGATGCTTTGTCGCGATTTGTGAGGCTACTCGACTGTCCTTGAAATCATTTCTGACAACTGTTTGCAGCCCGAGGAGAGGTGGGGACATTACAGACTCCGCCACCCACAATCATCGAAGGGGCATTTCCAACATCTGTCGTGCAAGCTAGCCTCTCCATTTTGCAGGTTTTGCAAAAGATCCTGATCCAAGTGCAGGTGTAAGATCCAAGGTGTTGATTCACAGCCTGCAATGCCTGGTATCACAAGGAAAACATCCCCCAGTAAACCGCATACACACTTACCATGCCGGACGAGCTCATCTCTGCAATCAAGGGCACCTACTGAGTTCCATCTTGTCTCCCTTGGCCAAGTTGACTAGGTCTGCAAGGCTACTTGGTTGGTCAGACTTGGCTCATGACATCTGGCTAAAAACTGGAACTGGGGGTAGCTATGCAAATGACGAATGTCCCCCACCAAGTGGTACTCTTGGCCTGAATTCAGCAGATATAGCCAAGCAAGGACACTGCTTGAATCCAACACTCTGAAACAAGAATAAATGGATTAGCACCTTAGGGGTTGAACCCAGAAAAGAATCGCAAGCTGCTCAAAGATTATTTGGTCTAGAGTACAAGGTAGAAGGTAGTCAACACTATTCAAAATTATGATCCAATATCAAAACTCTTTGAGATTTAGGGGTAGGTAAGAATCAAAAAACAAAAGGCCGTATTATCCTGGCAGCCAATTGTAAGGTATTTCAGTGCACCCTTATTCATTACCCCTAGAGCTAAGCAATGTCAGTATTTTTTTTCTTAAAAGAGAAGGAAGATCAACTTACTGGGATACTTAATAGAATACCCTCAGTGCTGACTGCAACAGGCATGCCTCTTCGAACAGCTGCAGGGATAGACTTCAAGGCAGTGAGAGCTTGTAAAGCTGACAACTTTGCATAATCTGAACAGGGGCTCATCTTGCCAGTCACTTGCTTGGTTACCTTGCTAAAGATAATGTCTTCCTGTTCAGATTTGTCAGAGACACGAGCCTTCATCAACTTTGCAAGATAAAGCCAGTCTTCCTCAACCATGGGACGTATGTAAGCTACACTGTCCCCACCGATGTACAAACTACAAGGGTGATGCCGAGTTTCATCATCCTTTTCCAAGGAATTACATGAATTCCTTTCCTCACTCAAGACCCATCTGAGAAAGAACCTGCCCATAAAATAGCAGCTCTGCCCAGGCTGAAATGGTTGGCTGATGGACGATGCCAGTTGTCCTTCATTCTTTGAGTTGCTGCCAAATGTTTCTTCTGTTTTAGAGTGAAAAAGTCGATTCTCTCTCACTTGCAACTGAGTAATGGTCTTGCAAGTCAACTCACTAAGAATTTCTAGTCTTCTTGATTCAGCTAGGACAGAGGTTGAAGACACAGCATTCAGAAAATGCACATCTGGAGCATCTGGAATCAAATGCACCAATTTGGATTTTTGATCCAAAATTATTTGCTCTACATCAGATGGTAGGCATTGCTTCAACCCTGCAGTGGGATATCTGGAACACAACTCTGTTTTCGAGGGAAGAACAGAGTCAACTGAGCAACAGACAAGGACTTTGTTTCCTTTGGTGCCAGGAGCAGGGCAGAGATAACAACCAGCTGCAGTGACAGACGTCTGCAAATCATCATGCGACAAATTAGATAAAAAGATAAATGTATAAATGTTTAGGAAAGCATGACAAAACTGAAGTTGTATCCATAGTTGCCAGGAATACCCCTTGAATCTATGAAGTTGGAATATGGAGTTTTACTAACACACGGATTTAGCCTAATTTAGGGTTTGGGTAGCTCGGTTCTGCAATGCAGATAGTGAGGATATTGATTATTGAACATCCTGGTAGTTATGGACAGGGCCAAGAAAAGCAAGAGTCAATTCTTTTTACCGTCAAAGTTATAAGTTCAAGTGCAGTTGGCTTGGGTCCGATAACATAAAGCCGCATTACCATGTCCATCAACTATGTTCTCTGATTAATTGACAAGAGATAGTTAATTCACCTTGCAAGGGAATCTACGAATATAATCCAAGAGCAGCTTCAATGCACTTCCACGCAATGGCCGGTGCCTCTGAGAGATGAACTGAAATAGCATGATGGTAGCATATTCTATGATTAAAACAAGATCTCAGCCGCACGAAATCAATTCAAACAGAACAGAAAGGCTTTTGAATGCGAAGTTGGTAACATACTAACACAAGTAATATATAAAACTTCAAAGTTCAATTTTGATTGTACCTGCAGAATCAAAGTTAGGAATTTTGAAAGACAAATGTCCTCCCTTCTTGATGGATTTAAAGTCTTCAGGTTAATAACTGCATAGCCATGCTACAGCCATAGACAAAAGAGATTAACGCTATTCTACATAACTATCAAAAACATACATGGAACCCTTTTTAAAAAAAAAAAAAAAGAAAGAAAAAGCAGAGAAAGTATCAATATATCAACTCTCTAACTGCAAGACGCAGAGTATTAATATCCTAGTCTTTCTTTCTCTCTTGGGTTTTTTTTTGGGGGGGGGGGGGGGTTCTATTTTGCAGTGACATCAATGAAACCCAAAGGTGCCTTGTTACAAAATATACATTCGCAGAGGAGAGCCAAGTCACACGACTCCGGTTCGGAGTTAGACCTGCTATATTGTATGGTTCGGAGTGTTGGCCGATAAAAAAGACTCAGATTCAAAGGTTGATGGTCGCAGAGATGAGGATGATTAGGTGGATGTGTAGTCACACGAGAATAGACAGAATTAGAAATGAAGTGATAAGGGGCTTGGTTAAAGTGGCTCCCGTCGAAGATAAGATGAGAGAGACAAGACTTAGATGGTTTGGCCATGTGAAAAGAAGGAGCTATGAGAGAATTAACACCCCTGTAAGTAAAAGAGGGAGAGGTCGACCAAATGATAGTTTGGATGAGGTGATTAGAGAGGATATGAAAGTTCTAGGATTGACGGAGAACATGGCTCAGGATAGGAGTCCATGACGGGATAGGATTAAGGTCTTAGATCCCTGATTTTTTGGCATTTTAGTTGCCTCTCGGTTGCAGTAGGGCAGGTTTGAGTGTGGGTTTCTTGTTGTCGTGTGGTTTGCAAGTAGCATGAGAGTCATTATCTGCCCTCCACTGCTAAGGTATAGTTCCTTCCTCTGCTTTATTATTCCATTGTTTGGATAGTTTGAACCTCCCGTTTTATTTGCGCAACAGTTGTTTTTTTCCCATTTATTTTTTTCTCAAAATCACTCTTTTACAAAATGTTTTCACAAAATCTTGTTTTGTGGGTTCTCGTGGAATCAGCCTCCACGGGCAGAAATGCCGGTAGAGGTAAGACTGCCTACATCTGGATCTCCTCAGACCCCGCGAAAGCAGGACCCACACTGGGAGGCGGTGGTGGTGGTGGTAGAGGAGAGCCAAGTCATTAAAATAGCCTCCTTGATGAGGCAGGTTTGGAAAGGTTAAGGTGTAGAGTGTAGAGAGCTTTATTCCTACCATGACTGCCACAGTAGTTGTTTCAAGAAGACCCCCAAAAGGTTGGGATAAAAATATTGTCTTTGCGAGTAATGACATAGTTATCAAACATGTAGATGACGATGGTGATGATAAGTCCAGATGCACATTCTAGTTCTAGGAAGAAATCTGACAGAATGCATATACAATCATCATCCCACATTCATCCTCGGAAATAAATCTCTAAAACAGAAGTACATCATTTTATTTGTTACAATTGTATTGTCCCATTCAATAGCATAGAAGGCAGAGCAGAACACTAAACTGAAAGCAGATATATAGCAAATATGAAATAACTATTACTTTAAAGCTCGAGAGGTACAAATGACAATTATGATCAAACCCAGGCTTTTGGAGTTAGGAGTGGCTTACAGGTATGATAGAAACAGCCTGATTCAACAGAACCTGACACTGATAATCAATATATATGCGTGTTCTTCGACAAGCACCAATTAATGTTTGCAGCTCAGACCTGAATGCCGCTGCAAAACCAGTCTTGTTACATTCATATATCATATATATCCCATGAACCAATTTTCAGGATACATAACATATCAACTAGAAGTGAGTAGACCCCAAAGGTAATGCATACAAGTGACCACTCAGTGACGTTCGGCCAAAGCATGGTCTAAGAAGAGGTAAGATACAAATACCCTTCCCCTGAACAAACAGAAAAAGAGGTACCATCTCTCAAAACCAATCATAGAGAAGCACATGAACGAAATTGTAGAACAATAACTTAAGGCTCTGCTCTCTGCCACTTATTTTTTTTCAAAAGAAGTTTAGTGCAACACACATAAGTTCAATTTAGTTTAGTTCAGCGAAAATAAGTCCAGTTTAGTCAATGAAAATAAGTCCAGTTTAGTTCAGCAAAAATAAGGTCAGTTCATTTCAACTTAGTTGAACTAAATTCATAGTTGAACATAAATTATCCTAGTTCAACAAAAATAAGATCACTCTAGTAGAAATAGGTTCAATTTAGTTCAATTCAAAAAGCAAAAAAATGGTTCAATTCAATATAACTAAGCTGAGTTTGATTCAAATAAGTTCAGCAAAAATAGGCTAAAAAGAACGGGGCCTTATGCTTGCATCATTTGTCTTCCCCTTCGTTTTTTTTTTTTGGGGGGGGGGGGGAGTAGGGATGTTATGCTAGCTACACAAACCTAATAGCCACACAAGATAGTATGTCAGCTGAAATCCAATATTATGGCTACAAGAACATAGCACTCTGTGCACAGCTTACAATTTTTCAGAGCTAGTAATGCCATGCGGATCCTATTTCGAGCAAATAATGAACTTCTGTTTGTAGGATCTTCCACCCATTTTTGATCATTCTCCTCACATATCTGCAGAAATACATTGTTATGCTTCCATGAAAAACTAATGTGAAAACATATGGGAAGTGAGGAAACTTCTCACAAAAAAAGGAGCTGAAAAATACGAACCAAGCAAACCAACCGAGGAAAAATCAGCGGGTTGCCATAATTCATAAATTTAAAAATTAAAAAAAAAGCCGCTGGTCACGCCTCATGATATGTTACTGACGTATTATTGACAAGGTATTCACATGCTTGGCATGAACTATTACTAACCTTGTACAAATCTTCTTTGGTAAATTCCAGGAGTGGTCGTACCATTAGAATCCCTTGATTGTCCGATGATTTCTCCGTAAAATGTGGAAATTCAGGAAATAACTGAGAAGCAAACGCCATGCCAGCAAGTCCAAGTACTCCACTATTGCGGGAAAGTCTTAGGATAAACAACTCAGCCTGCATAAATTCATTATTACAATACATTTGACCAAATGAAGCATGTTACCAATATCAAGTTTGTCACTTTAATAACCATGAAGTTTTCAAAAGTTGCTTAAGGACTCTTCCAGGCACTGGCTATTACTGAATCCATAGTAAGATGCCAGGGTAAAAACTAAGTTCATAGGACCAGGACCTGATCATCTGCATGATGAGCAATAAGCACAACACCAATCTGGTGCCGGAAGCAAACATCTTCGAAAATCTGATACCTGTGCATTCAAAGCAAATGTTAGTGCTCCACAGACAGAAACAGATGCTTGAAATAGATGCCTGAAGTACATGACCTGGACAGAAATTTATCCACTAGCTGAACATCCGAAAAAGCCACTTTCCAATAATTGGTCAGGTCAGATTCTTGATTATAGTGGACTCGAGTTGAAAACCACATTAGACTTCCTTCTACTTCTTTTTACCATAGCAACAGGTAGTCAATGATTCTAAATCTAGAGTTCGACAGAAACGACTTCTAGAGCCCAAGACTAAGGCCACGTACATATGAACACTTAAACCACCCCAACTAACACATTGCCTAAACAGGATTCTGATACATTGGTGTAGCTCCTTTGCATAAGCTGAAGCATCAATCACTTGACAGAAAAAACCAAAATCACCTCATATCACGAGCTGCTTCTTCCAAGTGGCCGATCGTTGGGCGACCATTGGACCAATCACAATGGGCAATCTCTGATCTGATTCCTACAATAACTCCACATAAGTAAAGCTTCCGCACATAAATAAATTCTCAAACGTACACAGACTATGAAGTATGAAGATCCAACATCATATCCTTGAGTAAATCCAAGTAATACCCATATCAGTGACCCAACGAGAAACAGTCTCAGCCTCTTCTTTACTCTCGGGTCGGAGCCCATGGTCCACAATTATTGCTAGCAAGCCATCAATGAACCCTGAACTGTCCATAGCTACAGTGTTGGCATTGTAAGTCTTCTTCCAATGTGCCATCAAAACACAGAGGGCCATACTATCCGCACCACCAGAGACTCCCATAGCTGAGAACAAGACAAATTTCCCCCAAAAAAAAAACCCAAAAAAAAATCATAATTAGTGAAAATATAGCAATCAATAACCCAGAATTAAATACCCCGAGGTATAAAATCACCGACCCAGTTAAATCTATAGCCAGACTATATCAGTAAATTACTCAAAATTTCAAACAATTTTCCCAAATTCCAATTTGAACTACACCCAAACAAGCAAATCAAACAAAAATCACAAACTTTGCACAGCATAATTAATTAAAAACAAAAGCTAAACCGAAATTCCACGCCGAACCCAGAAAAAAATTCTGGAAAAATTAAAAGAGTGAAGGCAGAGCTAACCAATACGATTGTCAGGTTTGAGACCAGCCATTTCCATCCGTTTAGCGAAAGCATCGTTGTAGTCCAGGGCAACCCGAGAACAGTCGGAGTACCTGCCGAAAAACCGGGTCGAATGGCGTCGGAAGAAGAGAGAAACGACGCCGTTTCTTAGCTTGAGTGGGGATAGCATTGAAACCGAAGTAGAAAGTGAAGCTGTCGCTTGAGGAGAGAGAAAATGGACGACCCCTCGCGCCATTGCTGCTGCTGCTTCTGCTTCTGCTTCTGCTTCGGCTGGTTTTGCGGTTTTCTTTTCTGTTCTTTCCTCCCCCCCCCCCCCCCCAAATGCATTACGAAGTTACGATGACGCATAAATGGCCGCATTTAAGGGTTGTGGGCCTTGGGCCTTTCTGGTACTCTTCTAGTCCTTTCGGCCCATTCTGTGTTGGGCTTTTTTTTCCATAAAAGACGAATTAATTATCTTCCCAAAAAAAAAATCCATCTTGAATAACTATTTTATTAGCTCTACATGTATATATGTACTAGCATGAGAACGAACTTGCTTTGCACACGGGTAAATTTGGATAGATATATTAATCATAAAACTTGCTAGCAATAGCGTGAAATTTCTTCAATTAAAATTTGTGATTCTTCAAAAATAGAGAAGTTGTTAAGTCAATTCAATTTGTAACTTTAAATTAGTACAGTAAGAATTGTTAGAATAGTGTAAGTTTGGATAAGACATTAATGAATTCAAATGAGAGATTAGCATAACGTAAGTTGGTCAAGCTTAGGCGAATAATCAAATAGAAATATATGGTAGTAACGTTAATTAAAAAAATCTAGAACTATAAATGATGGAGCAACTAAGTAGGCAGAACAATCTCAATGATAGCATGTCCCATGTTATGTAAGATGGGAAGGATAATGTGTAATAAAAAAATCTATTTACATTCTTTTGATTCATTCAACTTAAATTAAGTCAATGCTTATTTTGAGACAACAAGAGTTAATCCAATCTTTACAAAATTGATATAATTTAATCCAAAAAAAATTAACCCATTTATACAAGAGGGGGAAGTGAGAGTATTAAATTGTTTCATCTCATCAAATACAAAATGACTTTTTTAAAAAAAATACTATTGCTCCTTCTTAAACATAATCAATTAACCAAAAAAAAACCCCTACTTTCTTAGTGCTATCTTTCAATTCATTCAAAAATTCATACCGTTAAAAACATTTTTTTTAACTTATAGTAAATATTATTTTCAGGATGTTTGATTAAATACTATTTATTTTTCATAAAAGTCGTAAAAAAGTAGGGTTTGCATTGTAAAATCAAAATTATCCATTGAAAAGTATCATCAATTGAGTAAATTGACTAGATTGCTCTAATTCATGTTGTAGGATGAATCTTAGGTATATAAGATTACCAAAATATCCCTCATTTAACTATTCATTGAGAGAATAAGCATTAACTTAAAATGACCAAAATATCAAGTAAATTACAAAATTGCCAACAATAGTAATTTGCCTTATTCCCTTTTAAGGTGGTAATAAGATATATATATATATATATATATATATATATATATATCTCATTTGGCACTGATTTTCCTCTTTATATACTTCGCAAGCGCTTTCCTCTATTAAACTTTTTTACAAAACTTTTTTCGTTGGTCTCTTGGAATCAACCTCTTTATGAGTAGGAATACTGGTAGAGGTAAGGTTGCCTACAGTTGGATCTCCCTAGACCCCGCGAAAGCGGGACCCACATCGGGAGGTGATGTTGTATATATAACTATCTCCTATCTATGTTTATTATTTAAATTTATTAGATTTCTTTGTTTTGCTTTCTTTTTTTTTTTTTTCAAACCAAAATGGTTTCCTTTTATTGTAAGAGCACTTACACTTATGGAACGCGCGTTTCACTGGGTGGGCCCCCTCGTCACATGGGTGCTACCCAGTTGCTTCCCTTGAAAGTGCCTCACGGGCAGGAACACATTGTCGTTCCACCCTTCATTCCAACTTTTTCGGTCCTTTTGTGAATTTTTTTGTTTCTCCTTTTTTCTTCTTAAAAATATTATTTGGCCGATTAGAAAAAAGAATTTATATTATGAGATAGATCTATCACAAATATTTTATTGAGTGATTTAAATTAGAGTTCCATAAATTAGAGAAGTGAAGGAATATGAGTTTCAAAAAATTGAAACTTTTACTAATGTGACATGGCAGAGTTTTAAAATATAGAATGTGGGCTGAAAATGCTGTAACTGGTTAATAGTGACATTGTGATTTTTTTTTTTTTTCTTTGCCAAAGTTTTGCACGAGCTTGGTCAGATTTACAGTTTACCATCAAGTATACCAAATAAATAAATAGATTCTAAGTGTTCGTGGATTGTTCTCTCCATCTCTCCCTTACTTTAGTAGTAGGTTTAAATAATTAAATGTTTAATCAACGGGACAGTTTTATCTAACTTAAATTTTACCCACGTCAAATGTTGGTTGATTTGTTGACCAACTTCCAATCCGTAAAAAATGAGTTATGGTGGGTTGATTAAGTTATGTACAAGGTTTTGCTTGATTAATCCATAGACCATCGATCGATCGGTCAATATTTTTTAGTTAGATTTAGCTCATAGTTAAACCTACCTACCTTGATGTGGGTAGCTCAAATTTTTAATAAGATATAATTCTTCTTTTTTTTAAAAAAAAAAATCAGTCTTCAAACCAACTTCGTTATAAAACTACATAACTTAGTAGTCATCACTCCTATACAGGTGTATTAGCCAAGATCAAACGTATAAGAGCTAATAATCCTTAGCCGGTTCTGTTGGTCAAAAACTAGAAGATGTTTTCTGTCTCTTTAACTCAGTTGCAAAGTAACCATTTTGACTGCTGTTTTAGTTAATGTTTAATATTTCAGGTAGCGTTTCAAAAAAGTGAACAAAATTAGACTTTTGCCTTCAAAGTTGCATTTTATAGTTTTTGGTCAAGAATTAACGTAATTTTAGCAGATTATCTGTATAAGTTTATGTCAATTTATATTAATCAACTAATGATCGAACAACTAAATTTACCAAAACTATTTTCTTCAAGTACTCATCTTAAAAACTATCTGCTAACAACTAAATTAAAACTACTATCCGTCATTTAAAATTTTAAACAGTTATCTTGCTACTTAAACTACTCACTTTGGCAAGCCTAACCTCTAACTTCTAATCAATGTTTCGTCACTTTTGTCACGGCTTGAACCCAATTCCCATTGAAATTATCTCAATTTAAGTGCGGAATAAGAGAAAAAGTGATATGTAATAAAGAAAGTCTAGCAAAATAGGTGTTAGCTTTATTTGTGAATCTAGCTCGCACAGGAATCGACCCTTTTATTATAAACCTTGGTTAAGTAAGTGGCACATTCTTTGTAGGGAAGCAAATATCCCCTCCTCCCCCACAAACACCGAAAATAGAACAATCAAAATAAAGGTGGATCTTAGAATGTTAAAAAATAAATTAACAGAAGTGTCATTTTCGAATACTTTTCATTTTATATTTTTTCAAACACTATATTTACACTTTACAATATACATCAAAATTCACCACAGGTGAACGGAGCGTGCACCACCAAAATTATGGCTCTGTTCTATTTTGCGTTTTTTAGGATCTAGCTAAGAGTTTACATCTCCTTACAACTTTTTCCATCTTCTTACAGTTCCTTACATCCTTAACATAATTCTCACATCTTCTTACATCGACAACGTTCATTGTAAAATAAATTATACTATACAACTCTTCAACAATTCAACAACTCCTTACATCCATCCTTGCATCTCCTTACAGCTTCTTGCATCTTCTTATAGTTCCTTGCATCTCCTTATAGCTCCTTGCAGCTCCTTATATCTTCTTACAGCTCCTTACAGTTTCTTACAACTCCTTATGTCTCATTACATTTATCTATCTATCTAAAACGCGAACTAGAATAGGTCCTATATGTACATTTCATTATATTACATTTTGCCACAATCCTTCAAAAAAGAAGCATTCTTACCAATTATTCACAATTAAGAGAAACACAAAAACTTTTCCCTTGATGAAATTAAGGCCCCTCATTAATTATTTTATGTATAAATTAACTATAAGAAGCATTTCAAGAAGTTGACAATGAGAAGGAAGAAATAATTCTCATGATAAAGCACGAGCAAGTCACGGTGGACGAGTCTCTCCAACGCCCGATCCTGAGGCAGCAGATGGCCGTAGTACAGCAAGGTTGTGATCATGGCCGTTGGTTGCTCCACTAGTGACGTCACCACCCTCATCGCTTGTCTCAACATCAATGGGCTTGGAGACTTCATTTTTTTTTTAAAAAAAAAAAACATCATATATGCATTAATCTTTTTGTCAATTTCTTTTACATAGATAGATATGTTAACCCCCTCAAAAATACAAATTAATAAATGAAAAGACGTGATATTTTAATTTACACTTTACTACTGAAATAATACAACATGAATAATAATCCTGAAACAAATTGGAAACTCTAAAAAATACATCATCAATGTATTAATTTTTTTGTTTATTTTTTTAGACAGATGGAATTGTTAACCCCGCCCCCACACCCCCCCCCAAAAAGAAAGAAAATCAAAAGACATTATTTCTATAGAGCACAATATACCGACAGTACAAATGAAAAGAACTTATTTGTGGAGCGAACACATAAAGTTGAATAGGTTAAAAATAAACGACAAATGAATTTTCTTTCAATGGCAGCACGTTTCATAGTCTAAAGCTCTACAGAAAATCATATTATTTTCCCGATTTCCTTTTGCTTGGTTCAAAACCCCAGCCATGCTAAGAAAAACAAAAAGGTATAAAACAAACTAATATAAAGACCAGAGAATTTGATGACACTTACCATAATAAGATTTGATATAAGCTTGAGCAATTTGGATGAAGCTAGCTAGCTAGCAAATTTAATTAACTAAGCAAAGGGGGATTAATTTCTGCTTAATTTTGGATGGCACTCCCAAACTAATTTGATTAAGTACTCCAACTGAACTTTCAGGGCTTGGTATGCGTCCAATCAAGAGAGGGAAAGAGAAAGGGTAGGTGGAGAAGTAGAACTAAAAAAACTAGAAAGTTGATATGTGGCCCCCAATATATATAACTAATTTAAAACTGAAACCGACCAAACCCAATAGTAGTATACTTAATTCATAATCCTGATGTAATCAGGGGCCTGATTTTTTTAAAAAAAAAAAAATCTAATTTGGCCCCTCTCAGCATCATATCAGTCCTGATTCACACCGTTTTCTTCCCTCTGTTTTAATTTCTAAGCTAAATTAAAGTTAATTATTACATAATTGGGAATTATCAGGTTATGAAACGGGGTGCCAACTTTGCAATTAGTATATTTTTATTGGTCATTATTTTCATCCACTTCTGGTGGATTTTGTCAAATATTGATTTGTTTTGATTTAATTCTTTATGTATACTGTATCAGCTAACATATTATTTTGTGATAAAAATCTGTGATAATTTTTTAGATCTCTTCTTTATATTGTATTGTGAATAGATTTATGTGATGATAATTGTGTGCAAGTACATATGAGGGCACCCTTGGTCCGGTAGATTCTTTACCTCTAATCGAAGAGTAATGAATAGATCAAATTATTGCTAAAGAAAGTTCATTTTCCCACTGTCTTATACAACAACACCTCCCAGTGTGGGTCCCGCTTTCACGGGGTCTGTATTTTCCCATTGTCTTATATTAAAAAAAAAAATAATCAAATGCCCCATTGATCACCGATCTTCCCTTGTGAAGAGGGAAAAAATTCTCTTTCTTTTTTTACCTTTTTTTTATAAATCACTAATTCAATAAGTTGACAATTACTAATTAATATATATAAACAACTAATAACTAACAATTAACAAATATTTGTTAAACATCATCATGCGTCGAAATAACTTAATAAATTACTTCATATTATGTAATGCTGATGAAAACCAATCATATTTTGGCCAAGTAAACTGGACGGGAGTGAGATCACTTTATTCTCCAATAAAATAGCCAAAGTGGATGTCATAATTGACAGTATAAAATGCCGCGTCTGATGTGACCATGTCTATACGTATAATTGTTAATACTGTATGACATATGTTTAGTTGCGCTCAGTAGTAGAAGTAGTAGTAATAATAATAATAATAATAATAATAATAATAATAATAATAATAATAATAACAATAATAATAACAATCTATACTATTATATAAAAGTAATGTTGTGATGACGTGAATTTTTTTGCATTGTCAAAAATCAGAACTTTTGGACTATAAGATTAATTCTCACTATTAATCACATCCGTTCTTATTAAATTAATCAATTCTGATGAAAGGAATAGAAAAATAATTAACAAGAAAAATATAAACATTAAGTATAGAAACATTAAAAGCAAATAAGAATAAGAATGAGAATCATTGCATTCTTTAAATATAGTATACTTAAAATATAATTACCAAAAAAGTATTCCTCTTAAAATAATATAGGCATTATTTTAGTTTCTTAACTGGCCATTTGTTCTTACATTTATCTTAGCAATATAGCATTCTTAAATCAGGAAAAGCAAACTCATTAAGATAATATTTTGTATGCTTTAATTTTTGTTTCCAATCATTGCAAACTTATCAAAAAAATTATTCCTCTTAAAATAATATATCCATTATTTTAGTAATATTATTGAGACCATTATTACTGTGTGTTTAAGCTGACAAATTTACTATCCAAGCAAGCATTGATCGAGGTCTGCAATATTGATCTTCTTGAAGTACGACTTCATTTCCAGTTATATTATTTTCTTTTTATTGGTTGTCCATTGTGCTTCGATTTAATCTTTTTCAACTTATAAGGATCAATATACAGTAAAAAAGAGGTCTGGATTAATCTAAGTTGATTTAGAAACATTCATCTTGATCCCCCTCTATCATCTATTGCTAGATGTTTACATTTTTCTTGCACTCAATTTTGTTTTTGTATTTTTGTAATTTATAGAGATCAAAATAAAATAATGACGACGTCTTCATTGATCAGTACGGATTGCCCACAACAATGTGAGAAATAAAAAATTAGAAATTTTTTAACCAACTTTTAATTTTATATCCTTTTTAAGGCTAATTTATTTTTTTACACTTTTAGCTTTCCTGTACTTGAAAAGATGATATAATAGTTTGGATAATGTAAATTTACACTACTGAAAATTTTGTTTTTCTGACGGAAAATGCCGCCGAAAAATAGACCATCGGAAAGGCCGGTGGACAGGGCGACGGGAAGACGGGAAACGTAAATCAAGTCGGCGGATGTTTCGACGGACATTTATTCCGTCGGAGATTCCGACGGAATCCGACCGGTCCGTCGGAATCTGGTCAACATTGACCAGATCTCACCAAAAATCGATAAAATTTTTTCAAAAAAAAATCGTTGTCTGACGGAATATTTTGTTGGACGTCGCTGTCCAACGGAATATCCGACGAAATATTCCATCGAACAAGGAATATTTAACCCCTCAACCCGAGTTCGTCTTCATTTCGGATGGTGAAATAGAGAGAGAGGCGGCGCACGACATATAGAGAGAGAAGGAGCGCCGTGGGTCGCCGTCGATTTCGCCGCCGCCCGAGCCCCCCGCCGTCGCCGTCCACTTTGTCGCCAACAACCCAATTCCACCACCAAATTCCTCTTGTAATTTTAAGTAAGTGGTTTGTTTAGTTTGTAGTAAATTTTTTGATGAATTTGACAAATTTGAGTTAGAATTTAACAATTATGTGATAATTTGTGCTGGTTGTTGAAATTTTATTGAGTTATTTGTAGAATTTAGGTTTTGAATTTGGTTGTGTTGATGTGAATAAGAAAACTTACTATGTACGTGTTGTTTGTTTAGTTTGTAGTAGATATTTTGATGAAATTGAGAAATTAGAGTTACAATTTAACAATTATATGGTAATTTGTGTTGGTTGTAGAAATTTTATTGAGTAATTAGTAGATGTTGGATTTTAAATGTGGTTTTGGGCTGGTTCAAGGTGCCCTTTTAAAAAAAAAAAATTCTAAAAATTCCGACGGATTCGACGGAAATCTGTTGGAACTTTCTATTTTTCTGATTTTTTTTTAAAAATTGAGGCAGATGGAGCCGACGGACCTTGTGGTCATCGGATGCAAGCTTTTCCGTTGATATTCCGTCGGAACCCCATTCCGACGGCCTCCGTTTTCCGTCAGAACAGTGCCGATACAATGTTATATTCCGTCGAACATGTTCGCGACCCGCTTTATTCCGACAGCCCCTTTCGGTCGGCTATTGTCGGAAAATCATTTTTCCGACAGAAAAAGTTACTTTTTCAGTCGAAGATTCTGTCGGAAAAATTAGTTTTTTTTATCTAAAGGCACCCTATTAATCACTAAAGTATTTTACACTAAACTCATTAAGATAATCGTATGAAACGGTGATTATATAGTATAAATAATATCGTATTCTTAAATTATGAATAGTAAACTCACTAAGATAATATTTTGTACACTTTAATGTTTGTTTCCAATCATTTCAAACTAACCCAGAAAATAATTCCTCTTAAAATAATACAGGTATGATATTAGCAAGGTTGTGGGTCCCTTTTATTTGACAGTAAAATTTATTTTATCAATGCACATTTAAATATCTGCAAATTTACCAAAATATTATATGTTGAGATAAAATCTATATTATTTTAAGAGTGGATCCACAAACTAATTAGTTTTTAAAGTTGATTTTAGATTTCTCGATATTGATCCATCCATGCTATATGAACAATGAACTATTTCTAAATTTATATACTTTCACAATTATATGTCTTTTTTTAACCTTTTTAATTTTATCTTTAATTAATTACATAGTAATAATGTCTATATTAAAACCTTTCACTATAAAAATACATTGATTAATAAGCACAAGAGGCAACTAATTATTTACGAGTAATATTTACTATTATATATGTAATGCAAAGTCATTTACGGTAATCAATTTTATCTCCTCTGCTTAACGGGCCCTATTTGAAGAATGGACCCTGTCAATGCATTTACTATTCAATTTTAGTACTGATAAAAATAGCTTAAGTGATAATTAGTAACTAACTATCATATTATTTTATCTAAAGGTCTTAATCACTTAAATATTTTTCAATAAACTAATCACTTCAGCTATATTGTTTTAATTGATAATGGTATAGATACAATCGATGTTATCAAATTATTTTTGGGTATTATGAAGAACTTGCTGTCTATACATTATTATATATTGTCAATTGGTATTATGGAGACATTACTATCTATTCATATTTTGCAATAAATTTGAGTTTTCTTTTCTAAATTATATATTAACTTTGTCTACAATGATCATTCCTCTATTATTTTGTGCGCGCGCGCGCACACACACACACACATATATACATATATACACTTTCAAAGTGTTTACTTTAGCATGTACCGTGTAAAGTACGGGTCCAAACTAATAATAATGCAATAGTTGTTATGATATTATGATAATGTTTCTAATGATGTCCTTGATACATAAATTAAAACTGTGGTTATTACTTAATTGACGCAATTGAAGTCGTTTAACTCATTCCCATCTTTAGAAATGGACACTAAATATTATTTTATGTTTACTTTATTTCATTTTCCATGCCATGAATTTGTCAAAAAAGTAAAATATTGTAAGTTGAAGTCTTATACCTACATGCATCATATTTAGAGTTGGAAAATGGGTCGAGTCTTATCGATCCATTTAGTAAACGGATCAGTTTTATACGATCTTGTAGCTTAGATTTGCTCAAAACTAAAAAATAACAAGTTTTCACGCTAAACGGTCAAATCGTGTCGACTTCGGGTTGATATCGGTTCGGTTCAGGTTGGGTTCATATTTCTCTCAGTAACTTCGAGTCGAATTTATGTCGTGTTATCGTGTCGGATCAGACTTTCCCAACTCTAATCATATTATATGAAAATATTTTAAGATAATTTTTCTTCCTTTATTTGGTGAGTCAACTCCTCCTTTTTATTTCTTTTTTTGGGGGGGTTTATGATAACTACTCGTACTGCTTTGTCAAGAAAGTGATATATTGTTTTTTTTTTTTGACTTATTAATAAAAAGAATTGTTGTAAGTGCACTATTTTCGAGGATCTGCTCAGCATTTGATCATTCTTTTTTTTTTAAAAAAAAAGGTTTCTGTTTTCCAAGAATCCCTTGAAAGATATGAGCAACAAATCCCAATTATGTCTTTGGGACAAGAAATTAGGCAAAGATTATGGTAAAGAAATACCAAATTACCAACTAACAATGTCTTTTTCAAAGAAAAGAAAAAAGAAACAAACGAGAAGCTGAAATTCCGTGGATTAAAAGTTGAAAGTCAGAAAAATATTGTTGAGAGTGGGATTTGAACCCACGCCCTTTCGGACCAGAACCTTAATCTGGCGCCTTAGACCAACTCGGCCATCTCAACTCACTAACCATGCAGCTTCCCACTTCTTATATATAACCTTTGGTTGCCATGAGTGCAAACAAAGTGTAGAAGTTTAAAAATGTTTGAATTAAAATATGTCAAACAAAAATGTGTGCATTAAATTTCAAGATCATGATGATAATTAAAAAAAAGATTACTTACTTCCGCTATACGAAATCTGACGTCAATTGTAGTCTAAGGTGTTAAAGGTAATGAGATATACAACAGAAGTGGTTAGGGAAAACCGTGTAAATGACGCTTTTTCTCATTTCTTATAATTTATCATTAAATTTTACAACTCTTTGCTACTCGTTATTACTGACCGCTAATTTATACCGCTGAAATGAATAGATCAAGATTAAGGCTCTGTTGTTTTGCTCCAGTCAAACATCTTTTGAAATGCATTCGAAGATTTTAGAAGGAGCTGAAAAATGCAAAAACGATCTTAATGAAACAAATGAACATGAAATGATCATACTTAAGTAAAGTTGTGAAGAGAACAAGTTTTTTTTATAGTTGCTTCTTTAGTAATTAGGTCTACTTGACGCTTAAACAGCAAAATGTCAGATTAGGTAAAAACGTAAAGAAACCCAAAATATGTGGGGCAAAAGTCCAACTAATTGGGGCCCATGCTTCTCAACCCACAGTGTAAGTAAAATATTAGAGTTGGATGATTGGTCGTTTCAGGTTGACTCATTTAATAAACATGTTAATTTCGTGTCATTCTTATATATAGTTTAAATCTGCACAAAATTGAAAAATAACATATTTTTAAGCTAAACGCAAAAGATCACACTTTTAATCTTAATTTCCTCACCTCGTCTCGAGGGACTTTTCTCAAATCTTGGGATTGGGTGGAGTTAGTGAATAAACATGTCTAGTGCATATGGTAATATTAACTACACTCATCCTGATGTCATTTAAATCCATCCTGTAGTTGAATATGCCAGTACAAACATTTGATCTACGTATTAGCAATACAACCAAACCAATATGCCAACACAAGTTAATGTAGTGATATCAGTATATAGTTCATATCTATCGGACATTTTTTTGAATCTTATTCAACTAACTCGTACCCCACTTATGCTAACGAAGGAAATTTTCTTTGGACTACTAAAAGTTACATTTGTAAGTATTAATTTTTCATCGAATTAACAAATATAATTAATTCAATATAATAGCTTGTACCGTTTTTTATCGATACGGTACGCTTCAACAAGCATGGAGGTATGGTGTGCTATTTTATAAAACTGAGTGGAGTCCAAAATTTCAGATTCCCGCATCACAACAAACGTGAAGAGCATCAACTAGCAAGCAAATCTCTGTCTTTTTCCTTTTATTATTATTTTTTCCCTCTTCCTTTTAAATTTCTTTTCCCTTTTTTACGAATTTTGAATTTCCAAAACAGGCGCGCGTCGACAGGTGGCCCATCGTTTTTCAACTCCAAGCCCCACCTCGCTTGCCGTTCAATAATTTCAAGTACCCTCTTGCTTTCTCTCTCCCACCTTCCATCTTCGCACACTCTCGCGCGTGTTTACACGGGCCTTTTTCAAATCGAAATTCTTTCCCCTCTCTGTCTCTGACTCCTGCCCAACGTACATTCATACTTATGATTGAAGAACTCTCTCTCTCTCTCTCTCTAAAAATCTCTGGATTGATTGTTGTTGTTGCCTCGTTCTTCCTGTTCAAACTTGAAAAATTCTTACTAAATCGAAGATATCTTCCATTTTCAAAAGCTTAAACACCATTGCTGTCAGCATCATCAGCAGCAACAACAACATCCCACCTTCTTCTTCTTCTCTCTCTCTATATCTCTTTCTTACATTTGTGGGTTTGATTGGTGTTTCTTGTATCAGGGCATAGATTTTGATTTTGCTGCTGTGAAAGATTGAATGATTGATTAGCTGAGTAGAAGGGCTGTTTTTTGAATCTGGGGTGTCAAAAAAGGTGAAACCCTAATTTGAAATTTGAACAAGATGAATGTGGTTGGGCGTCAAATGCAGAGGCCTGGTGCAAGAGATAACTTCATTGAAATACCTTCCAAGTGGCTTCAATCTGCCGGCCTTCCTCAGGTTCACATTTTTCCCCCCTTTTTTGGGTTGTTTTTTCTTTTTTTCATCCCTACAGAATTTATCATGCAAGTTTGTAATCTTGGACTGCAATTGATGGGAAATGGATTTTGTTTTCTGCTTTGAATTTGAATTTGAATTTGTAGGACTATGGGGTTTATGGTGCTGAAGGAGGAGGAGGGGGAGGAGGAGTAGGCTCAAAGTGGAATAGGAACTCAACGAGGAGCTTGAATACTACAGGGATTGAATGGTCATTGGATCCACCTTCCCCATTGAATGTTTCCCGATCATCCAGTTTCAGAAAAACTGGGGATGATTCAAATTTGCCCAGTGATTACAGCCCTGGATTGCTTGATCTTCATTCATTTGATACTGAGCTCATTTCAGAGGTACATTTTCCACTTTGATATTCAAGGGTCTTGGTTATCTTTCTTGCTAATTCAAGAAAAGAAAATGTTTGATCAGCACAATGGAAGATACGGGTAGGTGTCCATACCTCAATCAGATAACATGGCCAATTAGGGGTTTGGCTTGAATTTTGAGAGGTTGACCTTATTGCTGAGCAAGTTTTTGATAATGGGTCAACAACTAGGAGCCTAATTGAATGGCTCAAGAATTGAAACTTGGAAGTGGGTGATTTTGAGATAAGGTTTTCCATAATTAACCGATGAGCAAATTTGCGGTACTTGCAGTGAGGATCTGGATGTGGTGGAATGGGTCATTTCTACAGCTCATAATGTAGTGTCTGTACACATACAACAAGCAAATGGGATGACGCTTTTGGGATGTGATGACATCCTCTTATTACTTTGGACATATACCCAGTGATTGTGTTTAAGTGGAAGCATTTACATCAGAAGATTGAGTTCCCAGGAAGCCAAGTTTTTGAGAGTTCCTGGAGAGTAAATACAAGCTGAGCAAGCGTGCACAACTTAAGCTGAAAGACTTGTTGTGTTCTCAAGACTTATAGAAGAATGATAGTAGCTCATATTTTTCCATTATCTGGCAGTTGGTTTGCATGGAAAACTGATAGTAGCTCACATTTTTCCACTATCTGGCAGTTGGTTTGCATGGAAAACTATCTGATTGATTTATTATAAAGCCAAGTGTCAAAGTTGTGGATGTTGTTATGGGAGCTATTTATTATAAGATTTCTTGTTACGTTCATGGTTAAGATTGTTGAACTCTCCTTTTCTATTCCAAATTCCTGGTTGAAGATGCCTAAGATTGATGATTAGACTGTTTTCTTACCTGTTTAGTCCTCCCAGAATTCATCTAATAATTAATAATAAGCCCACAATCCATAAAAAATTTGGGTATCAGTTAGTAGAAATCAATCATTGCCTTAAAGTTCCCATGGATGTAAAAATGAGGGGTTGGAAGGGACTGAGTGGCCCCAAAATCACTTTAGGAGCTAGCTGTGAAGTATGAACTGCTTAGCTTTTCAAACCTGTGTTTCCTTCATCAGTTGTGTACAAACTGTAATCTTACCCTAACAAATTTTTTTAAAATGGAAGCCATCATAGAGATGTGGTAACTAGCTGCTAATAAGCACTCAAGATGCTTAGGTACTGCTTACCTAGAGTTCGTTTCTAATGTCGATCCCTTATCTACTGCCAACCAAGATATCTGAGTTTGGACGAAGATGTGTACTATGTCTGATCACTGAGAATGATGTCTTCTGCTTTTCAATGTTGTCCATTTGTTTAATCCTGCAATTTATGGAAGCTGAAAGGTCCAATTTACTTTTGCATTGAAGTATTTGTTGGCATTGCTGTTAGATGCCTGCTCGTGGCCTTTATGATGGACCTTCAGTGAACCAAGTTGCTCGTGGTAAGAGTCTTGATGAGCCCGAGCCATCTGGTGAGGCAAATAAAAACTCCATCAGGGCAAATTCCGTCGCAAAAATCAAAGTGGTGGTATGTCTCTCTAATTTTTACGGCCTTGAATTATAAATGATGGTCTCATGATTTTGCACAAGAACATTCATTACAATAGAGCAGACATGGAAATAGTGTACAGTTTCAATACTTAATCTCCAGCTGTTGTTGCCTGTAGGATCATGTCACTTGGAAGAGAAAGAAGTTGAAAAGGGAAAATAAGCGTCCAATTGTTTTGCTTAAATATTTTTATGTGAAGACCAAGATATTTTGAGTTTTTTAGTTTTCTTTGAAAAGCATCACTTAGTTAAATCCCTTAAGTGTCATTCTTTTACTAGTTACAACTTAACATTTTGATGAAGGTAAGAAAGAGACCCCTGAACAAAAAGGAGATGGCCAAGAAAGAGGAGGACATTATCACCATAGAGCCAAACTCTAATGCTCTGACTGTCCATGAAACAAAACTCAAGGTGAGAGCTCCTGATTTTATTATTGTGAAGGAAGACGAAAAGTCATTGGCATCTGCTAGTGATCTATGACGTAGTCAATTTGCGTCATGTCCTTCCACACCAATTCCTGTCACATGCTTTTCTTTGTTCTTAATTTATAAACATCCTGGCTGTTCTTCATGTTTTTAAGTACAGTGAGATGATCATATGTTTTCTACTGAATTCCTTGCAGTAGGTGTAGTGCTTCATATAGTACCTTTCAACATAAACGGGAGAATGTTATTCAAATAATGTGTTTAAAGCCTTGCATATGCCTTTTAGCAGCATTATGATGGTCTTGCTTATATTGTTCAAGTATCCCTTTTTCTTTCCAGCTAGGTTTAAGAAGATGAGGAAAAGATAATACAAGGATTTTTTTTGGCCGGGGGGGGGGGATATGGGTTGAATGACTATTGCATCGATACATAATAATCTTACATTTCTATTGACTGCAACTGATGCGGCACTTACATGTTAGATTGAGCAGGTTTAGAGGACTCTATTGATAATGTGATTGTCAGGGGTGGAAACAGAACTTTTTTCTTTTTTTTTTTGGGGAAAGGGGGGGGGGAGCCTTATGTGATAAACATTTTTTAAACATGTTAATATAATAGTTTTTATTGCGAAGTTTAAAAAATGCTTCTATTCAATGTAATAAAAGGAGATAATAAAATATAAACAATTACTAAAGTTTTCCCAATTCTTTTTGTTTATATCAAACATATATGTTTACAAAATATAATGATGGTAAAAATTAACAACAGAAGCAAATGGATTAAAAAATGTATACGAAAAGATTTAGATTTTGAACATCATTAGTGGACGTGCCCACTTTTGCGACATTAAGAATATTTAAACAGAAATTTTCTGCTTTTTTTAATTACAATTGCCTTGTATAATATGCTGGCAAAAAATAAAGAGGTCCTAAAAGGGAGGGAGGACCTGAACATAAGTCTCAATTATTCGAATAAATACTTCATCAAAACATAGTAGCAACTTTTTTATAAAAAAAAATTGTAGTGGCTTTGTTTAAAATTTAAATTAACACGTATATAACGAGGCTAACTAAAATAAATATGAAATCGTTTATATAATATAATTAGAAAGAAAGAGGGCAGGCTAAGGCAAGATTTTTTTTTTTTTTTTTTTAAGGAAACAAAAGCAAGATGGCTAGGGAAATTAAAGGGATGAGTCAATATGAGAAGTACCAAAGTCAAGGGAGGAGGTAGAAGATATGCAGAGCTCTTAATAGAATATTATTCAGAAGGCTTAATAGAAGATATGTAGGTTAGGGATGCTGCCACCAGACTAGTCAGGCTTCCATGCACACATTATCTTGCATATGGTTAACCATTGCAATCATAGGAGGAAGGGGGCATGGACACACTGGCCCCCCAGTTCTGCTACTGTGCTTATTCCCTTTGTCAATTTTCAGTTATATCTTCCATCTCTGAATTTTGGGAAAAAAAAAAAAATGGGGAAGTTTTTTTTTTTTTTTTGGGGGGGATCCAAATGGTTTTTTTTTTTTTTTTTGGGGGTGGTTCGGGAAGCTGCTGATCTTTTATTGTTAGTAGTGACAACTGACGGCCAATAGACAATTCTGAAATATGCTTGATGCGTGTTGTGTTCTGTAAAATTTCTGTTGGGCTCGAAATATACTTCTTATAGCGGCTTCACATCGGCCTAAGTGAAGTTCCATCAAATCCATCCTACCAAAGTGGGGTGGTGGTACTAGAGTAGACAACAAGGTCTCTTTATCTGTCAATTTTCCTAGTGAGGCCTGTATAATTTTGAATACATGTGTAGTTCTCTATACTCCAAATATGAGTCAACCTCACCTGAAACAACATAAGAAGACCCCTTCAGCTCCGAAATCAACGACTCAAATATAATATGGTAGGCTGTGATACTATCTGTTTGGACCCTTCATTTCACCTCAAATTCTAACATGGGTATGGATATTACCACTCTTTGCATCTGAATAAAAACGAACTTTTCAGATAACCCTGATTTTCACTCCTAGACACACATGTTGAGCGCTTGTAACTTAAGCCCCAGTAGGGAAGTCACATAGCATTTCACTCAGCACAAGCATGCACAGACACTCACACACATCCTAAACTAGATCCATTGAAGATTAGGAGAGACTACACAAGTCCAATGAGCTTCCATCCTAAAAGCACTTGGCAATGGGACATTGTAGCCAAATGATCATAGATGTAAGACTCTCTTGCTTTGTCTCCTGAAATGAGACTCTTCTACTTCAGGGAACATGCTGAGTGAACTTTTTGCCTTGTTCCAAATGCAAGAGGTATGGCTGCATATATGATATAGGGAGCTCCAAGGATATCATCTAAAGCAGTTAACTTATCTAATCTTCTCCTCTTGGCTTATTAGTCATTACTGAGAAGTTCAGTTAGCGTTTCTGTTCGACCAAAATCAAAGTTTTCAAATGGTGCTTCTACTTGTGACTTATTTTATTCGTAAACTATTCCTTTCTCATGGGCGAACTATGAGGGCATCAGGCTACCTATAGTCTAAACCGGGGCCTAGGGATGGAAACTTGTGGAGCCAATAATTCATCCTTGGCCTTATTCTGACCAGATTGAGTTCAAATCTTATTGGAGCTTAGTCATACATGCCTTCTCAAAATCTTTATTAATTTCGTGCCTTTTGTTGTGATGAGCTTTCTATTTTAATTATGAAATTTTACTTGGAAACTATTGTCACACGTACAAGAAAATTCATAGCATAAGACAGCAATCAGAATGCCCTTTAGACTGAAAAATTAATAGAATTGGAGATGCATGGTTTAAATCTCTATAAAAGCTGGCTTCTGTGTTAACTTGAGCTTTCTGGAATTTGACAGTAGTTAGCTTAATCTTTGCCCGAAAGCTCTGCTTATTTCTATGATGTGTTGCCTATGTTATTCATATTATGTGCATAGTTTGTTCTATAGATGAGGATTTTTTGATGCAACCATAAGTAATAGGATCTATTATCTGCCTTTAAATTTTTCTTTCCCTGCGCTTAATATGAGATTCAAGACATTCACATGATAACTGGGTATCTACTGCATGCAGTCTTCTTTTGAATAAGATCAACCTTTGTTTGCTCTGATATGCCTAGGCCTGCTTTCCTTTCATCTTTTGGTTTTGGATATCTTTTTCTGTATGCTGTTGAATGCCTGTTTTACAGATTCTAATTGCTGCTTTTTGTAGGTTGATCTAACGGAATATGTTGAGAAGCATGAATTTGTTTTTGATGCAGTGCTTGGTGAACGTGTTCCCAATGATGAGGTAGTTACTGCCATAAGTTTCTTTACTGAAAATTCATTGCTTGGTTCTGCTTAATTTGTTATGTATTGCTGCTGTCCTGCAGGTGTATGCTGAGACAGTGGAGCCTATTGTGCCTCTAATATTCCAAAAAACAAAGGCAACGTGTTTCGCGTATGGTCAGACAGGCAAGTTTTTCCCCCCACTACAATAATAAAAATTTAATTTCATATGATTTGACGTCTGTACTGCTGTTGAGAACTAAAATATACACTGCATTCATCTGGCAGAAAGCTCTTTCAATCAGTAGCAGACAGTTAATTATAGGTGGCCTTGATGTTATGTATCTGTTTCATCACATTGTTGGAACTTGCAAAAACACACTAAAGTTCCAATATTCTGGTTTTTCTTGGAAGTCTCCCCAAAGCTTAAGCTGCTTTAGTTCCTTTGTAGGGAGTGGAAAGACTTACACTATGCAGCCACTGCCCCTGAGAGCATCTCAGGATATATTAAGATTGATGCACCATACTTACAGAAAGCAAGGATTTCAGTTGTTTGTAAGTTTCTTTGAGATATATGGAGGAAAACTTTTTGATCTTCTCAATGATCGCAAGTAAGTTCTATTCTATTGTACAATATATATTAGTCTTAAGATAATTTGCGGGGGTTATTTTATGCATAAGATGCCTTTTGTGCAGGAGCTTGTGTATGAGGGAAGATGGTAAAAAGCAGGTCTGCATTGTTGGCTTGCAAGAATACAGAGTTTCTGATGCAGAAACAATAAGAGATCTAATTGAGAAAGGAAATGCGACAAGAAGCACTGGCACGACTGGAGCAAATGAGGAGTCATCCAGATCACATGCTATTCTCCAGCTTGCCGTAAAAAGATCAGCTGATGGTAGTGGGTCAAAGCCTCCTCGAGTTGTTGGTAAACTTTCTTTTATAGACCTCGCTGGGAGTGAACGTGGTGCAGATACTACAGACAATGACAAACAGACCAGGTAAAATTGCATTACTGTTGTACGGTTAAGCATTTGCTTTGACCCTTTTCGTTTCATGCAGGGAAAGAAGTGTCCTGATTGCCCAAACTGGGTACTAAACAAATTGGTTTATCAAATTGCCCTATCTTGCCACTTCATGTCATAACCTAGCCGAATCAAACCAAGCTGAAACCCAGGTTCCTGCTTAAGGAGTTTCTTTTTCTTGCTTTTGTTTTTGGGTTTTTTTTTTTTTTGGGGGGGGGGGGGGGGAGGATATGTGAGTGGGATATTTTGCTTTGGTCTACCATCATCGAAACTAAAGATGTAAAGGTTGCCCAAAGGAGGGTTCTTCCAAAAGGGGACATTGATCAGTTCATGCATTTTTTTTAATTTTTAAAATGAATAAATTGACTACTTCATGTAATTGTGCACTAAATATGCTAATTTCATTGCAGAATGGAGGGTGCTGAAATTAACAAGAGCCTACTTGCTTTGAAAGAATGCATAAGAGCTCTTGATAATGACCAGAATCATATTCCCTTTAGAGGGAGTAAGCTCACTGAGGTTTTGCGGGATTCATTTGTTGGCAACTCCCGAACAGTCATGATATCATGTATTTCTCCGAGTACAGGGTCCTGTGAACATACTCTGAATACACTCAGATATGCTGACAGGTAGTTTTTAGGTGTTCAAAATTCGTTAGTACATTATTCATCCAACCTTTACTTGCATTCTACCTGACAAATATACATGTATTCCAGGGTCAAAAGTTTGTCTAAGGGGAACAACTCAAAAAGGGATGCGTCATCATCAACTACAAATCATAAAGATTCCAATGCACAAACCCTAGGCTCAGGCTCAACCCTAACATCGAATTTCGAGGACAGCACAACTGAAGGTCTAAATGGAAGTGGCAGGTTTGGATGGACCAGGGACTATGAAAGAGAAACCTCACCAGCTCCTGGATATTCAGATTATTACGGGGCACAGAAGGGGGACCCAGTCGATATGTCGGTTGATGATTATGATGATTCTGAAGATGTTTTTGAACAAGAAAACCCTTATTGGGTTGATAAGCACAAAAAGACAGATACATATCAGATGCCAGCTCCTGGAAACAGGGTGATGAAAAATGATACCAAGACCAAACTGAGAGATTTTGACGACTATGGTGCTAACAACTCTAATTCAGATGATGATCTTAATGCATTACTGAAGGTTAGCAAACAATTTTAGCCATGTCCTGCTGGATTGTTTAACCCTTGTGATTCTCAGTAAGAATTTCATATTGGTGTTTAGGAAGAGGAAGACCTGGTTGATGCCCACCGGAGATTAGTTGAAGAGACAATCGAACTTGTTCGAGAGGTTTGTTTGATACTCGGTTATAGTTCGATGGCTCACTTTATTCTCTTGCTGTAGTTTGTAAACATCAAATCGTAAATGCATACATTCTGCAGGAGATGGATCTGTTGATTGAAGCTGAACAACCTGGGAATCAGCTGGATGATTACATCTCTAAGTTGAACTCCATTCTCTCTCAGAAGGCTGCAGGGATCCTGAAATTGCAAACCCGACTAGCCAATTTTAATCAACGTCTCAATGAGCACAATGTCTTAGTTTCTGCTTCTGGGCGGTAATTTCATCCAGTCGCCATGGTGTTGATTTGATCAGGCTGGTTTTATCGTGTTTCTGATTGAATATCCGCTGGATTAGAGCGCCAAGTGCTCTCCTTCAGGAGGCCGTGGTCATTGAATAGCCTGGCATTTTAGTTGCAGTGATCACTTCTTGCTTGGTGGTGCTTCATTTTCGGTGCAGGTGAGTCACCACCCCCTCCTGTGACAGAGTGACTCCGCAACCCAAAATAGCCAAACACACACAAAAAAAAAAAAAAAAAAAAAAGAGCAAAAGACACGAAATGAAAGACTCTTGTAGTTAGTGAGTTATTGAGATTGAAATACAGTTTCTGCTAATTGGCACATTATTTTTGTGAAACTTTGACGTTTGAAGCAGTGTAATTTAAGCTGTTCTATGTGAAGGTTCCCCTGTTTCATGGGTGCTTTGCTTTGATGAAACCTGGTGTTTGTTTCAACCAATGTTTTGCCAAATTGTAGCTTGATTTTGACAGCCTTTTGATCATTTACCGCGTCATTTTCACGGCGGTATTTCATTATTGGGTTAGCCTAGTTTATCATTAAATTGGGTTGGATCCGTAGGATTTCGTACCAAATTACCAATAGATCCTCGGCTAATTTTAATTCATATCTTCAAAATAAACATTTTTTTAATAAAAATATAAATAGGTATATCATTATTTTCTTTATATTTGTTTTCATAAAAGTAGCCTTTCGGATGCGAGTAATACAAAGTTTAAGGATACTGAACAAAAATAATATGAATTTTTTTGGCCCGTTTGCTTTCAATATATTGCCACCAAGTCATGTGGTGATTGACTCGTATTTTACTCTAATCCGTATACACCTAACCTGACCCGTGCTTGATCTGCTTGTATGAATTGACAACTCCACTTAACTATGAATTTTGATTTTTTTAAAAAAAAACTTGAACTGTACTTTAGCATTAACGTTTTTTCAACAATAAAAATATTGATTTCTCCTTCATTCTCTCTTTGCTCTCTCCATTTAGGCGTGCATGGATATATATTACTAGCTTTTATTACACAAATCTGACTGAGGTTTTATTTTATATATATATATATATATATATATATATATATATATATATGTTATGGTGACCATGACTGAGTAGAAGTTTCGACTATTATGTTACAACCGAATGTCTTTTAATGAGAATATTAGGTAGAGAAAAATGAATAATCTTAATGAGTTAATGTAATTCTCATTAGTTAGATGACGTACATTAGTTTCTCGTCGATTTTGCAAACGTTTGATAGTAATAATAGACGACCTTATATTCAAGCATGGATATTTGGAGGCGAAGCCAGGAATTTAGGAGAGGGGTGTCGGAAATAAAATGGTAATTGTGATTAAGTGATATCGTTTCCACTTTCTTTATTTAATACTGAGTTTCAAGTTTAGAACTTGAAGGTAATGATAATTCTTTAGTATTTCTTTGTATTTTGAGTTAGAATTCAGATTAACCAACAAATTAAATAACTGTGAAATTAAAATTGATAAATTAAACTCATAAATTAAAGCTGAAAAAGCAATTTAATCTCAAGTGAAAGGATTAATCAACAAGTTGAAGTATTGAGGTCAATTAAAGTGTTATCTTTTTGAAATATTTAGATACTTTGACCCAAAATTGAAATTAAATCCACAATTTAAACAAATTTAGAATTAAAATTGACAAATTAAACTTATCAATAAACTAAAAAACAAATTAATTTATAGATTAAGAATTGAATAATAAATTAAAGTAAATTAAAATATTAAACTATAATTAATAGACTTTGAACTTTAAATGGGGAGATACTACTAATCAAAAAAAAGGAAAAAGAAATGCTACTAATTGGGAAAAATAAAGAAAAAATTCAACAACTAACCTCAGCAGTCTTCGAACTCGTTAAGTCCTCCAGCATAAAACAACAATGTAAGTGCCCCAACCGCTCGACCACTTGTGTTCTCACTGAAGGTGGTTGCCACAATTTTAATTTATAATTATTTAGGCTAATTCCAGCATACTATTCTTCCCTTTTTGGCGAGGGAGGGGGGTCAGCTGGCCCCACTGACCCCACGCTCCCTCGGCCACTTTAAATTGGAACCTTGATGTTCAAGCCGGGTACGGAGCTCTTTTAATTGGAAGAAAATTTGGAACCTTGATATTCCTGCTCGTATGAGGTTATTTGCTTGGAGAGTGTGTCTAATACCCTTCCGACGAAAGTGAATATTGCTCGTCGTGTATTCAATTTCAATATGACTTGCTCGGCTTGTGCAGCTGTTGAAGAGTCTATGCATCATGCTTTGTTTGAATGCCCTATCTTGTTGTGGATATTCGGTTAGGGTCGGGCTTTGACGAGGATTTGTGGTCTTCTTCCTTTCCATCTATATTGGACTGCTTCGAATATGGTTTTGATAAGTTAGACTTTGAGGTGATGGGGGACTTTGTGGCTGTGGTCTGGGCTTGTTGGAATGCCCGTAATCGCATCGTTTTGGGGACACCAGATCATAAGTGGCTTTCACTCGGAAAAAGGGCTATGGAGTTTGTGAAAGACTATAGAGAAGCTCAATTGTCTATCCCTTCTAGTGCTTCAAAATCTAATGGAGTTTGGTCTTCGCCGGCTTCGGGTCACTGGAAAGCTTAACTTCGATCCAGGACGGATTGGTGAGTGGGGTAGAGGCTGGGGTTATGTGGTGAGAGATTGGATGGGGAATGTGGTGTTATCAGGGGTCAAGCAAGGGCCTGCTGGTATGGTGTGAGGATGGCCTTGGAGAGAGGGTTCGATCGGCTAGAAGTTGAAGGGGATAACTTGAGTATTATTTCGAAGCTTCGCAAGAAAGCAGTACCTAACAATGAGTTAGGATCTTTTATTTCTGCTATTTTATGTTTGATTTCTAGTTGTGAGTTCTTTTCTTGGTCTCATATTGGTAGGATGGTAATCGAGTAGCGCATGAACTAGCTCATCTTCAACCAGTCACTCTCGCTAAGAGACAGTGGTTGGATGATATGCCTGATATTGTCAACAATATGGCCACCAAGGATAGGTGTGCGTACATTGAGAAGAATTTAATATAATCTCCCCTCCCTTATTTCTATCCAAAAAAAAAAAAGATCTCATTTAATAAAATATAATATAGCCCCAAACCTTCCTTTTGCTTGATAAACACCAATGATTCTCATAGGCTAAACAAGCGGAATCAAACTTTGAAATTAAATCTATGATGTAAAGGCATATAGGGAATTGGCCTCCCTAACTATATATGTATCAATTCAACGACTAAACATGTCACTTCCACTAGGTTAATTGATTTAAGGGTCGATAATTTAAGAATTCACAACTTTCCTTCAAAATGAAGTGAATTACTTATGTATATATACAAGTATATACAACAATAACAATGTTGGGTTTAATGGCCCAAAATCAGCTCCGTAGATCCACCACGGGTTTCAAAGAGTTTGGGCTAGGGACCGTGGTGGCTAGGATTTCGTCGTCTTAGCGGCTAGGGTTGCTCTTAGGGTTTTTTGCATTCTTGTACCTCTAAACCCTATATAAAGGGTCTTGCCTAGGCTCTAATACTCATCCCTAAATCCCAGACCAGCAAGAAATATTTATAGAGTATTCTGTTTCCACTATCTTAGATTTGTGAGAGAGGTTGAGAGAGTTTTGAGAGAGATTATAAGAGAGATTGTAATCTGGTTGCTTGATCGAATCATCGTTGTGATTGTGATCGCATTGTACTCACTCCTTCTCATAGTGGATTGTTTGAGCTCGTCGCCGTCCATGTTTTTTTTTTTTTCCGTATTGGGTTTCCACGTAAATTTGTGTGTTCTTTATTGTTCTTGTTATCGTTGTTTACTTTTGAATATCATTATTCATCCTAACGCTTCCGCTATTAGCTTGCTCTAATTCCTAACAAGTGGTATCAAAACTTTGGTTTAGGATGTCTTTAATCATGAAGGTTGATATTCAGAAATTTGATGGGGAGATTAGTTTTAATCTCTGGAAGGTGCATATTAGAGCGGTTCTCATTCAACATGGATTGTGGAAGGTTCTTTCGGGACCTTATAGATATCCAGTACGATGACAGATGAACAATGGGCAGAACAATAGAAGAAGAAGTGTGGTTCTTTGACGGATGACGAATGAGAGGAATTGGAGCTGAAGGTTCTGCTATACAGTTGTGCTTGGCACCACATGTCTTGCGAGAGGTGCTTGATAAGACAACTGCACTGGGTCTTTGAGTTCGACTGTAGGAACTCTACATGACGAAGAGTCTCGCCAACAAGATCCGATTGAAAGAAAGGTTATACACTTTCAGAATGGCAGAAGGTACTCTTGTTAAAAACATTTAAATGATTTCAATTCGATCGTAGTTGACCTTGAAAGTTTAGATGTGAAAATTAAGGATGAGGATAAGGCTATTTTGTTGGTTGTGTCTTTACCTCCTTCATATAAACACTTTAAGGAGATCATGCTATATAGTAATTCTGATACTATGTCGTTTGAGGATACTAAGTCAAATCTGTTGTTTAAGGAAAAGTTTGATCTTGACATTCATACTGATTCTGCTGAGGGATTAGTAGTAAGAGGTAAAACAACTTAAAAGGGGAACGGTAATAGGAGTAAGAACCGTTCTAAATCTAGAAATCCTCACGCTGGTAAGACCTGCAATTACTGTAGTAAATTAGGTCATATTATTGCTAACTGTTGGCAACTGCAAAATAAGAGGGAGAAAGAAGAAGATAATTCTCATGAGGCTGAAACTTCGTTTGTTGAATCTGATTCTGATGGTGACGTTTTGTTTGCTACATCTACTGAAAGGGGGAGCGATTCTGATTGGATTCTTGATTCTGAGTATACCTATCATATGTGTCCTCATAAGGATTGGTTTTCAACATATAATCCAGTTGACGCAATCGTTGTTCATATGGCAATAATGTCCAATGTAATGTAACTGGACTCGGTACTGTTAAAATCAATACCCATGATGGTGTTGTCAGGACTTTATCGAATGTTCGTCACGTTCCTGACTTGAAGCGTAACCTCATCTCTTTAGGCACCCTTGAACCCAAGGGGTGCAAATATTCAGCTGAAGGTGGAGTTTTAAAGGTTTCGAAAGGCAGTCAAATTCTATTGAAGGGTTTGAGGCAAGGAAGCCTCTATGTCTTGCAGGCATCTACTACGACAGATTATATGAAGAGAGGTTCATAAAAGTCATCTCTCATAACTAAGTTCAAGTATCACTTGAACTCAATCGGCGTCGGATCACTTAAATACCCTTCGGGGTCCGCCCTGTAGGGCATTACCCTTCGGGGTGCTATGACGGTGTGCGAGAGTTGGTGTTGGTGATTTTGGTCCAAGGTGAAGATTGTTGGGTTTAATGGCCCAAAATCAGCTCCGCAGATCCACCACGGATTTCAAAGAGTTTAGGCTACGGATCGTGGCGGCTAGGGTTTCGTCGTCTTAGCGGCTAGGGTTGCTCCTAGGATTTTTTGCATCCTTATACCTCTAAACCCTATATAAAGGGTCTTGCCTAGACTCTAATACTCATCCCTGAATCCCAAACCAGTAAGAAATACTTATAGAGTATTCTGTTTCCCCTATTTTAGATTTGTGAGAGAGGTTGAGGGAGATTGTAATCTAATTGCTTGATCGAATCACTCGTTGTGATTATGATCGCATTGTAATCACTCCTTCTCATAGTGGATTGTTTGTGCTCGTCGCTGTCCGTGCGTGGTTTTTCTTGAATCAATCTTAGATAAGATTTTGATGATTACAACCCAAATGTGCTAATTATGCTTGGCTTGAGTTGAGTGCTAGAATCATGTGATAAGACAGATTGTAAACATCCTGGAGATCAGTTCGAAATGCTTGAAGTTATGTGATAAAATTGTATGTTGAAAGCGACAGAAGTTGCAAACACCCTGAAGAACAGGTCGAAGAAGCTGAAATCATCAAAGTGGACACATGCATACATTATCAGCAGAGTACAAGAGTCTTTAGAATCTTAGGGCCAATTATTGGTTATATTTGTCTAGATTCTTGTTAATATGTCAAAGAAGAACTTGACTTAACACTCACCTTGAAGGAATTATTTAAGCTGACTCAGAACACTACTCAGAACAATTGAGCAAACAGGTCTGCAGTGTTCTGAGGGCAGTGAGTGCAAAAACCGATTTTCAAAGATTTTTAAGAGTTTTCCTACTGCCAAAATTCCTAATATTATTTAGGATCGATTTTCTGATAATAATGTGTTTTAGAAAGAGTACTTTCCTAAATAATATTGGTCTCCTAAAAGATTTTTCAAAAGATTTTATCTTATCCTTAAAAGATATGATTTCCTAAAAAGATAAATTCTTGAATGATTTAATTCCTTTTAAGATACTGAGTATTTTCAGAATTATTATGGAAATCAAATCCTTGCTTTTCCGTGGGTATATAAGCACTCGCCTCTCATCTCTTCAGGTAAGGTTTTTCAAGGGTTTTCACGATTGATCAAGTGCTAAAATTGCTTTTCTGAGTCTGAATTTTTCTGTGAGAAAAACCTTCAAAGTGTGCGCTTAATCAAGTCTTCATTATTGGTATAATAGGAGTTGTATGGTACCTTACGCTCAGCTTATTTAGAAGAATTCAAGTAAGGTGTTTTTTTATCTCTTTTCCGTCATCGTAATTAGAGGTTGTCCGAGTTGTTGGACGTGGTCTCTTAGGGGACGTGTGGACATTGTGTCCGTGAATATTTATCCAAGTTGGACGTGGTCTCTTAGGAGACGGTGAACGTGTTGTCCGTGTGAGCTTGTCCAAGTCTTGAGAGAACTTGGATGTGTGTTTGTAAGTAGAGTCTTGGGGGAGACTAAGTTACGTATGTGGCGTTGTCACGTGTGTTACATAGTGTAACGAACTTAGCCCGTGTTAGTGAAAGTGTTTGTTGAAATCATACTGAGGTAGGTCGTGGTTTTTACACCTTCATTGGACTAGAGGTGGTTTTCCACGTAAAAATATTATGTCTCCTTTATTATTTCCGTAATTACTTTCGCTTCTATTTCACAGAGAGCACGCATTCCAATCAGTTCTCATGAGTGTTTTGAAAGAAGTTTTGTTTTTGTCTCACTGGAAACACGCACTTCAAACTGTTCTCACAAGTGTTTTTGAAACAATTCGAAAAATCGGTAGACACAATTCGCCCCCCCTCTTGTGTCCTTGTGTGCTTAAACCTAACAGTTTTTTTTTTCCCGCATTGGGTTTCCACGTAAATCTTTGTGTTCTTTATTGTTCTTGTTATCATTGTTTACTTTTGATTATTATTATTCATCCTAACACTTCCGCTATTAGTTTGCTCTAATTCCTAACAAACAACAACTTCGATCTAACGTGAGTCCTACTTCTAGGAATCTAGGGAGATCCGACAGCCTTATCTCCCTTGGCGCTCAGCTTTGATCTACCATTATTTATTATTCCACTAATCAACAAACTTTTTAATTTAATTTAAAATTATCTTATTGATAATTTCTTGATAAATAAAGTGGTGTTTTCTTCAAAGGTGAAGATAATCATGCAATCCATTCATATTACGTCATTTTCCATTCATAGTTGGTTTGACATTAGACAATGTGAAGTTTTTTTTTTTTTTTTTTTTAATAAATAAAAGGGACTAACTTTCCAATCACAATTCTTGACAACTTTTGCATGTAATATGAGCATTGCATGGTAAACAAAGATTGTCAAACAAAACTAAACACACAACAACATTCTTTTAAGTGATGAAAATCAACCAACACACACAATTTAATCAGCTGCTCTTTTGACTGAGATTATGGTAATATTTTCTCCCAAGAGGAAAGGCGCTACTTCGACTTGAAATGTGTCGTACCTTAAGAACAACTCGACAACCAAAAGCCTTGCAACCAACACCACAAAGTCTTTTCCGGCACATTGCTTGTTTTTCACAGTTGGGGTTTCAGTCTCTGGTCCATTAGACCAGAACACATACTTCAACAACTTCTCCCCCTCGCCGACGAACCGATCAGGGACAAACGCGTCAGCTTGGTCGAAAATTTTTGGGTCTCTGGTTACAAATGGTTGGTACCCAAAGAGCATCTCTCCTTTCTTAACCTTAAAGGCTGCATCATGAGACTCAATGACCAAGTCCATCTTAGCTCGGCCGTACTGAAAGGGGACCGGTGGTTCAAGCCGGAGTGCCTCATAAACTGTTGATTTCATCAAGGGCATTTGTTCGAGGGCCCCCATTGTGATTTTCCCATCACTGGACCGGACTGCAGACCGAATTTCCTCGGCTAGAAGCTGGTGGAGTTTGACCCCGGCTTGACCAATTTGTTTGACTACATTAGGGAAGAGGACTTTCATCCCACCAAACGAATTAAAACACGTGGCGAACACCAAATTGTGACAAGCTTCTTCTTTTGAGATCCCTAACTCGGCCGCCTTGTTAAACAAGTCGGCCGAGTTCTGGTACAAGAAGTTATACAACTTCTGGTAGTCCCTCTTAACGAGGAAAGGGGGGAGACGAAAACTATGAAAAGTGAGCTCTTCTATAAACTTCGGAAGGCCCAAAGTCGTAATCGGTGCGAGCTGGAACAGAATCCATTTCCCAATTATCTTGGGCCCGTTCTGGCCCAGCTCGGTTTGGGTCGGGTTGGTTCCAAACCAAGCCCGACCTAAGAAGTTGAACGCCGCCAGATCATTGGCGTCGTTCAACAGTGCTTTGCCTTTGGTGGCTAACTCACTCTCCAAGGCATCGAACATCTCCGAGTAACTCGCACTGAACTCGGGGATGACTCGGTCGCGCCTGGAGGTCTGTAAATGGAATAGAAGCTGCTTCAACTTCTCATGGTTCGGCTCCGACGGGTCCAGATACGAGAGGATCCGGTACCCGCCAGTGAGACTCACCGACGGCATGTAAGTTCCGGTGAACAAATCCTTCTTTTCCACCTTCGAGACATCGAAAAGCGTAGGAAAGCTCTTCGCATCTAACAAAGTCACCACCCTCGGATCCGAAGAGATAAATGGGCCGGGTGGCATGTTGACCCGGAAAACCGTCGACCCGTATTTCTTAACCCTTGACTTGAAGAACTGCTCTCTCCCTTGATTATAGAAGAAATCCTGCCTATCCCTGATGGCTCCGAAGAAGGGGACGCCATAATCGCCCGGAATCTCCTTGATCGGAGGTTCTACATTCTTTGCCATTTTTGAAGAGGAGATCCGAGATGGGTTTTTTGGGGAGGATTTAGTTTTTGGTGGATTGCTGGGTGACGATGATGAATGTATGTGCATGGTATATATAGAAAGAGGAGAGAGAAAAAGGGGTGAAGTTCTTTTCCATTTCATTGCATGCAATAGTTCTCTTCTAGTAATTACAAGCACTAATTGTTATGTTGAGTCATGAAATATTTTTTTTTAAAAAAAAATGTTGAGTGATGAAATATATCTTGATATAAAACAACCTTAAATATTCTGGTTCATTTTAAATTAATGTATTTTATAATTGTAAATCACCAAGTTCTCAATGATCACACTTATCGTAGATTGCTAACTATTTGTCGGCTACGCCAACGAAATATTAAACAACATTGTAATCAGATCAACGCTGTCTGTAAGGCATATAATACCTATATTTTAGAAATATGGTAAATTATAGATAAAATGATGATTTTATACAATTTATAAATTGTAATATGCTTTCATTATTCGATCATACCATTTTTTTAATTTAAAAACTTTGTGATTTGATTTTTGGATCAAAATAAAACATTTAAAAAGTATCTTGTAGTACGATATTTATCATTTTATTTGTTCTTATGAAATATGGAGAACGAATATGCAAAGAATAAACTTTCAAAGTGTGACTGCTATTTTTTAACCCAAAAAAAATCAATTAATAGCTGGAGAAAAATTAACAAATAAAATTGGATGATAGATGGTACAATTGACGCACGAAACATGTATAGAAAATTTGCATGTTGGCAATAAACACCGTAGATTCCTAAAACAGGTGAATAAAAAAAATCCCTCGCCATACATTGGATGCCCCACATGTCTAAGTCACACCTATCATTGCAGTATTTATGCCTAAGCACCCTCGACCAGAGCGAGTCTGGCTCACATGGAAAGCATTGTCTTTCTAGTATTGTTATGTTCTTATGTTATCATATGGGTAACATTATCTCGAAAAATATTATTCATATAATATATCCAATAATATAAAGTGGAATCTCTCTTAAATTTGTACCTCATTATATAGAGCTAATTATATTGTCAATAATTTGGTGGCTAGCTGCTAATACTATCAGAGTAGATAATATTATTTTTTTTCCTTTTTTTTGAACATAAATATGGAATATTAGAGATGTTAGACACAATACAATATGATGACTACAGATCTCGCATATTCAAGATACTATAAGTCAATTTTTAGGGTTCGGTAATGTAGTGTTTGGGCTAGCGCTTCAAGTAGCGTTTAGCGGTTTAACAAGCGTTTTTGAAAAGCTAATAATATTAACTTTTGTCATTCAAAAATAATGTTTCATAATTTTTTGGTCAAAAATATCCTCTTGAAATTTTATCTTTGAAAATTATCCATATCTTTTATGTCAATTTACATTAGTCAACTAACTCAACAACTAAATTTGTCAAACACGTTTGCTTCAAGGCTCATATAAATAATTAACTGCTAACAACTATTCGCTCTCTGAACAACTATTGCTGCTTAAACAACTAATTTTACAGAACAGAACTTTTGTAGGTACAAAATGAGTAATTTATGGATATTATATTAATAGTAATTCGGAATATTGATTTTTATAGGTTACATACATTGTTGTGATTTTTTAAAAGAAAATCCTGATCTTGGACTATGAACAATATACTTGATATTGCATCTCCCTTTTTTTCTTAACTAGCTATAATACTCCCTCCATCACACTCAAACCAAAGGTGTCAAAATTTGGATTAGAAGAAGTGATCAATTAATAATTGGACTCTTTTTACACCAACGTCTGAAAATCCAACCATACTAAAATTGAGTACTAAATTCTATCTCTAAGCTAAATTCTAGATATATATATGCAACTTTTCTAGAGGTAAATAGAAAGAAATAAATATTAGACGTCTCTTATCAGTTTAAAATTGCTCGAAAAAATAGAAAAAAATAAAAATTAAAAGGTTAGTGAGACTGTAATGAAATATCCATACAATGCCCCTTGTAGTCCCCCTGTTAAGCCTATATACACTTGTCACGGTTGTGGCTAGAGCTGGGAAAAAGTTGTTCCTTATGTCCGATTCGAAAAAAATCTAAATCCGAACATAATATTTTTTATATTTTTATTGTCCAAACTTAATTTTAATTCAAATTGAGCCTTATTCGAATTATCCGACTCCGAAAAATCGAATATCAAACTTCAATTTTTTATTCAAATTTTAACATTATCTAATTTATTCACTGTAAATTCGATCCGAATTTAAATTTTTGCCAGTGATAATTGTGGTTGTGGCTAGGCATGTAATAAACGACATGCATAGGGTTCGACGTACCATGTGCAATTATTTGAGACATGTTAAATGATCTGTTAGATGTGATGTTTTTGGGCTAGATTAATTTAGAACAAATTAAACGTGCATGAGTTTGTGTCATACTGTCATATTCAATTTCATGTTGGTACTGTTTGATTGACATTTGCGGATCAATAATGTTTCATTTCAATTCAAGAATAATCAAGGAAAGATTTTCTTACTCTAGCCGACAACCTTGACTTACATTTGAATCCATTTTTCATGATTAAATCATGTTACGTTAGCATATAGTTCTAAACTCTAAATATAAAAAACCGACCATAAATATTGGATGCAATCCCCCCAACACACATATACATATACACAGGGTGACTTTAGTAGGATGAGATGTTGTGTAGGATGAGTAGGATGATATGAGCAGTAGTGATCAGTATCTATCATTTCAGTAATCATTAGTATTATCTTGATGATCAACATATCCTTAAGGCAACCTTTGAAAATTTGTTCCAGATGTGCTGATCACCAATGTAATACTAACGATCACTGATACAATAGTTATTGATCACTACTGATCATCTCATGCTACTCATCCTACATAAGATCTCATCCTATCAAAGTCATGCCCATATATATATATATATATATATATATATATATATATATAATGTTAGTACTGTTTGATTGACATTTGCACGTCAATAATGTTTCATTTCAATTCAGGAATAATCAAGGAAGATTTTATGCTTACTCTAGCCGACAACCTTGACTTACATTTGAATCCATTTTTCATGATTAAATCATGTTACGTTAGCATATAGTTCTAAACTCTAAATATAAAAAACCGACCATAAATATTGAAGATACAATCCCCCCAACACACATATACATATACACAGGGTGACTTTAGTAGGATGAGATGTTGTGTAGGATGAGTAGGATGAAATGAGCAGTAGTGATCAGTATCTATCATTTCAGTAATCGTTAGTATTATCTTGATAATCAACATATCCTTAAGGCAACCTTTGAAAATTTGTTCCAGATGTGCTGATCACCAATGTAATACTAACGATCATTGATACAATAGTTATTGATCACTACTGATCATCTCATCCTACTCATCCTACATAAGATCTCATCCTATCAAAGTCATGCCCATATATATATATGTGTGTGTGTGTGCGCACGTGCGCATGCGCACACTTGAATCCATATTTCATAATTAAATCAACCCCCCTACCCCCGACCCCCACCCCCACCCAGATAGATGAAATGAATCCTCTCAAAGGGGAAAAGAAGGGAGAAGAACCAGAGAAAATCGTCTTTCTTTTCTTTTGCTTTCTTTTTTCTTTTTCTTTTTCTTTTTTGTTTCCTCTAATTTCCTTCTCCATCCTCTTAACTAATTTTTCTTGAATCATTCATGACATATGGCTTACATCTTTATTGTCGACCAAGTAGTGTTTGGGCTAGCGCTTCAGGGAGTGTTCAGTGGTTTAAGGAGCGTTTCTGAACACATTTTCTTCAAGGCTCATATAAATAGTTAACTGCTAACAGCTATTCGCTTTATAAATAGTTATTTGCTTCTTAAACAGTTAACTTTGCAGAATAGAACCTTTATTGGTCCAAATGAATAATTTATGAATATTATATTAATAATAATTCAGAACATTGATTTTTATAGACTACATACATTGTTCTGATTTTTTAAAAGAAAATCCTAATCTTGGACTATGAACAATATACTAGACACTGCATCTCCTTTTTTTTCTTAAATGGCTACAATACTCCTTCCATCACACTAAAGTTGTCAAATTTTGGATTGGAAGAAGTAATTAAGGGAACATATTATAACTTCCATTAATATTTTGCTATGAAAATGACAATTTTTAAGGAATTATCATATTATATCTTATTTTAACCAATCAAATATTAAATCAGCAAGACTTTAATAATAACATGGATAATTTCTAAGCAACGCTTAAATTGATATTGTTACTTTAATTTATGTTATAACGGGCACGTTGGGACACCCACAATAAAATATTTGACAAATAAAATATTTTGACCTCTTCTTAATGACAAGGGATTAGGTAGTAAACCCCAACCTCGTCCTATAGAATGGGATTTAATTATATTAATCACTTGCAATTATTTTTGTTAAGAGCATCTATCAATAGATTATTTGAAGTAGGTAGGTTTGTCTATGCATATCTTGTATGTACATCCACTTTAGATTATTTTACAATTGAAATGAAATGGTCAATTTAGTACTGCTTAGGATGTTCAAGGATTGATTAAAAGATATTAAAAAAACCAAGTGCTCCTCGTTGTTAAATCACTATGATTAAGCTACTTAGTGATGATGTTAATTGCCTAGGTTGCATCCCTTACAAGATATAAGGGAGGGAAATAAACCAAGTGCTCCAACTTGTTCAAAGATTAATTACAGTATATAAAAAAGCATGGAGTTAAGGGCAATTACCAAGAAACCACTAGTTAATTAGAGTCTGTTCTTTTCGTTAGGAAATATGAGTTGAGATTGATTGAAGTGGGTATTTTTTTGTCGAAGTGGGTTGATTTTTTTTTATATGAGGGGTAGAAGTTGGTTAAAACAGTGAGAAGTGGGTTGAAGTTGGTTGAAATGCATATTTTTTTATTACAGTTGATAAAGTGGGTTGAAATTGGTTAAAATTGATAAATCCCGATTTACCAACGAAAAGAACAGGGCCTTAGTCCTCATTTGTTAATAAAGTTTTAGAATCTTGGATTTTAATAGTGTGAGCTTTTGGAAATTTGGAAGTAAATACCAACCTTCACAAATAGACCCTAGTGTTCTAATCTTAGGTTATTTATTTATTCTCAATAATCTATACCAAGGAAGTACAAGGCCAGAGTGTCTCTGTTCCAACTCAATGTTCACTAATTTTTCTGAAGGTCAGACCATCGAGGATAAGTAAGTCCCAAGATCGGAGACAAAAACTAGTTGTAAAGATGCATTATTTGCTCGTATTTTGTATCATTGTATGTGGCTCTTATCCTGTTGACATGATGCCACAATTAAGTGTTAAAACTTAAAACATTTGTATAATCGTGAATGATAATTAAACATTTCATTAAAATTTAAATTGTTTTATGATCGTCATATGTTTCTTTGGGGGCAGAGATGTGTGAATAAATTGAACTCCTAATTTTTTCAACCTTGTCTAGGATTTTCGAGCTTTCTTGTACACTTTTCTTATCCATTGCAAACTCAATAAAATAAGTACGTCATTGTGAAGAGGATATCATTTAGTCATTTACTATTATTCATTTATATTAGGCATGCCTCCTTAATACGAGTACATTTTAATGCATTTTCATAAAGAATAAAACTAAAATCATCATAATGAATAATATCTTTTCAACTACCTCAATTACGTAAAAAGTATAGCAACACTCTATACTATGATTTTACGGAATGTACATGTAAAATGTAAGCTACCACGTTATCAAAGGAAGATGCCAGCAAAGAGGCCACTCCCCAGTTTGGTTGTCCTCTCTCTCGTGCGCACTGAAGAGGGTGGGTGAATTCACCGTAAAGAAAGCGATCACTGATGCGGGACAAAATCCACCTCGACGGGCCTGTTCATTTTCAGCATTTTGAAGGGGGGTGGCGGTTGAATTATATTTAATAATTGGGGTAACATAGTAGTTAAAATCAACTTAATTGTACCGACTTTATAGCATCATATGATAAATAACTTGCATGTGAAAGGTTAAGGGTCGTGATCGCCTTTCATCCATTAAAAGGCTTCGTACCTAAGTTGGCATTTTAAGGAATAAATACAGAAGTCTCACCAAGAAAAAAAAAAATTGCGGGTTAACTCATTTCCATACCTCCAAACACAAAACATGAAATCAACAACACCCCCCCCCCCCCCCCCAAAAAAAACCCAAATAGGGCATTGACATACACAGCAGTTGAGACATTAGCCCCATGATCCATTAACATACTAATGTCCATCTTTTCAAAAAGCAGGAAAGAAACCTATGAGTTCTCCTTCCATCGGTGTCTGCATGCAGGGCACTCGTAGAAATTAGTCTGCCCCTCATCTGCTGATCGTGTCTGTGACAGAAGACCACAATTTCAGTCCTCGGATGAACCATGCAGTCTTATTAACTAATTGAACTATGAGAAAGCATACACGCAAAGAGGTGCTGGGGCTTACCTGTCTAGAATCAACAAGCTCGACAGGGCTATGTCCACACTTTTCACAAGGTTGGTTAACCTGCAAAGACGTTAACCAAAGAGCTCAAACATCAGAACGATACGCTCCCCCAATGTATGGAGCCAAGATACTTCTAACACATCTTTTTTCCTTAACTCACTAACCTGTTGTCTTTCCACTTTCACTTCACCACTAATGATACCGTCAACCTTTACAAATGGCTCCATGTTTAATGCCCTCCTGATATCCTACAATGGCAAGGTGTTATGCTGTTAGCTCAACCCAAAGAAATCAAGAGAACTTGCAACACACATCAACCACTTAACCTGACATGCTAACAAAGCACAAGTAGACCAAATGCAGCCAAGGCCCAAGAGGCTTCTACTCAGAAGTCCAAGGCATTTTAGTAAAGATCCGTTATGAGTAAAATAGTTGACAAAACTCCAGACCAAATAGAAGGAAGAATAACCAAACAAATGACAAGTACACAGATATGGAGAAATCACTTCAATCACAAAATGCGGCTAATGCTTTGGTCAAACAGTTTGTTATCCACAGCTCATGAACAAAGGGATCAACTACAACACAGATTTGCTTCTTTTAGCAAATTACTATGGATGCTGAAAAAGGCCCATTCCCACTCAAGAAAGACCTTAACTAAACAGCAGTATCTCTCTTTGAGATCCTCGAGTCTGCTTTATTGGCTTCCTTTGTTTCCTCCAAAGTGGGCATAAAGAGACAATATGAAGAGAGTACCAGTCAAAGCATGCAAAACCACACAAAAATATATCATACCTGTTGGAAGGGAATAGACATGAACTGAAGATCTGAACCCGCATTCACATTGGTAACAATTGACAGGGCAGGCACAAAACAAACTATGCACTAGCACTATGCAACAAATGCGTCCTGGAAGCACAGAAGGCATAACTAGACTAAAGAGACCCTTAATCTAAGGTATGTAACTCTAATCTTAGATAAATCCTCTAAAGAAAATGCCCCTAGTGATTTGCATGCTGGCCAAATCTTTTCAATGAACAATCCCCCTCCTCCGCCCCCCCCCCCTCTCCCAAAAAAAAAAGCAAAAAGAACATGAAAAAGACAGGATTCCTTTTTATCTATTAGTCGATACTCAATAAAGTGATATTCTCACTACTACTCATCTCTGCATCACAATGTCCTGGCCTGACATATCTGACATCCAGTGGCTCATCCAGAAATTTTGTACAACACTGTCCCTCTCTTGAACTCTTAAGGAAATTTCAATGTACCAATTAATTTGTATGGGCATTACCCTCAAGAATTTCATGAAAAATTTTTTTTATATAGAATATTTTTCCCCCGCAGATGCATGAGACATCTGTTCCCATACACTAAATCCGTCGTTATTGGCATTATTCTTTTTGTAATGTCTTATTATGAGAGGCTCCCCCTGAGGTTGGCATCGGAGCAGTCTTGTGCCAACTGTGAACAAAGCCCATGCTTAGGGCTAAACTGTGATTTTCCATCAACATCTTTGATGATTGGAGTTGTTTAATTGCAATCAAAGCCTATTTCATGACAAATTCACTCTCTCAACCATGCTAGCAAAGGAAGACTCGAAGCACTTGATGCTCATCTGTCCTTTTATGGAAACTCAACAAGTATACTGAGCCAATAACCATCTTACTATTAGCACTTAGCTAAAGCATACCAATAACATTGTGGAGAAAATCTATAAGTTGCTAAAGAAAAAGGCAAGAAGCGCCCTAGATCAAACTTCCTACAAGAAAAGTCTCCGACTAAGCTTAAGCCTATTGTTGTTGAGGCAAGGATAGGCAGCCGCTTGGGATCCTACAGAACCTATTGTTCTTCAGGACGAATCTACAGGCAACACGTAAGGAAGTAGTAGAGCCCAATTTGTTGAACTGGTTCAAGTAGAAGAACCTATTCTACGTAACAGTACCAATGGTTTGAAATTTTCCACATGCAGCTCTCATCAAGGCTGCAACTTTAGTGATACTTCATCAAGGACTCAATTTTAGTGCCACACATCACATGCAGCAAGTTGCATATTCTGAAAGACTTCCCTTCTACCCTGCTCCTTTTCCTTTTTGTTTCATCCTGGAAAATTCATGGTTGAGTTCTTTTTTTTGAGTGGGGGAGAATGATGCAGAAGATGAGGAAAGAACACGACATGTAAGAGACATATGGTACAAGTTCAGTAGCTTATAAGGCAATCATGTTTGAAATTTCTTACTGCTTTTTCGGATTTGCTTTTAGGAGTATATTGTTGAACGGTAAATTTACCTATTTTACGTGCCTCTTTCACCCACTTTTAGCTCGTATAATAACTTAATCTTTGGGGTTTTACCTTGTTTTATTTATGTTTTTGTAGGAAACAACTCCAAATCAAACAAGCGTCGCGGAAAGGGACGAAGATGGGACAAAACGACGAAAAACAGCGAAAACCGACGAAAATCGGCAAAGTGGGGCAAAACCGGGGGAGACGGCCACCGTGCCAGCAATGTGGCACGGCCGTGCCACCCCCCCAGTTCGTCGGGCCTCGGTTTTTCTATTTAAGCTTCGTTCGGGCGTCTTCGCGAGGGAGTTCGTTCGGTCGTTGGGGGTCTTTGCTCTGGCGATTTTGTAGGATTAGTTTAGGTTAGATTATAGTTAAGAAGGGAGATTAGTTTAGGATTGAAGATTGTAACATTGGATTCAACCTTTGGATTTCAAGTTCTTCATCAATTCAAGACTAAGTTTCCTTCTCTTTTATCTCTCTAGTTTTTTATGTTCTTGTTCATTATGCTTTGTTGATTTTGACTCTTGTATTGGTTTTGGTCGATTTATGTGTTTAAATTTCATTGTTAATTTATGTTGTTTAGTTGTTTAGATTTGTTTTATTTCATTCCGTTTTGTTCTTCAAGTTTATGTTCTTGTTGGTTAGTTTAGGTTTTCACGCGTTTTTCATGATTTGTTGGTAGATTGTGTTGGCTTGAATTGTGATTAGCCTCTTGATGGCTAATTGATCTTGTACTAGGCCTAACCATACCCAATCTATGCCTAGAACTTAGAGTTTTCCTTCACGCCCGCCAAGTGTTCGATGAAATGCCTGAGAGGGTTTTCATCCATATTTTTGGGCGATTGACTTATGCTGAGAGGTGAGGTCAATTTGCTAGTGTGGGAGAGGGAATGGCCGAGTTCGGGACACGAAAGTAGTATCCGAATCGAGCTAGGTCCGGGGTTGCTAGTTTTGTGGTCTAATTCGACTAACCCCACGAAAGTAGGTGGTTACACGAATTAGACTAGCTCATGACCCTTGAGAGAGGGCTTGGGTGGTCTTTGATGGTGCAACCGACCATCTCTTGTTCATAGCGTAGTTTGGGTGGGTTAGGACTCGTATTGATTAGTTGGTTCACTAATTGGTAAAATCACAATTCCAAGTCGCTTGTTTCTGTATTTGTAGCGTAGTTTAGTTCCCCTCCTTCACCGTTGATCACGCCTAGATTGAGACGCTCTAGTAAACTCTGGTAGTTGAAAACACAATTCCCTGCGGACGACACCCCAAGTACTCAACGATACACCTTGCACTTGGGGTTTATAAATATTAAAACTCTGTTTTTCTTGCAACATATATCTCAAGCTATACAATAATGTTAAAAACAGAATTTTAGACGTATTACTACGCTAATGTTCCTCATCTTGCTTACCAATGTATATTCCCTTGGGCCACTCAAACAAAAAGGAAGGAAAGAAAGGGAAATAAATAAACAGCCAGCAAGCACTCCTCAAACAGTTCGTGAATTGAATGTAAAAAACTGAAATATCCCTACTCAAACCAGGATAATCCATTAGGGATCCAAATGGTAATCCTAAGAGGCACACTTGAACAAACTAACAAGTCTATCTGGCCTTGAACTCCGGAAAAAAACATCACAGACAGCAAAAAAGGAGAAAAACAGTAGCTGAAAAGCTCAAACAGAAAACCAAAAGCACAAGCAAGGATAGATCAAGCACTTCTCCAAGTGATAAGCCAAATGGTGCCACTTGAGAACGCTAGGGATAATCTAGTCGGAGCAATTAGGATAAGGCAAACTGCCATATAATTAAGCCAACCCAGAAGAACACCACTTGTGCAAGCATAACTCAAGATACAACAACTAGGAATTTGTTTAAAGAGAATCCACTCTTCGAAGCGAGGTTTCACTCAAATTTTCATTGATGAACATAAGCTCCCTTTCATTCTCTTCTTCCTCTGGATATTCATCAAAGGAAGCTTGAAACTCCGCCAGAGTCACCACTCTTTTTTTTGGACACTCTGAAAGCAATGTGTTCTAGGCCTTGACATTTGAAACATCTCATAGTCTGTTTGGGTTTGGGGGCAGGGTCTGGAACTGGTTAGGCATTGTTGGTTTGAGGGTTCTTTGGTGGAGCTCAAATGGTAGGCTTTTGTGTAGCACTGAATGGCTTGGAAAAGGTATAGGGTCAAAAGGTACTCTTTAGCACTCTTGACAGCTTCCTGTTTTCATTTAAGCTGACTCTGCAGTTCAACCTTCTCGGCCAGACTACACACCTAACACCTCCTCAAATGAAGTGAACTGTTGTAATTCCACTACATGAGCAATCTTCTCATCAAATCCTCCCAAACACCTGACAATGCTCATCATCCTTCCTTAAGTTACACTGCATCAGAAGTAGTTCAAATTCTCTAGTGTATCCCTCCACACTCTTAGATCCTTGTTTCCTGTTGTGAAGCTTGGTGCAGTTGACCAGCAAATCATGTGATGGAAGGATATTTGCTTTTAGTTTCCCCTTCATCTTCCTTCAGGATTTGATATTTCTCTTCCTCTTCCTGGCCAAGCCAGGATATTAGTATTGACCATATAGAAGCATATTTTCTGAGCTTCAGAGCAATAAGTTTCACCTTTTTGTCGTCAGGGACATCTTTTGTACTCAAAGATTCTTCCCACAGGCTACAGCAAATCTTTTTTTTTGATCAGGACAGGCCACAGCAAATCTTATAAGACATCAGGATCAAGTTGGCCCTCAAGTTGGCCCTCAGATTTTGGTATCTCCACCTTGAAATCATGAGAGTGTGGTGTTCGCCCCCAACAATTGCTTCTTGATCTTCTGTGTGGCTCACTACTTGAGTAAACAAAAGGATTCTCTTGCTCAGATTGTGAAGCTGAATCAGCCTGGCCTAATTCAGTACCTTTGGGGCTCTCTAACTACCCTCTCCTTTAAGTCCTTTCTCTCATAAGTAGAGCAAGCTGGGTTTGTAAGTACTCAACTTTAGCTTCAAGTCCAGCCAGTTCTGCAGGGGTCAGGCTAGATGGCATGACATGCTGACAGGGTTCTTTGTGGAATGCGTTTGTGTTTAGGCTTAGTGGTATAGCCAAGGAGAGTAGTTAAAACTCAGATATCACTTGATGTAGTATATACATCACTTACAGTTTTTACACCATAATTGCCTCCCTCATGCTGTTTGATTTCTAGTGTTCCCTAAGGAACAAAATTCATTGCGGTTTCATATCACAAGTTCTCCATCTCATAGTTTCTAATTCTAGGTGTTCATTGGCCTGGGTTACCATACACTCTTTTACAATAGCATAAACAAATTTTTAAAAAGGGTCGGTGCTTCATAACTTCTTTTACTGTCGTTTTTGTCACCATGGATGAAACCAATGACCTAGAAATAATAGTTATCATGAAAGCCCACAAATCCAAATACAATCATCACTTTACAACAAATCCATAATTCTCAATGACAGTGAATGGGAATCAAGCTTAATCCCCAAGTGACAGGTCAGGACATAACCCATTTTCATATCAAATTTAGAGCTCCCCCTCTAACAAAACTCGAATCAATTCTATTCCATGCCAAATTGTTGGAGGAAAAAAAAGTGCAATGAGGTTGTAAAACCCCGGAAATTTAAGTGTCATTTTTTGGATTAATGATGATGTGGGCGGATCTAAAATTATGACCTAAAATCAAGCCAAGGTAAAAGAGAAAAAGAATTTCATTTTGCGACCCTTACTTTTATTCTTGTCTTAAAAGAAATTTATTTGTGATTTCCACCTCTACTTTATTTAAATTTTAATTGGGTGTTTAAATCTTTTTACTTAAAAATCTACTTAGTAAATATTTGTTTCTTCCTATTTGATTTATAAAAAAAATGAATTTGGAAGCCCAAATATTTCCCCCCAAAAGAACCAAAACTCTAGCTTCCTCTCCCCCCCTTGGCCGGCCACCACAACCCCCTAACCCTAGCAGCAACCCCACTCCCCCACCTAGTGTTAGCCGGCAGCCCCCCTCACTCTCTCTCTCGCTCTCTCTATAGTTCTCTCTTGCGCTCTCTCCTTCTCTTTCTTGCGCTCTCTCCCTCCCTTGCCAACCCACTGCCGCACCGGCGCCGCCCAGTTCACCGACACCCACCGCCGCCAGCATGCCGATCACACGGACCCTTTGGCTGGTACATGAGAGTGCATGGGTGATACACCCATGCATCCCATATTCAAGGCTTAAACTTTTTGACTCCTTTAATCTATCTTGTATTGTTTTAATCTTGTAAATCCATTATAAGTTCTAACATAAAGTTTCAAAATTTCAACTTTGGACTCGGGAGTAAGAGGGGAAACATCTTCCTTTCAAAAACCGACTCAACGTAAATTTTAGTGATGATTTTCTTTGGTTTTATTGATTAAAGTCTTTAGCTTGGCTTGATTTGGATAGGTTAGGGGTATTAGAATCTGTAAAACGGGGGTAGAATGAGGGGTGACCCATCATGGTGGAGATTGGTACTCGTTGGGAACGAAAAACATGGACAGAACATTCTGGGTTAAAGGCCGCATATACTCCTCCTTTGAAAATTTGGCAATGACAGGACAGTAGCCCAAAAATCATGAAATTTTTTGGGCAGATGGGTTAGAACGTGCTGAGTAACCCAGTTTTTGAATAGAGAGAATCGGAGTAGTACAGCCCGAATTATGGCCGAATTACCAGGGGCTGTCCAGATCAAGACAGCCAATGACATCATGGGAAGATTTAGGAAAACGACCTAGTTCACTGGCAAAATCCCAAACATAAGAAGTGTAGAGGACGGACCGAACTTTCTATAATGGGCAAGAAATCGAAATTCTGACGTCGGGAACAAAAGTTATTGGCTCTAAAAGTTGATCCCAGATTCTGGACCCAGAGTTGGGCAACGGTTCGGAGCCTTAGGCGTGGCGAAAAAAAATTTTAGAAAAATTCTCATAAGTAGGGCAGGGGCTAGAGTTATGGTCCATGAGATTTGGACTGAGTGTGAGCGATGTTTTAGCTAGGTGCGGATCAGTAGGCCCAAACTAGTAACCGAGTCCATAATTTGTACGGATTCCAGGTAACAGTCATGCCCTACCCTTTCCCCAAAGTTGCTTGAAAAATACGGGTGTGTGGAATATGGTAAGGATTGATTTAAATGTTGATTTTATGAAATTATGGCATGTGTTGACGGAATAATTGGATTGCATGATTTTGCTATGTCACTAGAGTTGGGTGTTGAATTGATTATGTTGAAAAACGGAATTTGTGCAATGGTAATGCCTTGGGATCGAGTTGAATCTGAATAAACTATACATTTTAATTTGACCTTTAAACGGGATAAGCATGATAGTGAAAGTAAAGGCTAGTATGGGTGAGACTACGAGCTTATTATATTGACTGAAGGCCAATAGCCTTCCCAGGGAAATAGTACATGCATGTGAGCGGCCACGTGCCCTGTGGGGATGTCGGCCAAGTTAGCGGTAATCATTCATGATGATGGTAGGTCAGGAAATGGTTAAACAGTAACCGTCTTAGTCGACGATGATTAAGTTAAGCGGTTGCGTTAAACCAAAGCACAAGCAATGAGACCCAGTGGGGTCGCTCACCCTTAAAACCTGATTACTATAATTGAAACTAAGAATTGTATGTGTGCATCACTAAGAACGTGTAAGTATAGACAGTTACATTAGTGGAAAACGAATGAGTGTGATCGTATTGTTTCCCCTACCTCTAAAATGTTTTAAAATAAATTTGTGTGCGTAGTTTAACGGTTAGGGGTGATTGTTATTGAGTTTATCTCACTTTTGTAAAATGTTTTGTTTTTAGGTGAACCAGTTGTGCACGGGATTGAGAGACCAAAGGTAGAGCGAGGCCCCGATGCTTAAGTCGAAGGATACAACTTTTAGTTGATTAAAGAAGAGATTTGTAATGAACAATTGTTTTAGTTTAGAAGTTGCTCATTAGCAATTGGATCCTTTTAAGTTGAGGTATTATTGAAAAACTTTTGCATTAACTGTTATTTGATACACAGCCTAGTATTTCCAAGAAGGAAATACGGCGGTAACACCCCAAACTAGGTTCTGCTTCCACGTAGGTTAACAATTCATAATAAAGAAAGTAAGTAGAAATTTTGGCGTTACAAAGTGGTATTAGAGCTCAAGTTGACTGACCTGAACGCTCGCCTCAAAGATTGTAAGAAACTAAATACTAAAATTCGTAGACCTAAGGATTGCTCGGAGAGTGAGAGTAGTAAGGGGCAGGAGTTGCATGCATGCACATACGGTATTAAATAAATGCATGTTATTGTGTGGATACATGTCTTATGTGTAATTACTCTATATAGGAATGGAGGATACCCAGCATTGTAGTTGTGTAAGAGGTCCTTGCTTGCACGAGCAGTTTGCTAGGACACCAGACCAGGTTGTGTGGGACCACATTCGGCATGTGAGGTAGGTATTAGCCAAATATTTAGAAGATGTGCCCAATAGCTGTTTGAAAATTGAGGACAACCGGGTGATCTTTCTGTTGCTGACTCTCAAGGGAGACCCTGAGTGGCGCTACCGAGTTCACGAGCTGCACCCCAAGCTCGTGATCATCGCTCTTAGGGGAAGTGTGGTTGGTGTGACTGGAAGCCTATGGAGATGAGCGTGGGTGACCTAATAAACTACCTGAGACTGAAGAGACCCCACGACTAGGAGCGTGTACCCACAGCTAGTGAGGAGGACGCCTCACCCCCGTGAGATGAGCTCATTGATGAGGAGGGAGGCTCTAAGGATGAGGGAGTTGTTCCTACTGAGGCGGGTTCAGTTGAGGAGGAGGACCCTAGCGAGGAGGAATCAATGGAAGAGGACCACCCCGAAGAAGATCCTAGCAAGGAGGAACCGATGGAAGAGGAGGACCCCGAGGAAGATCCCAGCGAGGAGGAACGGATGGAAGGGGAGGACCCCGAGGAGGATTCTGAAGTGAGGGAAAATTTATGGGAAGTGAAGACCTTGAGGGAGACTATAGCGAGAGCAAGACGGAGGCTCTTGAGAGGGAGAACTCTGACAGGGGTCAGGAGAAGGGAAGGATGGAGTTCATCGTGGAGGTCAACCAGATAAGGGACTAGAGGTCTTGAGTGATGAGATAGATCTTGTGGGAAATAGGGGTGAGTTTGAGACTAGGGTGACCTGCTGGAAGTGGGGACGGTGTGGCCGAATGTATAGGGGGTACATGTCCACTGGACGCCCCTGACCAGTAGGAGCTAGTAGTAATTAAAAAGTTTTTTTTTCTACGACAATGCTGTTAGTTACCTTTTCGTTATATTGTTAAGCCACTGTGGGCTGGTAAAGTTATGAATTGTGATGTAGTGAAGAGTACTACTATGGAACAGCTATGATTCTAAATTCTATGCAATGAAATCCTTTGAGTTATCTGAGCACCAGTGTTCTTTATTTGTAAAGTATGTGAAGCACGTGAACGTTATTAGCCCACACAAGCCCGATTTCGGCAGCACATGCTCATACATTACACATCCCACAGGCATCGCGTTCACGTGCTTCACATACTTCACAAATAAAGAACACTGGTGCTCAGATAACTCAAAGAATTTCATTGCATAGAATTTAGAATCATAGTTGTTTCATAGTAGTACTCTTTACTACATCACAATTCATAACTTTATTAGCTCACAGTGGCTTTACAACATAACAAAAAGATAACTAACAACATTGTCCTAGAAAACAAAACTTTTTAATCAGTACTAACTCCTACTGGCCAGGGGTGTCCAGTGGACAGGTACCCCTACACATTCGGTTACACCGTCCCTGCTTCCAGCGCGTCACTCCAGTCTCAGACTCACCCCTCTTCCCCACAGAATCTATCTCATCACTCAAGATCTCAGGTCCCCTCATCTGGTCGACCTCCACGATGAACTCCATCCTTCCCTCCTTCTAATCCCCCTCAGAGTTCTCCCTCTCAAGAGCCTCTGTCTTGCTCTCACTAAAGTCTCCCTCAAGGTCTTCACTTCCCATAAGTTTTCCCTCACTTCAGAATCCTCCTTGGGATCCTCCTCTTCCATCCCTTCCTCCTCGTTGAGATCCTCCTCGGGGTCCTCCTCTTCCATCGGTTCCTCCTCACTAGGATCTTCTTCGGGGTCCTCCTCTTCCATCGATTCCTCCTCGCTAGAGTACTCCTCAAGGTCCTCCCCCTCCATTGGAATCACCTTAGTAGGAACAACTCCCTCATCCTTAGAGCCTCCCTCCTCATCAGTGAGCTCATCTCACGGGGGTGGAGTGTCCTCCTCACTAGCTATGGGTACACGCTCCTAATCGTGGGGTCCCTTCAGTCTCAGGTAGTTTATTAGATCAACCACACTCATCCCCCTAGGCTCCCAGTTACACCAACACCACTTCCCCCAAAGGCGATGATCACGAGCCCGAGGGTGCAGCCCGTCAACTCGGTAGCTCCACTCAGGGGGTCAGCAGTAGAAAAATCACCCGGTTGTCTTCAATCCTCAAACAGTTATTAGGCACATCTTCTAAATATCTGGCTAATACCCACCTCACATGCTGAATGTGGTCCCACACAACCTGATCCGGTCTCCTAGCTAACTGCTCGTGCAAGCAAGGACCTCCTACACAACCACAATACTAGGTACCCTTCATTCCTATACAAAGTAATTACACATAAGACATGTATCCACACAATAACATGCATTTATTTAATACTATATGTGCATGCATGCAACTCCTGCCCCTTACTACTTTCACTCTCCGAACGATCCTTAAATTTACGAATTTTAATATTTAGTTTCTTACAATCTTTTAGGCAAGCATTCAAGACAGTCAACCTGAGCTCTGATACCAATTTGTAACACCTAAATTTCTACTTACTTTCTTTATTACGAATTATTAAACTACGTGGCAGCGGAACCTAATTTGGGGTGTTACCACCGTATTTCTTTCTTGAAAATACAAGGCTGTATATCAAATTATAATTAATGCAAAAGTTTTTCAATAATACTTCAACTTAAAAGGATTCAGTTATTAATGAGCAACTATTAAACTAAAACAATTGTTCATTACAAATCTCTTCTTCAAACAACTAAAGGTTGTATCCTTCAACTTAAGCATCGAGGCCTCACTCTACCTTTGGTCCCCCAATCTCATGCACAACTGGTTCATCTAAAAACAAAACATTTTACAAAAGTGAGATAAACTTAATAACAATCACCCTTAACCGTTAAACTACGCTCACAAATTTATTTTAAAACATTTTAGGGGTAGGAGAAACGACAAGACCACACTCATTCGTTTTCCACTAATGTAACCGTTTATACTTACACGTTCTCAGTGACGTACACATACAATGCTAAGTTCCAATTATGATAATTAGATTTTAAAGGTGAGCAAGCCCACTGGGTCTTATTGCCTACGCTTGGGTTTAACGCAGCCGCTTAACTTAATCATGGGCTACCGTCGACTAGGACGGTTACCGCTTAACTATTTCCTGGCCTACCATCATCATGGATGGCTACCGCTAACCTGGCCCACATCCCTACAGGGCACGTGACCGCTCATATGCATGCACTATTTTCCGACAAAGGCTATTGGCCTTCAGTCAACATAACAAGCTCGCAGTCTCACCCATACTTAGCATTTACTTTCACTATCATGCTTATCCCCTTTAAAGGTCAAATTAACATGCATAGTTTATTCAGATTCAACCCGATCCCAATGCATTACCATAGTACAAATTCCGTTTTTCAACATAACCAATCCAACACCCAACTCTAGTGACATAGCAAAATCATGCAATCCAACTATGTAGTCATGTTCAGTTAATACATGCAATAATTTCATAAAACCAGCATTTAAATCAATCCTTACCATATTCCACACACCCGCATTTTTCAAGCAACTTTGGGGAAAGGTTAGGGCGTAATTGTTACCTGAAATCCGTACAAATTACGGACTTGGTTACTAGTTTGGGCATACTGCTCCGCACCTGTGCCAAAACATCGCTCACACTCAATCCAAACCTCATGGACCATAACTCTAGCCCCTACCCTACTTAAAAGAATTTTTCAAAAAATTTTTTTTTAGCCACACCGAAGGCTTTCAACCGTAGCCCAACTCTGGGTCCAGATTCAGCAAGAATTTGGGCTCAACTTTAAGAGCCAATAACTTTTCTTCCCGACATCGGAATTTCGATTTCTTGTCCACCATGGAAAATTCGGTCCGTCCTTTATACTTCTTATGTTTGAGATCTTGCCAGGCTTTGACCCGAACTAGGTCGTTTTCTTAAATCTTCCCACGATGTCATTGGTTGTCTCGATCTACACAGGCCCCGGTAATTCGGCCATAACTCGAGCTATACTACTCCGATTCGCTCGATTCAAAAATTGGGTTACTCAACACGTTCTGGCCCATCTACCCTTTCATGATTTTTGGACTACTGTCGTGTCCTGGATGAATTTTCAAAGGAAGAGTATGTGCAGCCTTTAACTCAGAGTGTTCTGTCCATGTTTTTCGTTCCCAACGAGTACCAATCTCCACCATGACGAGTCACCCATCATTCTACACCCATTCTACATATTCTAATACCCTAACCTACCCAAATCAAGCCAAACTAAAGACTTCAATCAATAAACCCAAAGAAAATCATCATTAAAATTTACCTTGAGTCGGTTTTTTAATGGAAGATGTTTCCCCTATTATTCCCGACTCCAAAACTGAGATTTTGAAACTTTATGTTAGAGTTTATAATGGATTTGCAAGATTAAAACAACACAAGATAGATTAAAGGATTCAAAAAGTTTAAGCCTTAAACATGGGATGCATGGGTGTATCACCCATGCACTCTCACGTACCAACCATATGGACTGTGTGACCAGCGTACCAGCGGCTGCGCGGCACCAGCGGTGGTGGGTGTCAGTGAACTGGGTAGCACCGGCGGATGGTGGCAGCGCGGCAGTGGGGCGGCAAGGGAGGGAGAGAGCGCGAGAGAGAGAGAAGGAGAGAGCGCGAGAGTGAGAGAGAGAGAGAACTGTAGAGAGAGAAACCGTGACAGAGAGAGGGGGGCTACCAGCTAACACTATGTGGAGGAGTGGGGTTGCTGCTAGGGTTGGGGGGTGGTGATGGCCGGCCAAGGGGGAGAGGGAGCTAGGGTTTTGGTTCTTTTAGGGGGAAGTATTTGGGTTTTCAAATTCATTTTTTTTTTTAATCAAATAGGAAAGAACAAATATTTCCTAAATAGATTTTTAATTAAAAGAATTTAAACACCCAATTAAAATTTAAATAAAGTAAAGGTAGAAATCACAAATAAATTTCTTTTAATACAAGAATAAAAGTAGGGGTCGCAAAATGAAATTCTTTTTCTTTTTCACCTTGGTTTGATTTTAAGTCATAATTTTAGATCCGCCCACATCATCAATAATCCAAAAACTAACACTTAAATTTTCGGGATTTTACATACTACCCCTCTTAGGAAAGTTTCGTCCTCAAAACTTCAAAAACTCGCCAAGTGCACTGGCTTATAAGAATAAAGTTCTTTTTTCTGGAGTTTTACAGGGGTACTTCTTATAACCTAAATTAAAACTCTCCTTTACCTTTGCATCAAAGTATTATAAACCCCTAAAATTACAAAAATGTCCATACATGTAAATTTTTTACTCCTACTCTCTCCTCTACGCATTTGAAGCTTAACTTGGCCCTGACCTAATTCTCCCAACCTTTGATCCGACCAATGCGACCAGCAAAAGGCACACCAATGACCATCGAGACCACCGCTATGGTAGCCATGGTCCAATGAGCCTGTCAACACTACACATGGCACAATTTGAACGTCCGTTCACCTTTTAGGATAAGGGCCTCTCTTATCACCCTTTTTTCAATTCCCCAATATCGGTTGAGAAAATCGACGCCTTCATTGTTAAAGGCCATCAATTTAGCCTCCTCAAACTATGACTTTTCCACATCATTAATTACTCAAGCCAATTTCAGGGTCATGAAAGAGCATTTTTGTAATTTTGAAGGCTTATAATACTTTGACGCAAAGGTGAAAAGGGGTAAATTATAATTCAAAAAGGTCAGGATGTAAAAAGATATTTACTAAAACCTCAAGGGTGTGGGGAGGTAAATAAAAATACGTCAATATTAGATACTACTCCCTCCGGCCCAAGAACATAGTCATATTTTTCCTTTCGAGGAAGCCTCACAATAACATTCATTTCAAATATCATTATCATCAAAAACACCACTCTCTCCACACACCCACCCCCACCTCCCATAACAAAGAAAGAAATTATGACATCAAACATATCCCTTAAAAACTCCATTTCCCCAAGTCGACTATCATTTTAGAGGGACGGAATACTTTCCCAAACATGATAAAGCTAATATCATAATACCCACCACCCTAATAAATAGACACTTAATTAAACGAAAATCAATGAAAGTAGAAATTAACCATGAGACGAAGCTAATATATTCATGCCGTTAATCATTAACCTATTATTGCCTTTTCTCACAATCTGCAGTCATAACTCTCCTTGTAGAACCAATTGCCAGGCTTAAGCGTCTTCCCATTTCTAATCCAGTAAACCCTTAATACCAAGACTAATTTAGAATTAGCGACCCTTTTCCTCTTTAAAACACAGATTCACATGTAACACAAAAGCGGATGGCATTTGCGTTTACAAAAACATGCCTTTCAGTAGTTTGCCATTACGTGGTGATAGCCAAGATGCCAAAAAAGGGCAGCAGCAAAGCATGATCGCATCAGCTAGGTTCTCATACCAAATCGATGTAGCCCCAGTTCTAGAAAGCCTTCTCATACATTACAAGTTCCTTCAATTAAGAGAACTCCACACACAAATAAAAATAGGTAACCACAATCATAAGAAAAACACCAATGTCAATAAATAAAATAAAATAAAATAATCACCTAAAATATTCAGGAAGAGCTTTGTATTAAATCATCAACTCGTCCAATGACCAAAGCATCCCTATCCGTGCAACTATGAGGCTATGAGCCAAATCCTAGACCAACAACTCAAGGTTCCTAGTAATAATTATTATCATGACCAAAGCTTTGTATTAAAGCTAACACTGCAAACACATCAAAAATTTTATGGGGTAATGCTAATAAGATTTTTGAGAAGTATAAGTTTATCAGCACATTCTTGCTTCTCCATACAAGGAAGAAACAGACCAACATCTACATATATATATAATGGAATTTAAGCATACCTCTCCTGAAACAGCATAATGTGTTTCTTTCCCAAAAACATCTGCAGGGAAGAAATGAATCACATCATGAGATCAGATCCAGCAACCCAAACCAGAAGAACCAAATTTCAGGAACAATGCCCTATATAAAGCAACCCAAGAAAATAAAGAAAAAAAGGGGGTTGTTTGGGAATAAAACCAAAGCAAGGCGACTAGCAACAAATGAATGCCAAGACAATAACAGCCAAAAACAAAGAATTCAAAACCCTCTAAGCTGCAATTAAACTGTGTGAGAGCAGGGCAAGAAGAGGATACGTCTATCATAAACACAAAAGTCAACAGTATCAACAACTGTGACCTAGGTGAGTTCTAACAAAAGGCAAGTGAAAAAAAAAAATTAAAAAAAATCAACTTTGCACAATTGCCTAGTCCACATGAAGCAGCCAAGCATTTGCTCAGCAAATGTCAAGTCTAGGTTAGGACACCAGTAAATTCAGAGGATGGAATTTAAAAGAGAATATTAAGCATCCTAACATTAAACTGGAGGGGTCTAATTTCACTACATCAGGTTGTGACAACATTAACAGCTACAGAAACACATTTAACTTCACCTTTGACTCAAATAGATGAATACCCAAAAGCAATCCAATTAGAATTCAATATTCATGACTTCTCAAGTAAGAAGGAGATCACAGACCATACCATCCTCTAATGGTTAAAAAGATTCAAAAATATAACACAATAATCGACTGATTTGTCAATATCACCCATGATCTCATCATATACACAAGGGGCTGGACCAAAATCTACTAAATTTAGGAAAGCATCATTCAAGGCATATTCCTTGTAGCATCCAGGCACTTATAAAGCACAGACATGCAAAGCATCAACCAACAATTAGAACCATTCAGCAGAACACCACTATTTACATCCATGATGGTCCATCCAACCAGGAGCGGCCACAAACATGGGTGCAAATATTATCCAAATCCAAATCCATAACCAGAGTCCCGCATACGCAAGGTCAGAGAATGTTCATATGTAGGAGGGTTACTCCTGAACTAAAGAAGTTATTTTCTTCGATGCCACATTATAAAGGTTTTACTCCCAAACCCGCATCCTAATTACCACCGCTCACCCTCGTATTTTGTGGGAATGGAAACCTTCTATACCCAAACCCAATACTTGAGGTTCTGTTTGGACCTTGAAAAATTGGGTGGAAAGAAAAAAATTTAGAAAAGTTATTTTTTTTCTTGTATTTGGTTTAGAAAAATCACAAAGAAAAAAATATATGGAGGAAAATTAGGTGGAAAAACTTTTAGAAATAAGTGATAAAATTTTCCTCATAAAATTGTGAGGAAAATTTGAGGAAAATTCTCAACCTTCTCTAACCCCACATGCCTAAATGACATTAAATGATTTAAGTACTTTATCAAAATTCAAATTTCTCATCCAAATTCTTGTATTTTTCCTCAATCCAAACAAGAGAAAAAAACTCATTTTCTCCTTACTTTTTTTTCCTTCACATTTTTTTTCCTTCAACCTTTCTTTCCACCAAATTTTCTAAGAACCAAACGAAGCCTAAGTTCCTCCCATTCCCATGTACCAAACATGGGAAAGGAGAGAAGTTTCGCATATGCATAGCAACCCACTCTAAATCATAACTATCAACAAAAAGAAAACAAAGGTTCCCCTAGTGATGCTGTAAACTTGGACTCTACTCTTACGAGCTAGCAATTTGCAAATACATGATGCCAAATACACTAGCAAAATTCTAACAAACAATGGTGCCATTCAAGCTGAATCATGCACAAGTTAAATGGACCAAGCATGAAGATACAAGCACAACTTAATAGTGTGATACAACAGAGGGTATACCTTTCATACTCTTCTTGGACTTGCACAAAGGGCACCTGGGTCTGTTTGTAGAATCAAGACAAATCATCGACCCACATAAATTGCAGAACAAAAAATCACGCCTTCGGCAATAATCCATGTCGTGTTACCTCCAAATGACTCCCTTGCGCCCTGTAATCTTAATCCCCAAAAAAAAAAAAAAAAAAACACAATAGTTCAAAAATATGGGAGGACAGGAACGAGAGAAAGAGAGGAGAGAGAAACTTACGGCGGTGCTGATGGAGGTCGCCGCCGGAGAAGACGAGAAAGCAAGGAGCAGAAAAGTAGCCGGCCAGTGCGCGGGGGTTGGCGGAGGGGGAATGACTAGTGCGGGTTAGGTCGGCCAATTGGCGTCAGGTCAGCAGGTTTTGGCTCCAAATTTCCATTACCCGGTTCAGGATCCGGTTATAACTTACTCTTAGATTTTGGGACCGCTTTCAAATGTGAACTTACTAGATCCGAATCGAGTCTTAAGTATTCGTTTATTTTCGCTCTCAATTTTGTTGAGAGGACGGAATAAACTAACAATAGACTTTGTTACACTTGATAGATAAGTTATTCGGTTTAGTTTGAGTTGAACTATGTTCGGATTAGTAAGAATCAATTTGATTTATATCTCTGAGTTGGTTTATTTTCAATTTGAGTTAACTTCGGATAGGTTGCACCATGTTTGGCCAAGCAGCAAATAGTTGTTAGCAGTTTGCGTAATTATTTACACTGATTATTTGCATTAATTGTTTTTGGGGGAAAAAAGCATTTGGTAAATTAATTGTTTCTGAAAAAAATAAATGTGAAGAAAAAGCTAATGGCCATGTTTGGTTAAGAGCTTTTTGGACGCAAAAAGAGCTTTTTGAATGCCAAAAGAGCTTTTTGGGGGTATTACCTGTTTGACTATAGTCAAAAAGTTCTTTGGGGTGTTTGGTTGATTAGCTTTTTAGATTAAATTTTTATACCCAAAAAGCTCTTTTACAAAAAGCTATTTGGGATAGCTTTTTCAAAGAGCTTTTTGATATTTACTATTATAATGACCATACTAACCTTATAATTTGGACAACTTTACATTACGTGTCATTCACAAATGATATTCCCGAATGTTGGATGCTTATACTTTAAATTTTTCAATTTTTTTTCTTTTCTGGGACAAGAGTTGTGGATGGTCATGATGTTGAAGATAATGCTTTTAATTTTAATACTTTCTTAATTTAACAAATAATTTATGTTAGTTAGTCTTACATCTATATAAATATTTTTTATATCACATAATTTCAATTGCTATTAAAAAAGAAAATATTTAACATTAAAAATATATTTTGATAATAAGTACTAAAATTAGGAAAAAGTATAAATGTAATTTTATATATCACATAAGTCTTAATTCATAATTCATATCAAAAAGAAAAATAATTATCCAATGAAAAATTGTTTTGTTAGAAAAATAATGAAATTGAGTCATGGGCATAAGTGGAATTTTATCAAATAGCTTTGTTAGAAATAGCTAACTTTACCAAACACTTTTTTCACAAATAGCTACTGCAATCAGCTAAGTCAAACAGCTAATACAATCAGCTAACAACTAATACAATCAGCTAACATCTAACAACTAACAGCTGATTGCCAAACAGGGCCAATTTCAAACATGTAATCAAAGCTAATTCGAAAAAGTTCTGTTACTATCTGACGAGATCAAATGGCTAATTTTTTTTTTCCCTAAAAAAACTCTTTAAAAAATTATTTACCAAACACCCATTTTGGTTCAATTCAAATAAGCTTATCTGACAAATGACATTAACTTTGACGAAAACATTTTGATAGTACTTTTCGAGTCAATCCAAATACCAAGTCTACTTTATGTTAGTTATTTTAGATGTAAAGTTGAGTACAGCTTTGAGTGACTCACTTGTTTTAGGTCTAAACTCGACCAAGGAGATGAAGTTGAGTTTAAATAAGTTAATGAAATTCAACGGCAAAAATTGTAAGCTTTTTACAATTGTTATATAGGTGGAAGACTCATAATGTTAGCGAGTCACATTATGGGTCTATTCTTTTCGCTAGTAAATGTATACTTTTATCACTTTTTCTCTACTTTTTTCAATGCTATCTAACTTATACTAATCATTCTCAATCTTTCAAAATCTTTTCCAATCTCGTTCCTCACTCATCTTCATTCCATCCATAACGCTTTCCAACTCTTACCAATATTTTCTAACTCATATCCGTTTTTTCCACTTTTCTTCCAACTATCTTTCCAACTATTCTTAGGTTTTATCAATCTTTCCCAATCCTACCTTTTTCAACCGATATCTGGCAACGAAAATTATAGGACAACTTTGTAATATAGTCTCTGTTGAATGCTGATTGACACAATATTTTTGCAAGGCTTTGAAGTTATGTAATTTATGCTTTTTTGAAGGGGCAGTGTTCGGCTTTGATGATGACAAAGCCCATCTTGTGGCTTGATTGGACCAGTGTTTGGCATGATTGTAGCTTCATTTTGGCAGGCTCAGATTATTTAGCCTACAAATTCCATGGCTCTGGCCACTTTGTGATAAAATGATAGGAACACCACTGAGAAAATGTATATGCAACATGACATTACCTGAATATTAGCCAAAAAATCCACATAGTTTGACTGTTCAATCAAAGGAGAGTTTCATCAAATGCTTTTCTAAGATTTAAAATGACAAGAGTTATTTAATGTTTTGATCCGATTTAACTAGAGCTGGATAATGGGTTGGTTCAAGTTGACCCATTTAGATCTACCCAAAATTGAAAAATAACATATTTTCAAGTTAAACGGTCAAATCGTGTTGACTTCGGATTGAAATCGGTTCGGTTCAGTTCGGATCGAATCATCGTGTCGGGTTAGACTTTTTCAACTCTAGATTTAACTTGATTGTCGGATAGCAAGATAAAAAGGCAAAGAATGTAAGTGACAAAAATGTTCTCATCGAATGAGTTATCTATTAAGCAATATTGTGAGTGACTAATGGACATAAGTAATTAAAAATAATCTTAGATAAGTTATGGAGTGTTAACTTTTTAAGCAGAATAACAAATGTTCGAAATTTGAATCTCACCATTTTTACAGATCACCTTATTCACATTTTCTTTACAAGGTAAAAAGAGAAAAACTGCTCAAAAATAACTAGTCTGTCACAATGTATGGTTACAGTTCTGTGTAAGATAAGATTCAAAAAAGTGTGCTTAAAAATAAGTAACTTTTATTTCATCGTGAAGAGCCATTCAGTTAGCCAAAAAAAAGAAAAATATTAAATTGAAATACCCACCAAAATATCAATGTGTTGGTTGATGTCATCAAGAAAATTTCAAATATGACGTTTGATAAAAAGGATCCGAAATACTCACACTATGCCTATCACACCAATTGTATAGAGGAATGACCCAACTCAACTCGTATCAATCTATGATGTGTTTCTTATGGCCATAGTTATGTCCTGGCTACTCTAACAAGGCCCTGTTCTACTTTTTTTTTTTAAAAAAAATTAGTTCAGAATAAGTTCAGCAAATAATTTTATAATAAGTTCAATTCGAAATAAATTCAACAAATAATCAGAAATTTGTTCTTAATAAGTTTAGAATAAGTTCACTTTAGTCCTCTTCTTTGCGACTTATTTTTTAATGTATAAGTTCAGTTCAAAATAAGTTCAAAATACGTTTAAAAAATAAGGGTGTGTTCTCTTCGACTCATTTTTTGAAAAATAAGTTAAGATAAGTTAAATTCAAAATAAGTTCAGTAAATAAGTTCAGAAAAAGTTCAGAAATTACTCTTAATAAGTCCAAAATAAGTTCATTTAAGAAGAAGCTCAATAAATAAATTCATTGATAATATCTTCAATTATCCAGCTTGTCCAATAACTAATAAAGAGTACATAATTTATAATTTCTTTTGCATATAAGGTGTAAAGATCAACGTAGTAAAATCTAAGACTAGTTATTTGGTAATAACCCTACAAATTAAATTTCACTAAATGCATTAGTTGGTACCCACCATATAAATTACAATTCTAATTTCTTTAAATCTTGTTATCATCAATTATTCTAAGATATTATTGATATCAACTTACCGTTAAAAGGAAACATACGGTAGTTTACTCTTTATCAACTAAACTAACCGACTTTTTTTAAAAATGGAAATCTCAATCATTGAAAACCTCTTAGCTTCTTCAGATCTCAGGATTAGGCACTCCCAAGTGAAAGTCACTGTTATTGTCTCCCCCCCCCCCCCCAAAAAAGAAATAAAAATCAAACTCAAATTTAATCAAGGGGAAGATGTCCCAATTAAGGGTTTTTTGAAGCAACATTTGCCCCTTGAAATGGTGACAAGTGATTTGCTTTCATAGATCTGTTGAGTGGGGAGCTCCACTAGACATCGTCCACCTCTCACTCTATGCTTTCGAGCTATTGCTTTATTTCATGTGATGAGGCAACCATCAAAAGAAGTAACACATGAGAGGACATCTATTTGATCAACTAATTTTTCCCTCAAATAAAAAACATAATATGAGTACAGAAAAAGTGAATTATTTTTAAATATACGATTTATTAATTGCAATTTTTTTTTTGAATAGCTCTTGGCATTGCACTTTACCATAAAAATCTTGCTGTCATGTACTTCTATATCATTTTTTCATAAATTTTTAATAAATATGTCTTGAGTCAATATAATTTATATGTGAATAAGGCACTGCTCTTTTCGACTTATTTTTTGAAGAATAACTCCAAATAAGTTCAATCCAAGATAAGTTCAGAAAACAAATTCATAATAAGTTCGTAATAATTTTGGCAAATAAGTTCAAAATAAGTTCAGCAAATAAGTTCATAAATTTGTTTATAATAAGTTCAGAATAAGTTTAGCAAATAAGTTCAGCAAATAGGTTCAAAATAAGTTTAAATAAGTTTAGCTCAGAATAAATTCAGGCAAAATAAGTCGAAGAGAATAGGGTCTAAGGCACAGTAGCATCCACTAAAGAGCACCTAGATTGACTGGGCGAGATGCAACCACTTCTACATTTTTCATTGGGGCTTGACTCGGCAGGGAGGAATGCTATGTTGTGTGCATAAGTTTTTATAGTTGAATCTGGTTAATGACTTTGATGCATCTTACTCCTATTCTGTTCCCATCCATTGAATACCAATGAACTAAGAATCTAGTAAGTTAAGCCCGCTTGTTCATAAAATAAAATTAAAGAAAACAGTAGCATCTTGGTAGGGGGAAAAAGGGTAAAAATATAACTTGCACAAAATTTTGCAATTCCATGACAATGATTTACATGAGAGGTGGTGTGATGAGAACCCAGCATGTTGCCCCATCACCAACATGGAGGAAGATTTCTATGAAAAGCTTGGACAGTAGACAAAATTATGGGTAAGTGTTCCTTCTATATGGGTGAGTACACTTGGATGAAGATATGTGATGCTAGCTGCCCTTTCTCTTATTGGTTAGCTGTCTAATTAGAATTTTTTGGGTAATTAAGATTGTTGATGGCCTAATAAGTTAAATCTAGGAAAGCAAGAAGTGCAGCAATGTCATGAGAAAATGTCAAATCCCAAGTCGCGTAGATAATAATTTAGGGTTCGTTTGATTCGTTTTCTAAAACTTGCTATTTTTGTTTGGAAATTTAAGTTGTAGAAGAGATGATCGATTGAATCTCTCCGGACACTTTCTACTTTAAGATTGACAACTTATTTTTCTAAGAGTTATGTATGCATGTTTCCCGTGTAATATAAACTAAACTTAAATATCTGTTGAAATTTCTGTTAAATTTAAGGTTTACTTATGTACATAAAAGAACTTCATTTTGATTTATACACATTTTTAGTCGAAAATTTTGAAGGTTTCATTTTTTAGTTTGCATTGTTGTGTTATAGTTGAACCCACCTTCCTAAACCTGGCTGTCAACCACCTTCCTGTATGGTTGCACCTACTTAGCCAGGAATGGCCCATCAAACATATATGTTTTGGCTTGCCCTATGCATGTTATGCCTCTCCCTTCAAAGTTCAAACCTAATTAGACTAATCAAGCCATTCTGAGGTTGCCATTGGAAGCAACCATCATGATCTTAGTGGCAACCTTTCCAAATCATAGTTTTCTTTTTTTTTTTTTTGGTGTAGAAGAGGAGCTACGTTTCAAAGTAAATATTATCCCTAATCAATGTTCCTGGTCATGCGGCACCTACATAATCTACATTTAATATTTTCCTAGTGTCACTATACAGAAAATTATTAAAAAGCAATACCAACATCTCTATCAATTCCTGAGTTAGCTAGTTTATCTATGACTTGATTAGTTTCCCAATAGCAATGAAACACCTTGACTTCTCAGCCTTCTTCGCCAATTATCTCCTTGCATGATGTGATTAGCGGTTCGTATGTGTTTTTGACTAAATGATCCAACCCATCTCCTAAAATATTCATACTTTAAAAATACTCAGCTCTCCAAGATGCATTACAATATCTTGGTTCTATTTCTGTCTATTAACGCACTCTCTCTGTTTTTAAAATAAAATATAAAACTTAATGAATTGAATAAAATTTTAGTAATATGAAAAATAGCAAATTTTTACGGTAAATGTATTTTTCTTTAATCTTCAGGTCTCTATCTTATCAAAGTTGAACTACCATTAGCTCGTAAAGATAGAGTTCTTCCATCACAATTTTTTTTTTTTTAATTTACAAGACTCAAGTGCAAGGTCTTACATAATAAGAACAAATACCAAATCATCTGAATCAATCTATGTTGATAGTTCGTTAATTTGTTGAAAAAACCTGTTTGATGCATGAATTGAATATTTGGCAATGAGCTTTTTGCCCTCCAATAGAACAAGCAAACCTAATATGCTTCCTCTCTCATAATCAATGGTAGCTTGTTTGTTGTCATGAGCCAAATGCTTCCTTGGCTTGATTCATGCACCAAAACTTCCCTATTTGAGAGAGGCTTTCCGATCTTGAATACTTCATTTCACTGGAGTTGAGCTACTGTTGGCCCGATAAAGAGTTGAGTTCTTCCGTTATAGATTTTCTCCATTCAGAAAATTTGAATATGGAACATTATTCAAAAAAAATAAGTATCAAACTACTTGAATCGACTTATATCAATTGAGAAATACACATTATGAAGTTCATTGTTTCCATGCATAACAACCCTGAGCCTTTCTCGCTCTCTTTCATTCTCACTCTATTTGGGTGGGAACTTTACGTGATAACATTCACTGTAATATTGATATTACACGTGTTAACACATCATTCAGGACATTATAAATTAGACCACGTACAGTTCAAATGCTTTACTTTTTATCTTATAATTTTTAAATAATATTCACAAAGTCATCAACTAATATAATATATTTTTAAATTATTTTTATTCTATTTTTTATGAAATATTTTCGAGTACAATTTAAATAATATTTTAGTGCACAGTTAAAGTGAGCAACATATAATGAGAGGTTGATATTTAGTATACGTGTGCTAACCTTGTACATAAGATTAAGGGTTAATTAAGCGTTAATTTATTATTTTCTTGTTAGTGGCAAATTTAGATGGCTAGGATTGGCCTTTAAGTAAGGGTCAAATTACTCATAATGAGTCCAAATATTGCTGGAGTCATTAGCTTAATTTCTCTTTAAGAGCTATGATTATGAATTAATGATGATGATGTGTGTCACATGAATTTTAAAATTGTAGGTCATGCTATTAGTGGCTTGCATCCATACAAATGCCCTGTTGTCTTGCCACAAATAGAATTCAAGCCATTTAATTAACTCATGCGTGAGCTGTATTCAACAACAGCATTTTGAGTAGTATATAGTGTTTTGGCAAAATTTATACACTGATCATTCAATTTTTGTATTCGGTAACATAGTGTTTTGACTAGTATCTCAAGTAGCACCTGCCATTTTAAACAACGTTTTTCAAAAGCTGACAGTATTAGTTTTTGACATTTAAAATTAGCGCTTTCATTTTTTTCGCCAAAAAGTATCATTCGTAAATTTTATCTTTGCAAATTATTTATATCTTTTTATGTCAATTTACATTAATCACCTAACTCAACAGCTAAATTTACCGTATCTCTCCTATCGGGATTGACATGACCGTGCAAATCGTTACGTACGTCATGCGAGAGGGGCTCATACGTATTGTTGAATTATGAACTTGGATCTCCTTGTCTCTCCATCACCCTCAAAAGTATGCGTAGAAGATGTATTAATGTTATCGTCGTTGTGGATTCATGGGTGTTCCCTCATAGATTACGTGAAACAATGGAAAATCTCATTCCCCGTCAACCCAATTAACTTGCAATTGTCACAGATGAGTTCATGCTAATAATGAATGATTAGATCCTCTACATCAATCTTGTAATGATGTCACTCTTTTTACTATACATTCTCCATCGCTAGTTCTGTGTGGGAATCATACACTTGCAGTCTCCTTCATTGGACCACTTGTTCTGCACCAGATACATCTTAATATGTACATTTTTATTTATATATATGTTGCACATATATATGTTGCACATATATATATATATATATATATATATATATATATATATATATATATATATTAAGGATTTATTCTTTTCATTGAAAAATATAAGTTGATAAATAGGTAAAATTGATTGAGATTAATAAAAGTGGGTTGAAGTGGGTTGAAGTGAGTTTAAGTTGGTTGAAGCAGGTTGAATTTTTTTTTGTGTGTACGTGTGATGGGTAGAAGTTGATGAAAATAGTAGAAAGTGAGTTGAAGTGGATTGAAGTTGGTTGAAGTAGGTTGAAATAGATTGAAATTTGTACTTTTTATTGAAGTTTATGAGGTAGATTGATATATGTTGAAGTTGGTTTTACCAACACAAAGAACAAGGCCTAAGTATAGATACTTCTACAAGCAATTCGCAGTGAAAGTCATGCACCATGGCAAATTTCGAGTCTAGTCCAAGATATTAGGTTTTTTTCTTCGTCAGGCGTCTCTCGTTCAAATACATCATATCTATTGTGAAGGTAACATGGCAGCAGATTGGTTAGCTAAGTCTGACTTTCTACAGCAACAACACCATCTCCTAGTGTGGGTCCCGTTTTCGCACGGTATGGGGAGATCCAGATGTCGGCAACCTTACATCTACCACCATCCCTACTTATAGAGAGGCTGAATCCAATAAGTTTGGCTTTCTCCTACCTTTATATAGTGCAATCACATACTCATCCCCTTCTTCGTTTAAATTACAGTGTATTTTAGCATGCGACAACATGGACAGATCCCTTAAGAGAAGGATTGCCTAATATTCTGATGTTGTACTTACCCTCCCCCCAAAAAATATACATACTACATCACTGACTATATATATATATATATATATATATATATATATATATATATATATATATATTGAGAGAGAGAATATATATAGCCGGATTTTTAATTAAGATTTGAATCTCATATATGAGCTACTATTATTTGTTTGAACAACAAACACAAGGAGAGTGGGTAAGGCGATCATGGATCTACTAGATTTGATTCTTTCCTTGGCATCTTAATTAAATCATACACTCCACAATTAAAAATTAATAATTTTTGTGATTTATTTCATGAAGGGTCGTGTGAGATGGTACAACATTTTAATTTTTCTATTGGAGGCAACGTAGCCGATTAGGGGAAAATAGTATCTTGCTTTACTTAAAGGGGAAACAATAAACTATGGTTTCCTCTTTAAGTAAAGTTAGATCCTGTTTTTCACTAATAATTATATACAACCAATGAGGTCAAAAAGTGCACGCATTTTTTGATTCTTTATCGTACTATGTTAATAAATTGCTCTCGGATCTCCCCAAAAAAAAATATTCTCTCATATAAATGTACAACCATATTGGCTTTATTTATTTATTTATTTATTTATTTATTTGAACTAATAAATAAATAAATAAATCTTACGTACGACTTTGATTCTCACGAAATTGAGTTGGTCTATGCCCCACCCCGCAAAATTAAAAAAATAAAAAAAAGAGCGTGCTAGAAGTAAAAGGACAGGCTGTGATGATATTAAAGTTGATAATATTATTTCATCGACTCTCAAAAAAAATTAAAAATAGCACCACACAATTATGTATAATGGTGTACGTTTAATATAGGATCTAGTTATTGAATTGCATTTTAAAAAAAAATCTAATTATTGGCGAAGGGTCTTTGTGCAATTAGTTAGGGCCATATTACTACATTTAACAACCAACCCTTCCATGCACCAAAAAAATAACCCTTCAAACACATGGATTTAAACATATATATATATATATAACTTTTATCTTTTTCATATTTCTTAGTTATGTTAAGCAACTTATTTATAGATGGAAAATGGAAAGAGAATGCTTCCAAATAGTGGGCTTTGTCTCCTAACATTCAATTTGGAAGGTAAATATTGCACCACTTTCACTCATAGATCTTAATTACGGAAATACTGTTTGACACATAGTTTGAGTCTTCAGTTATCATTTTCAAATCTAGTGTTTAGGCTTTTTTATGCAATCTTATCACATCTTTTATCTGTCGATCTTAATTAAGTTGAATTGTTCAAAATTCAGATCTCATAAGTCCGAATATTAAATGAATCTTAGTGCAAATTAATAAAAGACATACCAGTCAAAAAAAGGAGTGATCTAATGAGAAATGACCCATCTTACAGAAAGGAGGTTTGCTTTCACATACCGCCAAAGGTATTGAATTTCCTTATCCAATTCCTTCTTCCATCTCATACTCCATAGCGTATTGCCATCAAATATGAATCGGTATATGAGTTGCTTACCAATTTCACATGTACACGCACATATACAGTATATGCACACAAGTATACATCCAGCTTTTAAGTTAAACGACCTTACCATAAAAGACATATTTTTATTGCGCGCTTCACTTTGTTAATTTGAATTTTTTATTATAAAAAATTTTGAGACTTCCTAGAACTCTCGCTGATAAAAGCATTTATTGACAACATATTGATAATCAATAATTATACATCAAGTGTCCCAAAAAAAAGTGGAGTTGAAGTGGAGTAATACAAAGGCAATTAATCTAATCTAATTTATACAAATTTGTTTTTAAAGGGGGAAAAACAGGAGAAAGGCTGATGACTGATGAGAGGTTTATGCTTCCCTGGACCAGACAGCTAATGGAAAATCCCCTGACAAGGCAAAGGCAAAACAGGACCAATCAGAGATAGCCACATATGGTGCATTTGTGGGCCAATAAAGAGGAAAGAGCGGGGCCCACAACCCAGCCCAAAAGGCCTTTCCATTCGATTCCCAAACGACGGAATCCCACGCGCCACGGTTCCAACCACCTTTCTTTTGCCCCTCATTAGTTTCTAATATAAATTCAAGTCTATTAGAATTAATAAAAGATTTGTGATATCTAGTATTATTATTGTTACCTTCTATATTTTTTAAAAATATAAATATTAAAAGATTCTGATGCTAACGTTATTATTATTGCGTTTTTAAAAATATACATAATAAAATATTTCGATAACAATTTATCTATTCATTTTACAAAATGATTATGATGGTACCAACAATAATACCAAATTATAAAAAATAACTTTTAGATTTATTAGCTGTTCAAATATTTACTTGATCGTCTTGCACAACTATTATATTGATAGCAATAACACCATATAATAGTAAATAGAGATTGATTTTTTTGATATATTACCTTTTCTTTTGAACATAAAAATGAATATAAATATTAAGGGCCTACATTTTTCGTAGGTTAATTTTAAAATATCAATCTCAATCCACTTTAACCTACTTCAACCCACATTAACCTACTTCAATCCACTTTCACTATTTTAACCAAGTTTAATTTATCACATAAAAAAATTCAACCCACTTCAATCTACTTTAACTCACTTCAACCTACTTCAATCTACCTCAATCTACTTTAACCCACTTTACCCTTTTACCAATCTCAATTTACCCACGAAAAGAACAGGCCCTAAGTGTTAAATGTTAGATATAATAAGAAAACAGTTGTTATCACACACACAGATATATATATATATATATATATATATATATATATATATATATATATATATATATATATATATATATTATATATATATATATATATATATATATATATATATATATATATATATATATATATATATGCACTAATCCTAAATATGGAAATTACAATCAAAATAAAAAATTAAGTTTAATTTTGAGAGAAGAAGAGTACAAGCAGTTGTCATCATATTCTTGTAATAACATTTGTTGGTATTCATATTCTATAAGTAATATTATCTTCATACGTAGATGTACATATAATATTCATTTTTAAAAAACAAATGCATAATAGTTTGTCCGTTTTAGGTTCTATTCGGCAAGATTAGCTGTTTAAATAGCATATAGCAGTTCAGATAGCAGATAACTGTTTAGAAAGCGGATAGCGTTTCTAATTTAACTGTTAGCAAATAGCTCTTTAGATGAGCAGCTGAAACTAATATGTTCGGTAAATTTAGTTGTTATACTAGCTGATTAATGTAAATTAACATAAAAAATGTAAATAGTTTCTAAAGATAAAATTTCTAAATAATATTTTTTGGCTAAAAAATATGAAACGCTACTTTTAAATATCAAACGTTAATAATATTTTATGGCTAAAAATATTACTTAAAACACTAAATACTATTTGAAATACTAGTTAAAATATTAATTTATCAAATACTAAAAATTAACTAATTATTATATTGATCTGATTAAAATACTAAACACTATAAAAAATAGTGTTGTTGAACATATCTTAAAGTATTAGTTAACTTAAAAATTATTAAATTTTTTACTCCACGTATCTTAAAGTGATCTACAATACGGCAGCAATGCACGCGACGAGAAAGAGAGCGTGCGCTGCACGCTCTCCACACAGTCACAGGACCCGTCCCCAAAAATATCCAAACGTCTTACAGCCATCAACACTTTACAAAAAAATCAAACAAAATATTTTCAGCCCATCAGCACTTTGCAAATATATATCATACGTGGCTTTTCTCCTGCGACGTTACCCCCATAAACGCGTCGTTTCACTCCCTATTGTCCATTTCTCCTTTTTGGAGATATAAATATAAGTAGTCAAAGAAATTACGTCTCTCTTCTTATCTACCCCCTGCCCCCCGACCCTCCTCCACACCTGTCTTCCTGCCTCCCCTCAGAAGAGAGAGAAAGTGAAGAAACAGAGTGGGAGATTATTGTATGCGAGAGGGAGCATGGAGCAAGGTGGGAATATAGTGGCGCCGTTCGTGATGAAAACGTATCAGATGGTCAGCGATGCATCAACGGATCACCTGATTGGATGGGGAAGAGCTAACAACAGCTTCGTCGTGGTCGAGCCCCTGGAGTTCTCGCGCCGGATCCTTCCCTCTTATTTCAAGCACAATAATTTCTCCAGCTTTGTTCGCCAGCTTAATACCTATGTGAGTTCTTTAATTTCTTCCCCCCCCCCCCAAAAATCCTTCTTTTGAAATTATTTTAGTTTTTTCCCCCCTTCTTATACGAGAATAATGGCTAAGGTCGTATGCAGAGCTAGGTAACGGGTTGGTTTTGGTTGACCTATTTAATAAACGGATCAATTTCGTGTCAATTTTGAAAATAATTTAGATTTACTTAAAATTAAAAAATAATATATTTTCAAGTTAAATGATCAAATCGTGTCGAGTTTGGGTTAAAATTAATTCGGTTCATATTGCTCTCAGCAAATTCAGGTCAAATTCGATGGTCGTGTTCTAAGGCTTTCCCAGCTCTAGTCACAGGGGTTGGAACTCACAAATAAAATTTATATAGTGACGAATTGGAAATAATAGTTTTTTTATGGGGGACCAGAGAAATATTTCTATTAACTACAATGTTTTTTTAAAAAAAAAAGTGGTTTGGAGGAATTCCTGAGAATTGTGTTGTCAAAGAATAGCTAGATGAGTTCTTTTTCCATCCCTTTTTGGAAAAATTTTTACATGTTAAAATACAATTTTCAATGTCGTATATGTTTTTCACATGGATTTTTAAATTATTTGATTATTTATTTACTTATTTAATTATTTTTGATGGGAGACAGGGGAGTTTAGTCATGGGCACGGGGATTAGAGAATGAGAATAATCAAATGAAGAGTTAGAAACGAAACTAGTCAAACAAGAGGACGGGAGAATGCATATTTTTCTAAATTTTATCATAATTTTTCCGAAGACAATATAGTGTTTCCTACGTATGAAAACGTAATTGTGCAAGAATTTATTTTTGTAATTAGGTTTTTTTTGAATATACATAAACCATTACAATTTTCGCCGAAGTAATTAGAAGAGATGGACGTAGAGTGTATTTAATTTACTTGAGTTAAACATTTTTTAAGGATATTCTTCATTTTTGCTTTTGTCTTGGATCCTCTATTTTACCGGAGTTAAGTTATTATTGATTCAATAAGGGATAGAGCTCTACCAATACAGATTTTCTTTATTCATAAGACTCAAACTCGAGACCTTGCTGAAGGAGAGCAAGTGTCAAACCACTTGAGCCAACCTATATTGGTTAAAGATATTGGTCATATTCAGAAAAATTAACTGTTTAGGTAGCAAATAGCAATTTAGGTATCAGATAACTGTTTAAATAGTGGATAGCATTTATAACTTAGCTGTTACCAAATAGTGGTTCAGATGAGCGGTTGTACCTAATCTGTTGGGTTAATTTAGCTGTTAAGCTAGCTGATTAATGTAAATTAACATAAAAGGATACAGATAATTTTCAAAGATAAAATTTTTAAAGAATATTTTTCTCAAAAAAATATGAAACGCTACTTTTAAATGTCAAATGTTAATACTGTTAATTTTTTAAACACGCTGCTTAAAATGCTAAATACTACTTGAAATGTTAGTCAAAATATTAATTTATCGAACACTAAAAATTAACTAATTAGTGTATTGATTTAATCAAAATACTAAATGCTATTCAAAATACTGTTGTCGAACACGACCATTGTTTATAGGCACATACAATAGTACTTTATTTAATTCAATTAGCATAATCATTGTAATATTTTTTTAGCAGATAAATATGATATACTGTGATTAACCCGATTTGTCTTTATTGTATTTTTAGTTTTAGAAGACATTAATCTTTATTGTGACATAAAAATAGGGATTTAAGAAGGTGGACCCAGACAGGTGGGAATTTGCGAATGAATGGTTCTTACGAGGGCAAAAGCCTTTATTGAAGAATATCGTACGTAGAAAGCACCCTACTCGTGCCCACCATCACCATCTCCTGCTCCAAGGTGATGATCTTGATGATCAAGAATTACTAGCGGAGATCGAACGGCTGAGAGAGGAGCAAAGGTGCTTAGAGGAGGAGCTCAAGGGGATGAATCAACGGCTAGAGGTCACCGAGAAACGTCCCCAACAAATGATGGCATTTTTATGCAAAGTTGCGGAAGATCCTGACATCTTGACACGTGTCATCATGGAGAGAGATCATAAAACCACGCGCCACTGCCTTTATGGCGGCGGAGGTGGTGGAGAGAAGCGGCCGCGATTGGTCTTGATGTCGTCAACGTCTACTTCTTCTGACGTGGCCCAATCAAATAGCGAGGAAGAAGGCGGTGGGAGTGGAGGTGCAGGTGGAGGAGGAGGAAGGGCAATTTTGTCACCCAATGCTAACTTCGAGGTTGATGCATTCCCTTCTTACAACTCCCCTTCTTCGTCCGACACGTGTCAGAGTCACGAGCAATCTAATTGGGCCAGCTATGGACCCTTCTCGTTGGGCTCGGATTTGGGCTCTTTGGACGTGGGTCCCATAAGTGGTAATTTGCATCATATGGGGATGGAGCATACTCCTAATTATATGCCCATCCTAGAAAATACACCGCCATACCCTCATTCATTTTTTGGTGGTGAATATTAGATGAGTCATCTTTATTTACAAGAGTTTAAGAAGGAAAAAAAAGAGATCAAGGAGAAAAGAAATTGTACTCAACAATAATGCTGTACTATTTAAATCCCATGTAACTTGTGAGTTTTATTTTATTTTTTTAAATTTTATGTAAAAATATTAGTGAAGTAGGAGTTATCGGTGCGAAATTATCAATATGTAAGGCATCTATAAGTTTGGTAATGGTGAAGGAATCATGTTTCAATGTCAGTGTAATTTCTATTTTTTCTTTTTCTGATTTGGAACCTTAGTTAATTAGCTCAAATCAAGCTATTTGTTGGACCATAGGCGGTAACGCCTGACTCTTCGTGTGTATGTTTTTTTTCATTCATAAGACTTAAATTTGTAAAATTAATTAGCGAAAATAAGAGTAAAAACATTTAAATCAATTTGTACTTATGATGATTAGGAGAGGCATTTGAATATTGAGTTGATAAGTTGATGACAATGAGGAAAGAAGAGAATTTATTGAAAAAATGTTGATTGACTTTGATGTTTTTCCTTGTCTTCATTTGGTTATTTGAATGGATGGTTGTCAATGTAGTTCACCCGTGATTTGCTTGGATTAGAAGTGGGGCCTCAGTTAAATGAATGAGTGCCTTAAATTTGAAACTATTTAAGTTGGGTGGTTGTTATAATTGTCAAATGCTAAACTTGATTTAGGGTTTGGTTTGATTTCATGGCATGATTGCTTGTGTTATTTTCAAGATACTCATGCGGGCAGGAGGAATATTATTTTTAGGGCATGTTCTTTTCGTGGTAAATTGGAGTGGGTAAAAAGGTAAAGTGAGCTGAAATGGGTTGAAGTGGGTTGAATTTTTTTTATATGATAAATTAAACTTAATTAAAATAGTGGAAGTGAATTGAAGTAAGTTGAAGTGGATTGAGATTGGTATTTTGAAATTTACCCACGAAAAGAACATGCCCTAAGTTCTAATTCGTGGGCATTTTTGTGCATCTTTTAACTTATATATAGACACACACATGTGTATGTACGTATATGTATGCATAATAATTATTAAATGTAAACTCCCGATCCGGATTTAATGATCTTATGATTTTATGATCCAAAACCCTCCACCAATCCAACATCTTAAAATCATTAGAATCTTGCAATCCTAATTAAGTTCAGAAAACATATTGTAGGAACATGATACAATTCTACCATCCTGCCATCCGATTCATGATCTTAAATAAATGTAACAAAGTACTCATACTTAATTATAATCGAGAAATTATTCTAACGGTATATATTTTGTATCAACATTACCCACGGAACATAGCTCAATTGAATTTGTACAATCTTTGTGGAAGTTTATTAAGATTTTTGTTCTTACGACAATAATTGTCACTATTCCAAACAAATAGTAGAAGCTTACGATCCACAATTCAATTCTACAATTCTGATTCTAAGAGCCCCGTCAATTCTAATTAGGATCCCGATGTTATCCACCTTTTATGTATATGTGGGTGTGGGTGTGGGTGTGGGTGTGGGTGTGGGTGCGGGTATATAATATATATATATATATATATATGTGTGTGTGTGTGTGTGTGTGTGTGTATGTGGTGTGTGTGTATTTATTTATTTATTTGTACATACATGCATACATACATACATACAAACATATATGTGTATGTGTGTGCGCGCGGTGCGCTTATAGACAAAGAGAGAAAGAGAGAGCTTAGATGGTATAATAGAATTCAAATAAAAATCTCTACTACAAAAGTTTGAGAAAACTTTATTGATCGTATTAGTTATCATACATGAATAGATGCTTGTATATTCTTATGTGATAAGTAAGTTCTCATATAATCATTAATATAGGGAGTCAAAGAAGTAATAAACTATGACTCAGATGGTACAACAGAATAATTGGCTGTGAAGTTTGAGATTTGGTCACACAGCAGTTTATTTATCACACATTAAGGTGTATCTGCAAGAAAAATTTTTAAGAAAATTCTTTACAGCTCGTTGGTATAGTATAGATAAAATCAGTGTTATCCAGAGTTCAGAATACTAATTTATACTAGGGGCTTTTGCTATTCGATATACCAAAGTTGGTAGTATCAGCTTCAAAAAATCTAATGAAAGACATATATCTTTTAGTTCAAACGGTAAGATTTTTCCTAAATGTAAATATGAAATGTGAGGGTTCCAATTGTACTTGTATTATTCCCTTATTTTAAGCAAAAAATCCCCCATGGAGTCCCATAGGGTAGGGGGACGGTCAAATCTAGTAGCATAACCTTTGGCTATGAAGTAGCTATTTTCTTTACACCCTACACTAAAAATATGTTTTACCGCCTACGAAAACTTAAAGAAAGAAATGGAAAACATGTGTGAAGCGTTCTACAATGGTTCATTTCCAACTCAAAAAACGCTTTTCACCGAATGACTTTTTTAATTAACTATTCAAAAATAAACGGAGTCTGTACGTATGGAAGTTTTTGCATGCGGTTAACTGTTAAAAACCCCCCAAACAAGTTATGTAATATGCAAAATAAATGGTCTAAAACATGTGGCAAACTAAACCTACACCACGTAGTAAGTTGGTTGGACTCACTCGAAGTTAGGATTCCTCATTTAATACATATGAAAACATTGAACGGAGTGCGTGACTTATTGTCAATTAGTGTTGATGAGCTGATCAATACTGACTAATGCTGATGTGATGATTGGTGGTGATCACGAGTCAATTTGTGAGTAGGAAATACAATTAAGTATTATTGATCAATATTGATGAATACTGATAAATGTTAATTAGTGCAGATAAGTACTGATCAGTGCTGAATGCGGATGAAAAGGATTTATGATAAATTGAAAAGAACACGTCCACAAGAATATGATGATTCTTGATGCCACATGTAAAAGCTAATAAATATACACAAGTTGACAAGATTGTTATTGCAAATCATCAAAAGCTGTTATTGCAAATTATCAAAAGGAACCAAACAAAAATACACTGCAACATGTCACGTTATTGATGGCAAGCAGGAGTACCTAGGTTGGCATCCAAGGTCAATTTCACATATGCAACATTAGCAAAGCCTTACCAATAAGAGACAACCCTTTTTGCCAATTTTACAACCTTTCCAAACATAGTTGGCTATCCACCTTTAATTTGGCCATGGCCTTCTTGTGAGGGTTACTATTTTTGTCTCCTACTTCTCAGCTAACAAAACACTTCATTTCTTTCTTGTGAGGATTTGTGGATTTTCATTCGTTTGTTATCAGAGCTCAGCTACTGTTGGCTCATAATCCAGTAGAACTCTCATATAATAGATTTTCTTCATCTATAAGACTCGAATTCAAAACCTTACTTAATGAGAATAAGTGTCAAACCACCTGAACCAACTAATGTTGATTTTCGATTCAGAAGTTAGATAGTTGTTTGCGAATTATGTGATTTATGTGCCACAAATCTAATTGTGATAATATTAATCTAATTGTAATAATATTAATAACTGTAATTCAAGTCATTAAGTATACTAAATTGTTTCGGATGTGAGATATATGTAAGACTTATTCTTAAGAAAATTCACATTGATCATGCACCATCAAATAAAAACTTGACAAATACTTACCTGTTTCAAGAATTTTTAGAATTTAATTTGTTATTTAATTTTTTCATGTATGGACCATGCAAGTAAAATGTAATGAATAGTAACCTCAACTATGAGAAACCTTAAAAATATACAGTGTTGGGATTCCGTATTGAAGTTTTCATTCATGGTGGGTGGGTAATTTATATCATATACCTGAGAGTATGTACTCTTACTTATCAAGTACACATATTTTTCCAATATGTATTTGTCATATAAGTAATTTTTAATATGTGTCACTGATGTGGCGTATAAAAGTGTATATTCCTAAGAGTATGATATAAACTTTGGGGTGGGTATGGTAACTGTGGTTTCAAAGTTGCCACATTTGCTTTTGTTATGCAACTGTTTTGCAGAAAAAACCATGGATCACAACCAAAATTTTGTTGACACCAAACCATAATTTTTGTCACCATAAACGACACCAAATTGCAAATTTTAGGTTTGTTCGCCATGAATTTGCAATTCTAACCATACTTTGCACTTGCCTTATTGTGTATAAGAATTTGTGATCCAAATATTGGTTTAAAGGGAGATACTAAGATCAATGTAAGGCTGAACTCATGTATCCGATAATAATTTTTAGAAACTTTGCTTATTGAACTTATTGACATTTGTATAAAAATTTCCATTATTTAGATCGTGATTGGGAAATCAACATCTTCTTTTTTTTTTTTTTAGTTTATTGGGTTGGGCTACAAGTTCTTATGATCTATTGAGCCCAATGCAATGTTTGGGCTCAAAGTCTAGTACCATAGCAAAGGCCCAATGGTTAGGCTCTAGTAAGCCAGCGGTCCACAGACCATGTTACTGTTTATTTTTATCCAGTTCGTTGCATGTGGGACATCTATTGCTCCTCATTTTCCTTCCAAAAAAGCATAAAGATTTTTTTTTTTTTTTTTTAGGGGGGGGGGGGAGGGAGTGTAAATGAGGCACGACTGTTGATATAGGTGAAATTTGAACCAAAATTTTTAGTAACAACTCTGAAGGACTTTACTAGTTGAACTAAGTAACTAACCAACAACTACTAAGCTGATATGAATGAAATTATAGAACTCTATCCTAAGTTTGCATTGTTCATAATTTTACGAGCACAAGTGGTTTGACAAGAGAGCTTATGGATCAATAATGATTCCCTATAGTTGATAGAGAATTAAAGACCCCCCACACCTTAAAAGGGCTCATAATAGCCTCTTAAGTGAATATTGAAAATGAAATTTATCATCGTGAATGGTCGAAGTCAAAGTTATAGTGAATAAATAACCAACATTATTGAAATCATTTATTATAAATCCATATCTACGAAATAATTGTTCAAAAAAATAGAGATAAAAGTATATACCTATAAAATGGAAACCATCCTCTATCAAAACGGCTAAAGAAGTACTTCCAAATCACACCGACCATAGTGCAACAGAACTTTCCAAAAGGTATTGGGCTAGCCACCTTTTTGTTTTCTTTTGCTTCTTTGAACGGAACTTGTTGATGATTTAAGAAAGCCACTTTAGGCTACCATATGTGTAGCTCTTCGTCTCTTCTAAGGTCATAGACAGTTACCAAAAACGGTTTTAAGAATCCTTGATTGGTCCCACAAATCACCACATGCACTTTCAGTGTACTTCGTTCTCCCTCACATGCTATATGAGAAACTTCTCCAAAGGTGTGCATCCTAAGATTTCTCCACAAAAAGTACTCTTAACTGTAGAGTTCTTAACTGTGGGTTTTTCAAAATAGAAAGTTCATCTTTAGTGATATAAGTAATCACTTCAATCATTTTTAAGTCACATTTGGGGGATTATTACAGTCACTCCCACTTGAAGACCGCAACATCATTTTTGTGCCTTGCAAACCGACCGACTTACATGTCCTCATAACCGATGGTTCATCCTAGTATCTTTGCCATATTAGGTAACTGCCCAGGCCTCTCTTGTCCACTGGTACAACTCACGGTTGCGGGTCAACTTTGAAGCCATTTGAAACACCCAAACCCATCCCTTGGTCGCCAACATACTAGGAATGACTTCAAGGATTGTTGATTGGCCTCACAAATCACCACAGGCCTTTCTGACATGTTTCGTCCTCGCTTGCACACTGCCTAGGAAGCTTCCTAGGAGGTCATCCATCCTAATTGCATCAAGCACACTTAACTTTCAAGAGGTCGCACACTTAACTCATAACCGTAAGTCGGCTCTGAAATCATTTGTAACGCTCAGTCCCCTTTCTGGATCGTAGCAATTACTAAGAATGACTTCAACGATTGTTGATTGGCCCTGCAAATCACCACAAGCCTTTTTGGCATGGTTCGTCCTGACTCACATGATGCCTGATAAACTTCTCAAGAGGTCACCCATCCTATAATTTTTTCACAACAAACACGCTTATCTGTGGGGTTCTTAATAGTGGGCTTTCTAAAAATGAAGGTGCACCTTTGGTAATATAAGCAATCATTTCAATCCTTCTTAAAATGCACTCGGCGTATTCCAATATACATCGTAAAAGTCTTAGTGACCGCCTAATACAGAAAACGACCCTTAAAATCCACCACTTCCAAGTTGGAGGGAAGCCATCAAGTAAAAAATATCATGCTTGCCTTTTTCTTTCAAGTTCTTTCCTCGAGCTCCTAATTATCCTCCTTAGGGCAAGAGTTTATCCCTAATTTAAGTAAAACCAAGTTACTTGCATTGCCTAGCTTCAAGGTTTCTAGATCAATCTCACGGTAGACATAGTAGAATCCTGTCTAACTTTCTTATACTGCTTTTCTTGAACATGCAATACAAGAGCAACCCAGCATGCACACCACTCACCGAGTTCTCAGTTCTATGCAACACTCATTCCCTCTGTTGGAGAAGTTGTCCATGTAAATTATGAAGGTGTCAAGATTCAAGGAGCATTGAAGCTCTTTTCGAGAGAGAAACAATTGAGGGAAATGGGAAATGAGGCCGGATTGAAGTTGTCCATTCTCTCTCACTGCATACGTGCAAGGATCTAGTTTATGTACATGCTCTGCTTGTCATAATCTCTAGCAAATATCTAGATCTGCCTGTATACATAAAATACATGCAGCACTGCCAACAACCATCTAACAGATTGTGCTGAGCTGGATAACGACCTTGATGAGGAGAGGAAGGATAACAGTCAAGTATGCGATGAATGGATGATAACCACTATCCTTAACAGAAAGCTTAATTCATATAAGTTGGTAAATAAAAATAACATCAGTTTTTGAAGCTAAGGGTGATTTTTTTAAGTAAAGGGAGAGCCGACTGTCCTTAATTTGTACCAATTCAACATAAATTAATGGGATAGCCGACTGCCCGACAAAAGCACCCTAGGAAGTGATCATAGAAGAAGTTCTTTTTCTTGCCCCTCTGTAGTTTCACTTGGTGCCAACCACCAAGACACAGAAGTTATTCCTTTTTGAAGTTGTTCTCTTTTTCCACTACGTTAACTTTTCCTAATAATGCTGGCTTACTTGTAAAATGAATATTCGATACCTACATTGTCAATGGGCATGCAGCAAAGAAACGAATGCTCGCTAAATCCTTTTGCTAGTAGGGTACTGAATAGAGGTGGGCAATGGCCTGGGTTAGGTTGGATTGGGCCTTCCCATTAACTAGACGGGCCGGGCCAGGTCCAGTACATTTGTTAATGGGCCGGTCTGGGTTATGGGCCAAATAAACCCGGCCCGCCCATTATTGGTCCAGTCCATTATTGACTCGACCCTTTATTAGCCCTATTTTGCTAGTAGTACTGAATGATTGAGAGCATCTTATATGTGCATGCTTTGTGACCTACCATCTCTATCTCAAAACATAACCAAGCAAGGCTGAGCAGGGCGGATTTTCGGTCAATTTTTATGAAAACGGTTCCAGTCCCAGTTAAAACTTGGGTCCAAGAAACTCGAACCAGGTCCCGGAATCGGTCGTAACCGGGTCTGGATACCCGATTGTTTTTTTTTTTTGGTTTTATTTCACTTCATTTAACTTTTAGACATGTGAATGTGACTTTGTGAGAAAACCAACACACCCAATAAGTTAACTAATCGATCGTTCAAAATTAGAATTAATAGACTGATAGTTAGGCATCCACATTGCATTAAACTCCTATTGGTTAGCGAATAAATAACATTTCCTTTCATTGAAGTATACAAAACACTATCTTCTCATAGTACTATACATTAACCAAAAAATCAAGTCATATTAGCGTATAGTAGGAAATCATGACCGCATCGGCCGAGAGAACAACATCCGCTATCAAGGAAGATCGTGAACCAAGGGATCGAGACGTCAAGGCCGGATGCGGGGTCTCCGACTTTCTATATGAGGCATCGGAGACGGTTACAGTCCATAGATCTAAAATATGTCAAGTTAAGGTACGCTTACCTCTTAACCGGCATATATTTTGCTACTATATCCATGCTAGTTGTAGACTTGGACTTATATACCTAACATATTTTCTTTTTTAAAAAAATGATTGGACTGGGTAACCAGGTTGGTTCCAGTTTCAAGTTTTCATGGCCCTGCTTCGAACCCAGTTGCAACCAGTTCTAGGATTTTGAAACCAAATCTCGAACCTAGTTCAACTAGGTTCAAGTAGACCTCACGGATCCAAACCGATTCCGAGTACTTTTTTGTTTTTGTTTTTTTGGGCTAAGCCCTATAGCCAAGCCAATTTGGTTGAATTGTTGGGACTATATATGATCTTTTTACCTTTAAAGCTTATGCTTTAAATATTGATAGTTACAACTTTCGTAATTGTAAAGTAGGTTGTGACTAGTCATATTGGTTGGCCGTACTTAGGTTTAATTAAATTCCCTACTCCAACCCTAAGTACTTGAGTGGTAGATGGTGGCAAAAAGTACATCCCCCTTTTAATTTTATTATCTTTTTACCCCGATTTATATTCATTTGCTAACATAATAGTCAAACTTAATGAACATGATCTATTCAATCATTTGGCTAAACAACTTTGGACTAACATTTAAATTAAAACAGCTACCAGTTACTCAAACAACTGTCAACTGTTTGATTTGCTATTCACTACTCAAACTACTAATTTTGTCAAATAGGCCCTCTTATTTCTCTATGTTGTAGCAACTTGCTTCCCCTAAATTGCACATATATATAGACAATATGGCAAACGAATAAATTGGGAATATCGTCAAAGTTCACAGCATTGAAGACTATTTCTTGAAATAGGATTATTAGTTTTTTTCAAAGTTATAGATATCGTACCGATTATCATACCCCTTTTTCAATGGAACGAGGCATACCAGATTTATGTACTGCTATATCGGGCTCGCACCGTTTTGAATTCCAAAAAATTTTTAAAATTAAAATACAAAAAATTTGAAAATTTGGTGTATCGGGAGGTATTTGACAGCAAATACCGGTACTGCTCAATATTTGACAGTACAGAGCGATATTTGACCAGTACAATACAGGATAATAGCTTGTGCCGTTTCTTAACCGGTACGGTATGCTTCGGCAGATACCAGGTGGTACGATACGGTATTTATAACACTGGTTTTTCCACCACCCCCAAAATTCAAATTATCATATTTCAAAAACTCTTAAATTAATAATTAAAACCTTTCAGGGTCTGTTGAACGAGCCCAAAGTTTGGAGCGATTTATGGTTCTTCGTAAGTTTGAATTATTAGCAATTAAATCAAAGTTATAAATATTGTACCGATTATCGTACCTTTTTTTTCACTGGAACGAGATATACCAGACTTATGTACCGTTATACCGGGCTTGTACGGTTTTGAATTTCAAAAAGTAAAAAAAATTAAAGGACAAAAAAACTGAAATTTTAGTGTGTACCAAGTGGTATTTGACCGAAAATACCGGTAGCGTCCGGTATTTGACAGTACAGTGCGGTATTGCCCGGTACAAATTCAGACAATAGCTTATACCGTTTTTGGACCGGTATGGTACACTTCGATTGGTACCAGGCAGTGCGGTACGGTATTTATATCACTAAATTAAATGCCTCAAAATTCATATTAGTTGAATCCATTCCTCCAATAAATGTGTGTATATATATATATATATATATATATATCCTAGGTATATAACCAAGGGGTTGTTGCGTAATGGGAGCTCACTTCGTCCCTTAATCAATTGGTCAGAAGTTCAATCCTTGACCTTTGGGAATGGAGAGCAATTAGTGGCCAGCCCTTTACCCTTAAGTGGAGCTGGCTGGGCGAGGGGATTAGTCACTGCGATCGGCGGTGGATACCTTTGGTTAAATCCAAAAAAAAAAAAAAATCCTAGGTATATAATAAAAAAAATTAAATAACGCACAAGCATTCTATCTGTGTATATTTTATAATGAAAATATATCCTAAAGCATGCATGCAAGTCCAACAAAAATTAGTAAATTAATTCCCTTGGTCCTTTTACCACCATATAAATTCACCAAAACGTTCAATTCCCAGCATGATCAATCTCTATTGCCTTTTAAATTTCCTCTTCTCAAACCTCTTCTTCTCAGAAATGGACCCCACAAAATCAGAGCTAGAAGCCAAGCTGGCACATGATGGACCGCACCACCAGCGGAGGTGGCAGGTGTGGGTGGCAGGCGCGGTGGTGGTGGGGGCGGGGCCGTCAGGGCTAGCTGTAGCAGCCTGCCTAAAGGTACGGGGAATCCCGAGCCTGATTCTAGACCGCGCCGACTGCCTTGGGTCGCTCTGGCGGGTCCGAACCTACGATCGGCTTAGGCTTCACCTCCCGAAGCAGTTCTGCCAGCTCCCCTTCCTCCCATTCCCGAGCCACTTCCCAACCTACCTGACCCGAGACCACTTCATTTCGTACCTTGACTCTTACGCTAACCACTTCCACCTCCGCCCGACCCTTGGCCAGGCGGTGGTGGAGGCTTGGTTCGATAACACGCTCAGACTCTGGCGTGTTCGAACCTCTGTCTTGCAAAAGACAGCAATACCCTCACCTACAGATCGTTCATATACAACAACAGAATGTACAGCTGGAGTACCTGGTACAGGGACTCTAAAGGAACTAGAATACCTATGCCGGTGGCTAGTGGTGGCCACCGGAGAGAACACGGAGCCCCACGAGCCAGAATTTGAGGGGAGGGGGGAGTTCGTGGGGCCTGTGTTCCACTCGAGTGAGTACAGGAGTGGGAAAGAGTTTGAAGGAAAGAAGGTGTTGGTTGTAGGGTGTGGGAATTCAGGCATGGAGGTTGCCTTGGATCTTTGTGATCATAACGCTATGGCATCCTTGGTGGTTAGGCATTCGGTAAGTACTCCCATTGATTCTCTGTTGTTCCCTACTATTAGTAGATTTTCTTCATCTACATATTTTCTCTATAATGTAGCTACGTAATTAAATTAAGATTTGTACTGAACTACTGTTGACCCAATAAGGGATAGAGGTCAGTCTCCTATCATAGATTTTCTTTATTCTTTTATTATATATTAACGAAAAGGAAAATGACTATTTTTGTTACTTTTTTTTTTTTAACCTTAATGAACTGTTTCACTACTGATGATTAAAAGGTTCCAATTTTTTTTTAAAAAAAAATTTAGGCTTAGAGTTTAGTAAACTATATATACTTAAATGAATTTAATTTGGTGACTTTTTAACAGGTACATGTGCTGCCTCAACAAATGCTAGGAACATCAACTTTTGGATTGTTAACCTCCTTGTTGAAGTGGTTCCCTGTTAAGCTAGTGGATCGATTTTTGCTTGTAATGTCTAGGTTGATGCTCGGTGACACTGCTCAATTAGGGTTAACAAGGCCATCCGCGGGTCCCCTCGAATACAAAGCCATCTCCGGCAAGACTCCGGTGCTTGATATCGGAACCGTTGCCAAAATCAGAGCCGGTGATATTAAGGTTAGTTAATTAGTTACTTTTAACTAGGCTGCGAGGGTAAATTTTGACAGACTTTTATTTTATACGTGATCTACTGTCATATTGTTTGTGCCTCGACCATTCACACAGAGATCGACTTATGCATGATATTTTTGTAGCTATTGTTACAAATGATTTTAATTCATAACCAGGTATACCCGGAAATCAGAAGATTGGCACGTCAAGGGGTAGAATTTCTGGACGGACGAAAGGAGAATTTTGATACTATCATCCTTGCCACAGGGTACAAAAGCAATGTACCATCTTGGTTGAAGGTATGCATGCATTTCTAATTTATCCTGGTTTGCCATACATGTATCCAGGGTACAAAATTGTGATTACATAGAATTGGCTCTTTATAGGACACCAATATGCTCTCGGAGAAAGATGGGCATCCTGTAAAACCATTTACAGAAGGATGGAAAGGCGAAAACGGGTTATATGGAGTAGGGTTCACCAAGGTCGGTCTACTTGGTGCATCTGTCGATGCCATGCGAGTAGCTGAAGACATCGAGCGAGTGTGGAAGACTGGAGCAAAATAGTTGAAGATCAACCAAAAATCATCTTAATGAAGAGATTATTAGCATATCAATGTTGCAAAGTAGATGTTTGGGCTAGAATCATGCTTTTGCAATTTGCTAATTTTTGTTCTAGCTAGGCAAATTGTCAACGAGACCAAAGCATCTGTATAACTGTATGTAAAATTGAGTGAGTTCACATATTTTTGCCAAGTGTCGTAATTTTATTGATTAGCATATTAATTAGTACTTTAGTTTATTTTGTGTCTTTTACATGCATGCAACTCTTTTTTAATTTTTCTTTATATACTTCACAAGATCTTTCATCTTCTCCTTAATTAGTTTTTTAGAAATGTGATTAATAAACATTTACTTGCATATACAAAAATAATACATCCGTAAACCTAAAAAATTCAATAGACGCAGACATTTTTCAACTAATAAAATAAATCTGAACGATGAAAATAATATTATTCATGAATCATTTATAATTTTAGACATTTACATATGATCTAACTCAACCTTTGCACCGCAAGAGGATAGTTCTAGTTATTTAAGATAACTGAGAGAGGTTCTTTGATTCATCTAGCACAGTATTATGAGGGTTATATTCCGTGGCATTATCGTTATTTTGAGGTCCCTTCGTCCCATGCACATGTGTTGTTTGAACTTTCTCTTCCATGTGATGTCTCGCACGTCAAAAAGTGATTACTTTAATTAGTTCAATCACCTCCTGGTCTTGCTCATCTTTTGTACAATAGCAAAGAAATCAATAGAAGAGTGGAATTTTTGCAATGAATCACAAAAATTCCATTTTCATAATCTACACTAATGTGAGGGAGAATTCACCAACAGTAACATAGGTAATGTTCGACAAAATTAGCTATTTAAGTAGTGGATATCGATTTAGGTGGGGAATAACTGTTTAGATAGTGAATAGCGGTACCAATTTCGTTGTTAGCAGATAGCTGTTTAATGAGTTGTTGAAGCAAATATATTTGATAAATTTAATTATTGAGTTAGCTAACTAATGTATAGCTTTTCAAAAATGCTGCTTAAAATATTAAATGCTAGCTCGAAATGCTAGTACAAACACTGGGCTACTAAACTTTAAAAATTGGTTGATTAATATATTAACTTGGTCAAAATACTAGACACTACTTAAAATACTGTCGCCGAACACAACACATATAATTAAAGATCCTGTTCAGCAAAATTATCTGTTTAGATAGTAAATAGTGGTTCAAATATCGAATATCTGTTTAGGTAGCGGATAACATTTTCAATTAAGCTGTTAGTGGATAGTTGTTTAGGTAAGCGGTTCAAACAAATATGTTTAGTAAGTTTAGTTGTTGGGCTATATGATTGATGTACTTGACATAAAAGATATAGATAATTTCCAAAGATAAAATTTTCAAAAAGATATTTTGTGGTCAAAAAATATGAAACACTACTTTTGAATGCTAAAAGCTAATATTATTAGGCTTTTAGGAACATTCCTTAAAATGTTAAATGCTGCTTAAAATATTAAGTTATCGAATACTAAAAATTAGTTGTTTAGTGTATTGACTTGATCAAAATACTAAACATTACTCAAAACACCGTTATCAAACATACTCAAAAAGAGAAAAAATTAACCTAAGTCTAGCTTTGGCCTTAAACCTAGAGCTAGCTTTGTCCATATATGGAAAAGGCCAGAGGCTATGGCAAATCTAAACATAATTTTCCCGGGGCCATGCACTAATGATTCTATATAAAAACAAAAAAAGAAAGAGGCCGAAGTTTAAAAATTTTAAATAATCTACTAAGTTTGAAATTCACAAACCCCCCCACACACACACATATATATATATTTCAGTCTTAAATCCTCTATTTTACATGAGTCGAGCTACTGTTCGCCCAATCAGGGGTAGAGCTTTCCCATCATAGATTTTCTCCATTCACAATATCCGAACCTGAGACCTTGCTTATGGAAACAAGTGTCAAACCACTTGAACTAGCCTATAATAGTATATTTAAACGCCGTTAATAATTCATGCAGGGATGAAATAGTCACCAAAAAAAAATCAAAACATATAATTATCACAAACAATTATAAAAGTATCCTCATTATGAAATCATTTTAGCATATCTTAGTCGGTAGACATGACTAGAAAGCAGGAAGAAAATATTGCATGCCGATGCATTATCTTGACTTACTTTCAAGATTAATGTATACATCGATCAATCAACTTTGTTTTGACAAATTAAGAAGATATGTACACACAAAAAAAGGGTAAGGATTAGAACTAGGTAATAGGTCGTGTCAAGTCGGGTTCGTGATCGTGTCGAACTTAGACGGATTGAGAATTTCTTGATCTGAACCTAACCCGTTTATTAAACAGGTTAAAAAACCTTGGCTTGTACTCATTTAATTTTTAAACGGGTTGACACGCTTAACCCGTTTAAGATAAACATATCAAGTTCAGTCGCCTAATTAACTATTTACGTATTTAATATTTTCAACTAATACGTACTTACAGTGTTAAAAATTAAGTTTACATATCACATTAAGTAATTACTCTTTAAAATTCCCCTAATTCGTCATTATTCACAATTTTTAAAAAAATTTATATTCTTAAGTATCTAATAAAAACTAAATAGATAAATAACAAATGGAAAATGAGTTGACTTATTTAACTCATTTAATTAAGCGGGTTAAATAGGTACTTTTTCGTATCGAGAATGTCGACCTGAACCTAGCCCGTTTAATTAAACGAGTTGAATGTGTCAATCCATTTAATTAAACGGGTCGAAAATTTATACTCAAACCCACTTAACTTCGTGTCGGTCTCGGATCGGTAATCGTATCGGGTCAGTTTTTTCCAACTCTAGTAAAGATAAGCTACAAAAGACTATGGAATACTCTCTCCTATCCTATTCCAACACTTGCCTGGGATCGATCTCTATATACATGTAGCAATCAGTAGTTTACGTGGTTAATTAGTACATATATTCTACATGTATAACCGCCTTTTCCATGCATATGATTGTTCATTTGTACGTACTACATATAATTAAGAATATCTTAATTGAATTATTAGTCTGGTTAATAGGGATGTAAGAGAGCCGAACCGAGTCCAAGTCATGACCAACTTAGGCTTGGCTTGGTCAGTTCAAGGATTTCAGTTTAATACTAGTCAAGCCTGTCAAGTTTGGCTCAGGATTAGGCTTAGACTCGGATGCACAAGCTCCGCTCGATGTTCTTTTTTTTGATCATTTTTGGCAAAAGAGTTTACAAATTTAAGGTTACAATCTAAGCCAAAGTTTAGATTTTTGCATTGGATTCAGGAAATAAGAACGTGAAAATATTGTGTTGATTATTATGGTAATTTTATACTTTTTACACAGGAATATAAGAAAAAATGAACTAATTGAGCTAAACCAAGTCGAATCAAGCTAAGCCTTGTTGGGCTCGGACTCAGGCTCGGCTCAAGATGTTTTTCAAGTTGGGTCGGGCTTGACTGGAGCTCGGTTTGACTCCAGACAGAGTTGAATCTCGACCGAGCCAAACCTGAGGGCTCAGCGAGCCAGCTCGGTTTCATTATAGTCCTAGTCTTGTACATGAAGATATCTCTTGTTTGACACCATTTACACTTACGGTATTAAGCTGTTGTTCGCATATCAATGGAAGTTGTAAAGAATAAGAAAGAGATTGTTTCTTAACTACCATAATCTCTGAAGTCTCAGCAGAAGTGTTTTCCTCCCCTTAACTATGGTTTATGTATCTTATTTAGGGGTGGACAACGGATCGGGTCGGACCAAATTAGACCAACTCATTAACTAACCGGGTCGAGCTGGGCCATCACATTTTTTAATAGGTCGGGGTGGGTTATGGGTCAAGTGAATCCAACCTGCCCATGGCCCGCCCATTATCACTAGGGAGTATTTTTGGTGAGTTAATTTTTCAACTAAAACCTCTGTAATTTTTCAACCAAACTAAACTAGTTCAAATTCAAAGTTAGAAAATGCACAATCAAACTAATAAATGAATTGGATCGAGTCACCCATGGTCGGCCCGTTTTAGGCCCGTTTAAAAACGGAGCAAACTTACGCAAAAAAAGGGTATATAATAATTCTTGTTATGTACAGAGTATTGGTAACAAGTTTAACTAATTGGAACATGTAAACTAGTGTGTCAAGTAGGTTGAAAAGAATTAATGGGCCATTAAATTTGCCGTTAATGGGCCAGTCCAGTCCGGCCTGTTAATATGCCTTAATGGGCTGGCCTAATATTAACACAATTCATTATTAACTCAGTCTATTATTAACCTTATTTTAAACAGACCGATTGCTAAACCCAATAAATATTCGACCTGTATCCATAATCTTATCCAAATGGTTGTACATATATTCAATAGTTTTTGATTCGTATTTAATTATCCAATGTACGTGCTTGTAACTTATCAAATGTGTACAGTACTGTTGATTAGACTTGATCCTGACTTAGAATAAGTACATGTTTGTCTTTAATGGCCAATTTCCCTTCTAAATTGAATAATTATACACGTCTATTAGCTTTTTTTACAAAATTCTATCAAGTCATGGACTTAGCAAGCTTAAATAGTATTGGCTTGGGAACAGAACTACATGTCCTCCTCCGTGGCATATAACCTTTATTGCGTGGAATGAAGGAGGCACAACAAGCACGCCAATATCCATGTACATACATATATAAAAGAATTAGAAAGAGGATCCCATGTACAAAACCATCA
>JAKOGI010000142.1:890000-1073501 GCA_029747015.1 Carnegiea gigantea
ATTTTCCTGCGACTTTCTCACCTTTCAACGAATGTCCTGACTTTTAAATGGACTCTGAAAGTGTCGCAAAACTTAGGAAAGGATACTAACGAGCGCCTGGTTTGAACAATGACCTTAGGTTGGGGGGTGGGCAATAGAGCACTCAGTCTTAATGCATTACCCTGGTTCTCTAAAACACAGTGTACTTGTCAGCTTGTGGCCTAGTATTCAAGCACATTAAAAAGTATAGTTTAGGACAATCCAAGTTGTTATCATTGCTAGGAGAAATGTGTTCGTGTACTTGTCTAATTCATGTTTGCAGATCTTTCCATTGGCCAAACTGTGTTCGTGTACTTATCTAATGCAGTTTTGCAGATTGTAGACTACATTAATTGACAAACTGCTCTAGACACTCTACAAATGACTTGAAGTTGTAGCTACTATGGTTGAGAAAAACACTAGTTTATTTTGTTTTTTAAAAAAAAAAATCCTGGATACATTGGATTATCGGAACTCAAGAACTCACCATTCACAAGAAGGAATGTTAAAAACAAAAACTACTTGTGGGTCATGTGGATAAGCAGAAGACCTATATCAAGCCAGTTTGGGTGTCGAGTAAACCATTGGAGATGCCCGAGAACTACAGAATTCAGCACACATCTCTGTGAAGAACTTGTCAACGATGTCGAGATAAGCAGGACAAGTGAGCCGGGAGTAGTAATGAAGAACCTCTTCGACATCCATCTTATGATCAGCAGTGCCTTCACCCATGAGCTCCATCTCCTTCAACTTCTCAGCGAGCAAGCACAGCCTCCTCTCCCTAGCACTCCTAGAACAAAGGTCAGGAGATTGCCTTTTTCCTTGACTTATCATATAATTTGGTCTCTTGTTCTGTCCAAATTCTCTCCTTTCTGCATGATTTTCTGTGCAGAATTCCTCTTTCTGCTGTGTGATTGCTACTGATACCAGCTTCTGAGATGTATCTGCATGATAAAGCTCTTGGGTTTTTTGGGTTCTTGTGAACAAAGGTTTCTTCTGACCCTTGTTCTTCATCCGGCTCTTACTCGAGTCCCACTGATGGGTGAACTCAGAGTAGAAGTTGTCCAACTCTTTATACCCAGTTCCGATATCCCCACCAGTGGCATCGCGGCCACATGGGAAGGGATGTAAGGGAGGTTTTTTCGGTAGCCTTTCATACATGTTTCCTTTGGAAAACAATGATTTAAACCCGTCGATTGTTCTTTGGATGAACTTCTTGGTGTGGGATATGGAGTCCCTTAGCAGCATTTTCTTCCCTCAGTGATGTTGGTTGTTGAGACCAGCTCTTCATAGAAACATATAAAACAAGAGAGAGTGGTTGAATGATGTTTACTTTGTTAGTAGTATGAGGGGATAGGAGTATCAAAGAAAGACACTTGAGCTTGATTCTAGGGGGTTTGATTTGGGGGGTTTATATGTTTGTTTTGTTCACATGCTCTTTGCTTGTCATTGGGTTCTCTTCTAGCTTAGCTTACCTAAGGGTCACTGTCTGATATTACTAAAGTGCCAAAGTTAACAGCTTTTACCACTTTTATTGATTGTGGGAGTGGTTGTGTAGCCTCTTTAGGAGGAATCAAAGGCTCCTGGTTCTTATTTCCATTTTTCACCTTTCCCGCCAACAAACATCAAACTTTTTCGCTCGTTTCCCTCCTTCTTGTGTATGATTGTCGACACCTACGACCTATATTTCTATTCTTCCGCCTACCCTTCCTGTGTATAACTCTCGACACCCGCAACCATTACTTCTATTCTTTGGGTCTGTGGTTTTCAACTTATCACAAGTTCTCCTCATCAGTGTTTAGCATTAATCAGCGTTTATCAGAAGCAATTAGCACTCATCAGCACTAATCAACACTCATCTTATTAATATTAATTTGCAATAAGTTATTTATGATGAATTAAAAGGAACAAGCTTTTAATATCATCTCATCTTACTAGTTTAGGAATACGTTAGCATCCTACATAAATTTTTTCTTTTTTTTGGGTTTTACTGGGATCCTTTATGCGGACCATGATGTCAATATTCGGTAGGAGCCTTTCTGTTAATGATATTCATATACTATGTTAAATTTTCATCAGTTTAGGGTTTTATAAGGTTCACAATATTAAGCACCGATGCTCCTAATAAAATTTTCTGACTCGGCCCCCCTTTATTTGGGTGACTAGTTTCGACGATCTCTTGCCTGCTCTCCTAGATAGAATCCTTTAAGCTTAGGTAGATGCGTTTAGTCATGAAGTGTCAAATGAAAGTTATGAAGACCCTTAACAGCAGAAGCCATAACCGTAAGTTAGGAGGGGAGTCCTCATCAGTCTATTATAAAAGGCAAGGCTGGCAAGGTAATGTACGTAGGACTTAAGCCTCGTGTTTATGAAGGGAGGTTATTGTACATCCTTAGAAAGCCATTTCTCAACTAAAATCTCTTCACCCAGTTGTATTAATGCATTTTTTGGATGATTCTTCTTTGATCATGTCGCATTTATGTACACTATTTTGATAATCTTCAATTTATCTGAAGTAGTCCCCCGTAGAAGCTTAGTTTCTAATCGATGTCGTCACGTTCTTCATTATAGCTTAGAATTATAAGTCAAATATCGGACAGTACTACAATATTAGCCTTTTTCGGGGAGTCTGTAGGAGTCACAAGGGATAATATAGTACAATTACTAGTATGTCTTGTTGAGGATAAGTATCTGTTTATCTTATCTACACAAAAAGGAAAAATGAACAGTATGTAACACGAAAAAATCTATTTGGCATGGATTTTTTTAAAAAAATAACAATAGATGTTGGTTCAGGTGGTTTGATACTTGTTTCATTCGAACAATCTCTCAGACTCAGGTCTCTTAAATGGAGAAAACTTGTGATTGAAGAATTATATCCTTTTATGGATCAACAGTAGATTGACTCTGTTTTAACAGAGGCTCGTATATCCAAAGTCTGATGGAATACATCATTTTGACAAGCGTTTTTATCTTTAGGTACACTAACACAAGTGGATGAATCATTTATGACTTTAATGGATGATTAGCGACCCTTTTAACCTCAAGTATAGACACAATTAGAAGATGGTTTCCATATAATCCACAGCCGTAGGGTCAGCGTGATTGGTGCATGATTTAGGAAAGAGAATCATACCAACTTTTTTGTCCTTCTAAAAGTCGATGCTTACTCGTTTTCTACTGTGAATACTCCCAACCTCCCTGCCGCCAACCAACTCCGTTTTCATGAATTTCATTTTCAAGTACGGATGACAATGGCTTTTAAAGTTGAGAATATTAGTACAAGTCCTTCATTTTTTTTTGTTTTTCCCCGGCCATTAGTGGGGTAAAATTCGAAATATATGTAGAAATAAAAGTATGAAGATAACTTCTAAAAGTGGCTAAAATCTGTCTCTAAATTATGACATTCACAAATAAAACAAATATCAACGATACGATACTTGCCCTCAGCTTATGCTAAAAGATACTTCCGATCAGCACCGACTCTAAGCTTGCTTTCTTTTCTTCATCTCCTTTCTCAAGCTCCTAGTGATTCTTCTAATGGCAGGTGTCTCATCACCTATAATAGTCACTCCAATTTTCTTACCAAGTGCAATCGCCTCTTTAGCAATTTTAGTAGGAGTACGAGTCCTTTATTTCCTCATTTATATTTTCGGTATAAGAGAGAGAAAAAATTATTATAATATAATGATATAGTTCTGTAAAGGAAGAATTGAAATTGAAATGGAATACCTCAATCATAACAATTAGGTTAAAATTTTGTAGACATGATTCCCCAATTTAGTGACTGTTTATGTAGAATGGTGTCCAGTTAGCCATTACAATTTAAAGAAACAATCACCAAAGTCACTACAACTTAAGTACATCAATTCACCAAAGACCAAGTCCACCTCTAGTACCGCTAATTTGATGAGAGTAGGTGAAAATATTGATTTTTTATCATTAATAGGTTTGAAAAAAACCAGTAAAACGATACAGTGACCAGCTCAATTAATGAAATTCTACCACCTTTGGACTAATAAAATACATCCAACTAAACCAATATAGGTTGGTTTAAATAGTTTGACACTTGTTTCCTTTAAACAAAAGTCAGTCTCGGGTTTGAGTCTCATGAATGAAGAAAATCTATGATAGAAGAACTCTACCTCTTATTGGGCCAGCAGTAGTTCGATTCATATATATTTATTAAAATGACACAAGACTCTTCAAAAATATGCCATGTATCAATCTTTTTTTTTTAAAAAAAAAAACAAGAGTAAGCGAGCCCAGCCCATTGACCCCTATGTCAGAGGTACCCGATAGATCTGAACTAGCCACAGAAAGGGGAATGTCAAAGTCTAGGCCTACACAAACCTCCCATACATAATTGCACAAAGGTAGAATCGTGCCCCCCAAATTTGAACTCGGGTGGGGGAGGACATGTGGAGTGTTGGCCACCTGGCCAACTCCTCTTCGACGCCATGTATCAATCTCTTACTATATGATTGAAGTGGCGCATTGCTATTGATTTTTTTAAAAAAAACATTCAATAATTTTCCATTCAGCCATAAATGCTAATTAAGTTTGTGTATGTTACAATGTAGTAACTTATTCAATACTAAATTATAAAATTAATGCTGACAATAATTGTTATCTTTGAGTATTCTAAAATGTAACCATCTATATGATTGAATGATAGAGTTAATAATGTTAAATAATAGAATTATAAATAACGTTATCTACTGTTTAAAGAAGAAGAAAAAAATTTAACAAACAACTCCCTTATGTTTTACCTTTTAATGTAATAAAATCAAAGAATTTATTATTACTAAGAGGTTTTTTGGTGTGAAAAGAGGGGAATCCCCTAAAAAAATGAGAGTTGACATTTACATATTTTTTTTATATTTCTAAATATCATTCTTTTTTATAAATTACTATAGAAGATTTTATAACAACACATTTTTTTAATATATATACTTTAATAGTTGATTGTTTTAATTTAAGATTATTTAATGTATAATAATAAAATAAAACCTCACAAAATTATTCCCAACATTGCATAGGTCAAGAAAATCTAGTTTACATTAAATGAGAAAAAAATTATTAGATTACATAATTATTCTCTACGCACTATTAACATGTAATTTGTACCCTCCTGTTAGATTTAAAAGGAGCAAGACTCATGAACGGCCCAAGTATGGACATGGGCCAAGTGGGCCGGCCCACCTCCATATTCGCCAAATGGAAACGATTAGTTGAACTGTGATCTCTGTATTCGGTATTTGAGGTCAAGTATGAAATATGAAATATGAAGAAAAAATGAAAAATATAAAAGCCGAATTTTGAAATTTCAAAAGAAGATAAATCGGAAAAGATCTTAATCATTTTCATTATTTTGATATAAATGTTAATTTTAATAAATAAATAAACAAACTTGGTTGCGAAGAATTTGAAAAGATCATGTGACAAAGTACTTTCAGGCAAGATGCATTTTGCTGCTCGAATAATAATGATATTCTCTAGTTATTAAACGTATTTGTTACCGTTAGAATATAAATCCTATTTCTAACCTTTAAGTACCAATGTTACGAGGTTAGCTAATCGGAAATTTTTTTTAAAAAATTATGTCCAAAAGTCCTTTAAGATTTCTAAATCATTTGCCAAGAAAAATCAACATGATGTCGATGATGAACTTTATTAATATTAGTGGATCCAAAATGGAATTGATCGACCCTAGAACTTTTGATGTGATTATATCTAAAAAATATATTTTTAGTCTAGAGAATTAGAAAAACAATACAGCAGTAAGAGGTCAGATTGTTATTTATACATATTTTGAGAATAATATAAGTCGATTTCACATGATTGACTCTTTTGTCATTTTAAGTTTGTTTGGTTTGGAGTGACCTATTCCAAATGTTTTCATTGTTGTTCAAATCAAAACAGAATCTCGTTCTGTGAGTAATACTATGTAATTTTTTATATTCGATCTTTTTAATATGTATTACGGGGCTTAATGCATAAAAAACGGAAAATAATGTTCACTTGCTTCATCCTATATCTACTGTCAATTTTTCTAATTCCATACTGTTGTGTCAAAGTTTACCTTTTTTTAAAAAAAATAATATTGTCCTCATTAGTTAAAAATCCGTTTCAAAAATTCCAATGCAATTTAATATTTATTTTCACAAAAACCCCAAAAAAAATAATGCTTAGTGATTTAATGAGAAAACAACCCTAAAAAGAACACTCATATAAGAGTTTACTGTGCACTAGTGCAGTACCTGCAATTTGCACATCTTTAAACATCTGGTGCAGAATTGCAGTGCAATGTGGACAACAGATCCAAATTCCCTTGGATTTCGAAAATTTTTTCCTCAGGGAGTTCAAATTCGCATCTGTGAGAATATGTTTCAAAGCTTACACCATTTTGGGGGCTGTTCCTTTTTGGGATTGTTCTTTTCATCTGAAAAAGTAACATCATTTCAGTTAGAGCTGAAAAATGGGTCGAGTTGGGCTCGTGTTCGTGTCGAACTTAAACAAGTTGAGAATTCCTCGACTGAACTTGTTTATTAAACAGGTTAAAAATCATTGACCTGTGCCAATTTAATTTTTAAATGGGTTATGTTGACCCGTTTAACCCGATTAAGATGAACAAATCAAGTTCAGCTGTCTAAGTGTCAATTTATCCAATTAAGATTTTCAAGTAATACGTAATTATATAGCATTAAAAATCAAGTTTACATACATCATTGTGTAATTATTGTCTAAAGCTCGCCCGATTCATCATAATTCACATTTTCATATTTATTTTTAAGTTTTGTGTTCTTAATTATCAAAAAATAGGTGAACAGAGAAATGATAAACAGGTTGACTTGTTTAATCCGTTTAACTAAACGAGCTAAATAGGTATTTTTTTTCATGTTGAAAATCTCGACCGGAACATAACACATTCAATTACACAGGTTCAATGTGTCAATCCATTTAATTAAATGGGTGAAAATTTGTATCCAATCCCACTTACTTTTGTGTCGATTTTGACTCGATAATCAATTCGGTCAGCTTTGTCCAGCTCTAATTTTAGTATATATTAATAGAATTTTCATTTGAAAAATTAATATGACGGATTGAAATTTGTGATAGCTTGAGAAAAAAATTTAGAAATTTAGAAAAAATTATGTGATTCAAAATCTATTGAATGGTTTTAGGTTGACAAACGTAACGTACAAAATTTTTTGTAGGTGTTTGAAAAAGGGTCTTTTTTTACTTAGAAGGCACAACGATCTATAACTTTTTTTTAGATATTTTCAGACACTATTAGTTGCAAAAATTTATTTAAAATTTTATATAAAATTTCATAAAATATCTGAAATGAATATTAATAAAAACTAATGTTAAGCATCCATGCGATGCATAGGTAATTTAATAAGTTTTCTAGTTATAGTATTGTATGCAGTTTGAGAGTAAGAATATCACGGTAAAAATGTGTTAAAATGAATATATTTTTAGTACTAAAAAAATATTAATATTCACGTGAAGCATTGTCTTACTCTAAAACTTGAAAAATTTTACTAAGTTTTCACATGTTACAATAATAACATGTGTTAAAGGTACATAATTTTACCATCATTAATAGTTAATATACTAGACTGGACTTTCGTGCTTTGAAAATCGAAAGCAAATTAGTACCTCTTGATAGTAAATTTTGGTAGAATTACTTTGTATATATAGGACACGTAACTGAGACTGTATTACATCTAAGATTTGTGATATTCCATAATTATTTTTGTTTATATTCAAATAGATAGAAAAAAAATAATGATGAAAATTAAATATCTTTTATTACTTTTTCATGATAATAATTGTGTTTTCATGGTGGATAAGATATACAATATATGAATATGTGTATATGGCTATATGTCAGTATAATATTCCATATTAGGAGCCAAAGTTTGGTAAAAGTTGAAAACCAAAAATGTTAGATTATCCGTAACAGGTGCATTTATTTTTCTTATAATATAATCCATTATTTTTGGTAATATTGGAAGTAGTTTTTTTTTTGATAAAGAATATTGGACGTAGAATTAGTAATATGATATAATCTTTTTGATCAAAAGTAATATAATAAATAGTTTGTTATTATTCAACTTTTTTATAATTTAGAAAGAAAATATTTAGAATTGTAATTAACTTTTAAATTTTTTTTTGGGGGGGGGGAATTTCCTTCATTCATGATTAACTCACATTGTTTAACAAAAATAAAAACTATTAATTATCTTAAAAATTTTGTGTAAATATCACATATCAAAAATTTAAGTTGTTTTGTTTTAATACAGATATATAGATTAATCAATAATATTAAATTTTGAAAATGATAAAAATGAGAAACTATTATACAAAATTCCTTCATTCTTTTTATTTTATTTTTTTTCAATTCAGCAACTCCGATCATAATCATGGATTATTTTTGGGAGGCGCTCCATTCGACATTGAGATCTCTGAAATTTTAAAATATATTTATACAATTACCTAATAATTGCATTGTCTTTATTTATTTATTTATTTATTTATTTATTTTTCAAATTTAGAATATTTCTGAAGGAAAGTGGCCCAGGGAAGTCTGCCCCTCCTGTAGAGTTACTAGTTTCACTGTGATTTTTTTTGTTTTGCATTTTGTCTTCACGTTTAGCTTTTTTGTGGTATTTCAAATGAGTGGAGCAATTATTTGCATATTATTGATGTGATTGGATCAATTTTAGTAATGCACAAAACAAACTCTTCCCTTGTGGATTATCAGTTTATCACTACTACAACAACAACTATTCTCAGTATAGCTCCCACTTTCGCGAGGTCTGAAGAGATTAAGTTGTAGGTAGTCTTACCCGTACGTGTATAACTATATGTAAAAAGATTGTTTCCAATAGACCTACACAAAAAGTTTTAAGACGATATTTAGATGTTGAAAATCGATTGATAAAATAATCTAATTGAAGCTAGCAAATATGCAAGATGATTCGATCATTAATTTTTAATCTGTGACAGAAATTTTGCAGAATAAGTAGGATTTTAGTTTAATATTTCGAACTGATAAGAAAACAAATTAAATCAATATAATGAGTTATGTAAACCCTAAATTGATACTTTATAATGTCTTTAACTAAGAAGTCATACAAGTTTTAGCCAAAACATTCTCTATTATTTTAAGTCACTTATTACACGTTACTAAAGTCAAACTCTTTTTGGGTAGTAATACCTGCAAAGATAAAACCACTTACATCTGAATCTCTTCAAACTCTATTTAAGCGGAACCCACACTGAAAATTTATTATTATTATTATTATTGTTATACATTACTGCCTTACTGGCTTGCTTAATTAATGCTTTCTGTTGATCTTCAATACCTAACTTTGTCTCTTTGTATATAAGCTCATGGTTGTACTTACAACAAAAGATAGAGGACACAAGAAAGTTAAAGCATGGCCAAAAAAATGGTTCCATGAATCTTTATGTGGATATGTCTACATATAATATGATGCAATAAACATGCAAGCTTGTGCTTTAATTAATTAATTACATTGATTAATTAATGTTGGAATCGCTATGAAATTCAGATAATCTTTGACAGACCCAGACACAAATAAAGACACTGGAATTTTGTACTTTGTTGGTTGTTTCATGCAGGAGGAAGTCAGAGGTGTACTAATTGGTTCCTTTTGCCTCATCATCATCTGTATTTTTCTCACTATATGCAAACAAAGCTTGTCCAACTAATTATTGATTGTAATTTGTACTACTGCTATAATTTTTTGTCATATTCATCTGCATTTTTTTTCCTTCTTGTATTTTGTTTGATTCTCATATTTATTTTCCCTTTTTGGTTTATACTTGACCTTTGACTTTAATTTTATGTTCTTAGCTTATTATTCAACTGTCAGGGAAAAAAACATTACTATTAATATAGGTTAAACATGTACAAATTAAAAGCAAAATGGTAATTGATTATTTCCACTTGATTCCATATATTCAGTTATAAAATTGGTGACTTGTCCATAGGCATCGTGATATTCATATGTTGCTAATCTTGAATTTATCGTTATTTATTATTACTGCTACTAATATTATTATTGTTGTTGTTGTTATTATTATTATTACTATTATTATTATTATTATTATTATTATTGTTACTGCTACTAGCTATTTGTCTTTGTGTGTGGGTTGTTTAAATTACTTATTGAAGCTTCAATCATATTTCTTGAATCACACTTTCATGGAAATGAATAATTGTATAATGTACATCCCCCAAAAAAATAAGAATAACGTAGATCACTGGATCAATTGCGTAAAATATACATCATGTACACACACATTGTGGTAAACTGGTAACAAAAGATATGAAGGTACCAATATAGGTAGGTTTAATTGATTTGGTACTTGTTCTCCTTAAGCAAGATCTCGGATTCAAGTCTTGTGAATTAAGAAAATCTGCAATGGGAGAGCTCTTCCCTTATTAGACCAACATAACTCGGCTCTAGTAAAATGGAAGATCTAAACCCCCCAAAAAAGAGATATGAAGGTAATTGTTAAAGTAAGCAATTTATATGTTTAAACATGTTCCAATGGTTAGGAGTATTATCCTGTCATCATGAAAAAATAAAAAGTTTAATTTATATCTTTCTTGTAAATATGCTGATTCCATATATTTTTTTTCCTAAAAAAATTCTAATAGTTGACCCATAGAAGTTTGCACACACTTTTATATATTAAAACTGAATTTATTTGCTCATATTTATTTGTTTTTTATAAAATAGAAATATTCTTTTTTTTTTTTATGCGTCTATATATATGCTGGAGGAATTAAACTAAATACAAACAAAGTTTGAATTACAAAATATCCACCGCAAACTCTATTCGTTAAATTATTATTTTTTTTTTAAATTTATTTGTATACAAAAATAGTAGATGAGAACGTGATAGCTTGAGATTGGTCAATTTCTTAATGTGGAGTCCGTGAGACTCATTTGTCTCTATTTGTCTTTGTGTGTGAATTTTTAAGATAATTTATTCAAGTTTCTATCATATTTCTCTGCGGATAAGTTAGTGATATCCATTGTGAGAAAGGCTGTCTAGATTGTATTACTTATATTTCTTACCAAAAAAAAAAATGAAAATAGCTGCCGGTATAATTGTATAAGGTATATTCAAAAAATAAAATTAATATAGATCACTAGCTTAATTGTGTAACATATAAATGCATGCACACACATATTATGGTAATAACTAATAACAAAAGGTGTTAAGGTAATTATTAAAATTTTCAATTTATATATTTAAAAACATTTAACACCACTTTTTGTAAACCCTTTGCAAGAATGTCCCAAATCTAGTTGCATTGTAAAATACTGTCAAAGATTAAGGAAACGTCCCAACCCTTGTTCTTCCTCCCATTCTTTAGCTCCAATCATTCCCAAAGCAATCCATTCATCTTAAACTTAAACTATTTTGGCCCTGTTCGGTAAAAGTTTTTTGATCATAAAAAGAACTTTTTGAGAATACTAACAGTTTGACTCTAATCAAAAAGCTGCTTAAAGCGTTTAATTGAAGAGTTATATGTATTGGCTAGCTTTTTGTATCTAAATTAAAAAATTCTTTGGAGTACCTTTTTCAAAGAGCTTTTAATTTTTACCATTGAAATGACCAGATTGACTATAACTATTTTCACAAAGCTATTTCAAATGTCACTCACCAAAAAAAAAAAAAATAAAATCCAAAATGACTATGTCGTGGATGATCATGATGTTTAAATTAGCACTTTTATTTTAATATTTTGTAAATTTTTTCAAGTAGTCTATATTAATTAGTCTTACATAATAGATAAATAGATTTATATCGCATAAATTTCAAATATTATTATAAAGAAAATTAAGACAATGATGGATAAAAGTGCATATTGTCATAGCCAAAATTGGATAAAGGTATAAATGTAATTTTATACGCCACCGAATTTGTAATTCATATTTAGCAGAAAAATAAACATGCAATGCATAAAGATTCTTACATTTTAAAAAATAAATAAGAAATTGAATAAGGGAATAAGTGTAATTTTACAAAACAAGCTCGTTAAAAAGAATTAATTTCATCGAACACTTTTTTCCAAATGCAGCTAATGCAATTAGTTATGCCGAATAGCTAATGTAATAAACTAATAACTAACAAAATAATGCAACTAGCTAACAGTTAATAATTGATTGTCAAACAGTATCATTTGAAGTGAAAAAAAGACAAATAATATGGTACTTTAATTTAAATAATAAAGAGTAGGATTGATTGTAAACTATTTATTATATTATTGAAAAATACACTGTTATCTATCTATGATTATTCATGTACAAAAATAGAATTGATCATTTCAACCAATTCATTTCATATATTTCGAACTCGAAACAACATTCTAAATGCTAATTCTTTCTTTGTTATTTAAATTTTGATACAAATCTATCATTATATGTCTTTTCATACTAGAAAAGAAAATGTAAAACAACTAAGTCAAATTTTCCACATTATCCCAACTTATCTAAAATTTGTATAACCGAAAAAGATAAATTTGAGCTATTTTTTCAGCTTGAATTGTACTTGTTAAACCAAAATGCTTCTCTAAACTCATTCTGCTCCGTTTCTATAGAATAATACGTGATCTACGATTTTTAAATTTAGAGTCAATTAGAACCATTCTCTCGATAATTTTACACGTTAGGGGGAAGATTGCTGTATCAGATCCTCATACATAAATAGTAGCATTTTTGAGGTATTGAATTTTGATTTGGATTATGCACACCTGAAGATGAACTCCACTAAAACCAGTCCGGTCAATAACATTAGCACAAATACACAAAGCTACTGGTCAATGACAAATACTTTTCTCTTTGCCCTTTCATCATAAATTTAAAAAAAAAAAAGAAAAAGAATGATAGAAAAACAAATGATCGCTTCTCTGCCATTTTCTCTCCATTCACACACCCTCTGTTTTCATTCATTCATTCAAGAACAGTAAGAAAACAGAGCATCACAAATCTCAGTAAAAACCTCCAAAATAACCCGATGATGATGCGGCGAATTTAGAGAGAGAAAGCACTGAAGAAGCTGCTCCAACTCCTTCGACCCGAATATCTGCTTCTCCATTATCATCTCCACCATTGATGTCCTGAAATCGCTATACGGATCTCTCGAACTCTTCACCACCGCAAACGTATTCTTCACCTTCCCCTGCAGCGGCACCGCCCCCACGTCCACCGTCGCCGCCGCAGCCCTTCCCCGCCTGCGCCGTCGACGGTTCCTGAACCGGGTTCGGGTCCGGACCCGACCCGGGTCGGAGTCGGAGGAGAGGGAAGCTGATTTGGAGGAGAATGACACAGACTTTAAGGAAGAAAAGAGAGTCTCTGTTTTATCAATGGCGTCTTTGTCTTCATCCTCTTCTTCTCTCTCATCATCGCTGCTGAAGAAATCAGTCTCATTTGAGGAGGAGAAATTGAACGGATGATTGTTAGGCAAATGGGGTTTTGAATTTTTCTTTTTTCCCTTCGTTTTTTTCGTTGTTTGGAAGAGAGGAGAAGCAGCAGGGGAAGCAGGGGGGCAACGGTGGCCAGAAAAGTCGCCGGCGGGGGACAAAAGACTGTATTTTCCGGTGATTTTTCGGCGAGGGGAGGGGGTTACGGGGGTGGAAACGATGCAATTCTCGCGAACCATGAGGTCGAGAGATTCTGGGCATCTGGGCTTGCAGATCAATGGAGTTCGTTTAAGCTTAGTTACAGGGCTATATCGCTCTTGTTCTTCCTTCGTTAATGGAGTTTGAGTTGTGAATATGGGATTTTGATGGTCTATGACTTCAGAGATTTTCTGGGTTCTGCAAGAATTGGTGAACATTCTTGAAAATTTCAGCCTGAGCTTGTTGTTTTCCTTCTCCATTGTGAAAAAAAAGCTGGAAATTTGGAGAGAGAAAGGGAGGATTTGGAGAAGGGAGAGAGGAAGTGGATTGAGAGGACCGTGTGGGTTTAAATAGAGAGGGAGCCATGAGCTTCTTTAAATGACCATCAAGGGTCAATTCTTTTATTTTTCTTTTTTTTTTTTTGAAAATTTATGGAATAAGTTTTGCATGATATATCGTCTCACAGTAACTTCTTGTGTGATGGATTACGCGTTCATTGACCGCTGCCCTCAAATTTAAAAGGAAAAAACTTGTCATGTGGGCGATCTTTTTATAACCACAATGAGATTGTTTCATATAAAAGTTATATATTTTACAAATCATAACTAAGTAAATTCAAGAGGGTCACAGAAAGATAATTTTGGATGGCTATGTTTTACGAGTAATTGTTTGAGTAGATTCAAGAACGCAATGAAAAAGTCACCTCAAATGGGCATTTGTTTTGGGTATAATTTCGTATGTAATTATTGCATGTGAATTTCTCTCTATATAACTATGTATAAAATTGAGTGACTTCGCACATTTTTGCCAAGTGTCATAACTTTATTAGTTAATATATTAATTAGAACTGTAATTTATTTTGTGTCTTTTACATGCATACAACTCTTTTTTAACTTTTCTTTATATACTTCACAAGATCTTCCACCGTCTCCTTATTCAATTTGTTAGAAATGTGATTAATAAACATTTCCTTACATATACAAAAATAACACATATGTAAATCTAAAATATTCAATAGATACATTATTCAACTAATAAGATAAATCTGAATGATGAAAATCATATTGTTCATGAATTATTTATAAATTTGGACATTGATATATTATCTAACTCAACCGTTGCATCATAAGGAGAATAGTTCTAGTGCATAATTTATAACCAAGTGAATGCTAATTGTAATACAAAAATTTCTAACAATTGTTAGCAAGGATCTAGGTCTCCTACATTGGTACAACAACAACAACTTTTCAGTGTAGGTCTCACTTTCACGGGGTCTGGGAAGATCCAGATGTATGTAGTCTTACATCTACCGGTATCCCTGCCCGTATAGAGGCTGAATCCAATAGACCCACAAAACAAGATTTTGTGAAAACATTTTATAGAAGAATGGTTTTGTGGAAACATTTCATGGAAAAACACTAAGGATACGCAGTAAGGAATGAACTAAGAGAATATAATAACTCAGGGGCCGTAACGATAACAATAAAGGTACAATATAAGTACAACATAGTCGATGAAGGAAGGAACTATACCTTTACAAATAAAGGTAGGCAAATAATGTGTTTTCCCAGATGTAAGTACTACTTGTATACAAATACGACATACGGAAAAACCACAACTAAACTACCCGACTGCAGCCGGAAAACTATAACCAAATCAGGTGGCTAACTCTTTGTGCACTAAGATCCTAATTCTATCCCGCTAAAATCTCCTATCTGGGTCATGTCCTCCGTCAATCCTACAACTTGCAAGTCCTCTCTAATCACCTCGTCCAAAGTCTTATTTGATCGTCCGCTCCTTCTTTTACTCTCGTGGATGTTAATCCTCTCACATCTTCTCATAGAGTGTCCACACTCTTTCTTTTCACATGGCCAAACCATCTTAGTATAATTTTTCTCACCTTATCCTCGATGGGAGCCACTTTAACTAAGTCTCCTATATTGGTACTTATGCGTATTTTTTCCTGACAAAATCATATGCTTAAATGAGGGGTCGCTACATGTTTTGAGATAATGAATATCATATTTTCCGTGAATTCTTAATAAATCATTGTTACCATCCCTAAGAGCAGTACCAGCGCAGTGGCACGCGGGTCATGGGTGGGGCCCGCGTGTCACACGCGTTTCCTGGGACAGTTGGCAGCGGGCGACACAGGGCAGGCACATGCGTGGCAGACCGGCCAGGCGTGCTGCCCCGCGTGGTAATTTTTTTTGGCGTTTAGCGAAGTGAAACGCGCCGTTTTGATGGAGCCTGGACGTGAGATGCTGCGTTTTGGTGGGAAAAAAAAAAAAAAGAAAAATGAATGCACGGGCTGCTGGGCCTTGGGAGGCGGGCTGGGAAGTAGCCGTTGGACCTGGCTGGAGCAGTCCAACGGCTACTTTGGCCTTTTTTTTTTTTTTTGGTTCAATTTTTCATCTATAAATTCCTCCCTAAATTTCCAAAATTGTGAAAATTATATCTACCTTTCTCACACTCTCTCTCTCAAATCTCAATCTGAAATTGTTGTTGTAATTTTGAGTTTTATTACATTTTGAAAAATTTGAAGTTTTGGTAAGTAGTAATGTTTATTATGTAATTTGTTTTAATTTTGTGTAAATAATTTTTGTTTCATATTGTAACTAATATATTTTGTTTGTTGGATTTTGTAGACATATTCTGGAATTTTTCATTAAATTGAACACAACTGTGAAGTGAAGGCATTTGTAAGTAGGTTAAAGTTGTTGTTATTGTTATGTTAAAATTGTTAGTATTTTTGTTTGTTGTTTTGAAAAATATGTTGGAAGTTAAATATGTGTTAGTTGGAATTTAATTGCGTAATTGCAAAGTTTAATAATTTTTGTTGTTGTTGACAATATGGTACAAAATAAGTGTGTAAATGGTGGTTTTTGAAACCCCCCCAAAAAAAAATTGGTAAGGTGATAATATGCAAGAATATGAAGAACTTGAATATTCATTTATAATTCAAATATTTGTTCGTTACAATTTATTAATTGCTTGAATTTGGAAATTAATTTTGTTGTTGTGCACAATATGTTAGAAATTGAATGTGTTATTCTTAAATAAAGGAACAAAAATTGGTTGGTTAAGCATGCCAAAACAAGTAAGCATGTGCTAGTAGTAGAGATGAAATGTGAGCAAATTAGAATTTAGGATAAATGTATATGGGTTGTTAGTAAAAGTGTGCATGTATGCAAATTACGATTCAAATGTTTATAAATGTATATGGGTTGTTAGTTTTCAAAATATGGTAGAAATTATGTGTCTGAGTAGAACTGTGTAAAAGTGAGCATGTTCAGAAATTAAACTTGAAATATTTACAATTTAGAATTTAAAATATTTTATGATGTTCTGTAAAATATGTCACACATTAAGTGTGCGTTTTGTTTCCATAAATTGGTAGGTGTTGGCTGTAAAATGGAACCCAATCACCCACAATCTTTCATGAACTTACTCACTGGAGATAATTCACAACGGGATGTCGTGAACAACATGAATATTGTCCAAAATCCTCCTAATTGGCAATATCATCCACAATACCCTCAACAATACCCACATATGCAATACCCTCAACCACCACCAAACTTTCCCCTCCAAGGCCAACATGTCCCCGCAATTCCAAATTTCAACTATGGTTCAATGCCTCCTCCTTATCAGCTACCCCCACCTAGTAATACGACGTCATCAACACCCGGTCCTCCACCCCACCCCACCCACAATGAGGGTGTGGGCGTGACTTCCAAGTAGACATTGGAAGAAGATCGTCGCTTGGTGACATCATGGATCAATGTGAGCACTAACCCCCTTATTGGGGCTGACCAGAAGAAATCGGGGTTTTGGACAAAGATCGCCAACGCCTACAACCAGCATGCTCCCCATGGAGCTGCGAAGCGATCAGCGAAAGTTTGCAACGCCCGTTGGAATCGAGCAGCTCCACTTGTGTCGAAGTGGACTGCTTGTGTGGGCCAGGCTTATCGGGCGAACCCAAGTGGGGCGAATGAGGATGATATTATGCAGAAAGCCCAAGATCTGTATGTCGATATGGTTGGCAAACCGTTCGACCTTATGCATTGGTGGGTGCTATTGAAGGACCAACCGAAATGGGAGGTCAATTGCGATCAATCTACAGATGTGGCCACTAAACGCTTGAGGATCAATGAGGTGGGTGGGTACTCTGAGAGTGAGACATCCGGCTCACCCAGCACCCCTGACACCCCAACAACTCCTGCTAGTGAAGGTACACCAACAGAGGAAGTTGGTGGACTAGTCCGACCCATTGGAAGGAAAGCCGCCAAAAAAAAGGCGAAGGAGAGAGCGCAGGACTTGGCGGTTGATGTTGTCACGAAGGAGCTATCCACCATGGGCACAACAAATGTGAAGAACAGCGTCATGTGGGAGAGATATGTCCTCGCCCAAGAGAAGAAGGCGGAGGCCGCTAAGGTGAAAGCAGAAGCAGCTAAGAGAGCAGTTGAACTAATAGACTCTCATCAGTACCTCCAACGAATGAAGTATGAGGACAAGATATTGAGAATGGACATTGCTAAGATGTGTCCGGAGGATCAAGCGCGATATGGTCCACTTCAGGAAGAAATTAGGAGCCGATATCGTCAAACATCATCTTCGTCTAATGCTAGTCCTTCTTTAGGTTGACACCGATGTGTGACGAATGTTATCTTCTTTACCGTGTACTGTTGTTGTTCTTTCTTTTCGAAAGTGTCTGTTGTCATTGAACTGATTTCTGTTGTGCAATGAAATGTCTAATTTTATTTTAATGTGTTCATTTGGAATTTCACATCACAATGTTGCATATTTATTGTGTTGGATTGTAGCTAAGATGTTCAATTTCATTTACTGAGTTCTATTTTAATGTTTCACTTTCAACTATGATGCTCTCTTCATTTGCTGTATTCATTCGTGAATTTCAGTAACAGTTGGATATTCGTGTCACAGGTACAACAAAATGAGTGACTCATCTTCTTCATCTTCCACAGAATTAATAGATAGTCTTAAATTCATACTGGAGTCATCCTCTTCTAGTGATGACTCATCGATACTTGACACCATTTTGGACAATCAATCTCACGTGGAGTCATTGCAGTTAGCTCTAAAACTTACACAAGAGGGACAAGCTTCGGCATCCCGACGCCCAAGAAAAAAGAAAAGATTCATTCGGAGGGATCGAGAAGATGCACACGATCGCCTCCACAAAGACTACTTTGCAGATAATTCCATCTACAACGAAACCCACTTTCGGCGTAGATTTCGGATGTGGAAACACCTGTTCCTCCGCATTGTTGACGCCCTTAGTAGTCGATTTGAGTACTTTCAGTTGAGGTACGATGCTATTGGTAGGCGTGGATTGTCGCCGCTCACCAAGTGCACCGCAGCGATGCGTATGCTCGCCTACGGGGTAGCGGCAGATTGTGTCGATGAGTACTTGAAGATTGGAGGAAGCACGGCTATGGAGTGCATGAAAAACTTCGCTGCCGGTGTCATTCAAGTGTTTGAGGACGAGTATTTGAGGAAACCAACACAAGCTGATGTTGATCGACTGTTGCAAGTTGTAGAGGCACGTGATTTCCCCGGTATGTTAGGGAGTATAGATTGTATGCATTGGGAATGGAAGAACTGCCCATCGGCTTGGAAAGGAATGTTCGCGAAAGGGATCTACAGAGTCCCCACCTTGATTCTTGAAGTCGTTGCTTCATATGACCTCTGGATATGGCACGCCTTCTTCGGATGCCCGGATAGTCTCAACGACTTAAATGTTCTTCACCGATCAGATGTTTTCCAAGAGCTGTATGAGGGTCGGGCTCCAAAATGTGAGTACGTCATCAACGGTCGTGAGTACAATATTGGGTACTTCTTGTCCGATGGTATTTATCCAAGATGGGCAACATTCGTGAAAACAATCCCTCTTCCCCAAGGACCCAAGGCAAGATTGTTCGCCGAACGTCAGGAGTCTGTTAGGAAGGATGTGGAAAGAGCATTTGGGGTTTTACAGGCACGGTTCGCTATCATTCGCGGTCCCGCTCGAAACATGGACAAAGGTGAGTTGGGTATGATAATGAAGGCATGTGTTATACTCCATAACATGATCGTCGAGGACGAACGAGATTCATATGACCTTGCTTTCGACTACGATGATGTTGAGGGCAACACCCCGCAACCAAATGTCCAACAGGGCCATCATCCGTGCTACGCTGCCTACCTCCGTCGAGTAGCCCAAGTTCATGACCCAGGACTACATGCACGTCTCCAATCAGACCTTATCGAAGAAATATGGAATCGGCATAGGACGCGACAAAGCTCACAACCATAGCTATTATGGGTTATTCGTCATTCACTTGTATTGTATGTTTTCTTCATCATCTAATTGAGTGTTTTAATTATCGAAAACTCGGGTTGTAACTTTCTTCGATGTCAATCATCAAATTTGTGTTTGTATTAATTGTACGTTGTATTCCGTTTGCTTTCAATCGTTTAAGCACTACAACTTTAACTCATCAATTTTTAGATACTTCAAAATAAATTAATATATTTTCCGGAAACATATATTAAATATTTTTTCATCCGGGAAATTAAATTTATTTTTACCTTATACAAAACCCAATATGCAAAAATAAATTTGATAACATAAATCAAATAAATTATGCTTAGTTGTGGGCTCCATCAACAAATATTAAATCATTTATGCTGAAATGAGTTCCATTGGTTGGGAAAATGAAGGAATGCAAGTTCCAGAACTGTGGAACTCATGCTGACATGGCATGCCAGAGTTCCACAAACTGAAACTCCCATTGGGAGTGCTCTAAAAGCATTTTAAATACACCAACATAAAGCACACCAACTTTACACTTACACGACGTGGGTTAACCAAATGAAAAGTCTCAGTGAAAATATGGAGTTCTAAAGATAAAACATAAATAAACCAACTAAAATTAATCGATGTATTTTTGGTATAGTTTCCGTTGGTACTAATTTTCTAACCCTATCCCTTTCACATTGTTATTTATCTTTTAATTTTTTTGCATCAAGTAACTTTTAACCTTTGCAAAATGATAATTACTTGAAAATTTACAATAATGAATAATACCAAAATTTCAAAGGAAAATGACAACACCCCAATCCTTTTTTCTTGTTTGAAAAATGGTATTAGTCCTTTTTTTATATTTTAAATCATCTATTTTACTGGAGTCGAGCTACTGCTGCTTCAATAAAGGATAAAGCTTTCCCATCACAAATTTTCTCTATTCACAAGACTCAAACTCGAGGCTTTATTTAAGAAGAACAAGTATCAAACTACTCGAACCAACTTAGGTCAGTTTGTATTAGTCCTTTTATAATTGCCGATCGACGCGGCTTCTATCGCCATCCAAAATTAAAAATTCCCCTGGTTTTTCTTCGGGGTGGCTGATGCCTTTAATGCGAAATTTAAATTAAGAAGAAACTTTGAGTCATTAGTTATGCACACAAAGTAATGTCGTTGGCATGAAGTTATGTCATCTCCTATTATTAGTCAACTCTTCTTAAAGTGAATATATAGTAATTACTTTTTTTTTTTGCAGATTTATTTTATGAATCCAGGACTATATACTTTCAGGATATCTGTGCTGGATAGAGAGATTTGGGAAATTAAAAAAAGAAAGAAAAAAGGGAAAAAGATCTTCGTGAGTGTTGAAATTAGACAGTCTTATGACTAAAAAAATTACGTTTTTGGGCAATATGTATATCATGCTCCTGAGAACACATAATGTCAACAGCCACATCAGCAAATATATATTAAAAAATTAATGTATGACAAATACACGCGTGAAAAATATATATACATAGGTAATAAGAACATATGCTCCTAGAAGGACATAAGAAATTCAAAGCCTCAATATGTATATCATATACTCATGGAAGCAGATACTCCCAAGAGCCACATCAATAAATATATATTACAAAATTAATATCTGATAAATACACGCGTCAAAAAAATATATATATAGACAATGAGAGCATGTACTTCTGAAAGCACATAAAAAATTGTCATGTAAAGCATGGATGTAAACTAGCTTTGAATAAGTAATATGCTATTGAATATCAGTCATTTGTACAAATCATATTGCCTATGTTTAGTTGAATTCTAATTTTAATTGTCTCTATATACAAATAATAGAACAGTAATAAAATTAAGATTTGTTTTTGAATTCATATATTTAAGAATTTAGTTAGATTAATAATTCTGAGTAAATTTCTCAGTGAGGGAAAAAAAAGTTTCCATTAAGTATTTATTAATGTGCAGACAATACAGATGTAGCAAATTGGTTAATATTCAATTAATTCCCACCAGCTGATACCTAAACAGCCATTAAGGAGGTAAAAATAGCAAGGGGAAGGATGTCAGCTGTCAGGCGTTTACTAACACAATTCAAAAATTCAAATCAGTTTAAATTAACTCTTGCTATGCTATCAACCAACAAATACAAAGATGCTACATTAATACCAATGAGATCTGAGATAAGTGGCTAAGATTGAGATACTGAGTACATATTAGGGCCTTGTTCAGTAAAATTAGTTGTTTAAATAGCGGATAGCGGTTCAGGTAGCGGATAGTTGTTTCGATAGCGGATAGTGTTTCTAATTTAGGTGTTAGCGGATAGCTGTTTAGATGAGTGGTTTAAACTAATATGTTCGGTAACTTTAGCTATTAAATTAGCTAATTAATATAAATTGACATAAAAGAATACAGATAATTTCCAAAGATAAAATTTTTAAAGGATATTTTTTGGCTAAAAAATTCGAAACGCTACTTCTAAATGTCAAACGTTAATACTATTAGCTTTTCAAAAACATTGCTTAAAATGCTAAACGCTACTTGAAAATGCTAGTCAAAATACTAGTTTACTGAACACAAAAAATTAACTAATTAATGTATTGACTTGGTCAAAACATTAAGTGCTACCCGAAAAGCTGCTGCCGAACACGGCCTAGGTCTCAGGTTTGATCCATGTCCCTCCAATTATATTGTACTGCCTCCAAATCAGTTTAAAATTAATTCTTGCCATGCAGATTAGAACAGTAATAAATAGAGCAAACGGTTTTTCTAAAATGTGTCTATAAGGCATAGGATAATTAGTATTAATTAATTATATTTACTATTAAATTTATCTTAAAGTATTTTATCTTTTGATAAATACTGTGATCAATTTCTGATTAGTTAATCTCAAAAAAAATCACCTAATTTAAAACATAATTAATGTTATAAAAATTGAGAGATCTTCACTATGTCATATTTAAATATCAAAGTCACCCTGTGAATTAAAAATGATATTTTGAAAACTCATGTTGACTTACCTTGTAATCGTAATTAGATCACCTAATTTAATATAAAAATCATTAGTTAAGCTTTGTTAATATTATTTTTTTTTTGCTGTTAGTAATTTATTATGAACGGTAATACTGCATGAAACTCAAATCGAAGAAAAGTGATGTCATGTGTGTGAAATATGTGTATGCATTTCCAAGTTTCTATGATGATTCTTTTGGCATATCATGACAATTTAGGTACTGCTAAAATTAATTATGACAATTTGTTTTACTTGAAGTAGTAATTTTTTTTCCCTTATATATATATATATATATATATATATATATATATATATATATATATATATATATATATATATATATATATATATATATATATTTCTTTACAAGTGAATAATTGTCCTTGCCTTTATGAGTTGTGTTTGCTAGCTGGCGAAATTTTTATAGTGGGATGAGATGATAACTGTTATTAAAAAAAAAAAAAAGAGGTAATTGGTGATCACTGTTCATAAAATGTTCTCTAATGAATGTTATAGTAGTATAATTTTTATCAAAATTTTATAAGCTTCTTTAAATTATATAATTCTACAAAATCTCTAAACTTTTTTAATTTCTAAATTTTTCTCAGAAAAGCGATGATTATTGGCTATTTGGGTAGCTTTTGAGCAAAATTGGCTGTTTGGGAGCATTTTAACTATTTGACTGAGTCAAATAGCTATTTATGGTGTTACTGTGTTAGGTTAACAGTTGTTTGGAATGACTTTTTAGTCCCAAAAAGTTATTTTTTAAAAAGCCAAATCAAGTAGCTTTTTTTCTCAAATAGCTGTTTGGATTTTGGTTTTCAAATTACCATAACACCAAAGACTGACTTAAATTACACCAATTGTCATTTTCAACCAAAAGATGAAATCATTTATGTCAATTAATTTAACATAATAAATATTTTAGATATCATATAAATTTCACCTCCGATTAAAAAATAAAAATATACTAACAATAAACAAGTTCTGTGTCCAAATAAAAAGCAAACAATGTTATGAGTAGTAGATGTTGTGTAAATCTTACTTCCTATGTTAAAAAGAAGATTAGAGAAATATAAGTACAATTAACAAAACAGGACTTTAAATAAATGCTAATGTACATACTATTTAAATTTTAATTCATAAATATTGAAAAGAAAAATGTATATGAAAGAATAAAAATCACGTGTATATAAATAATAAAATAAAGTTAAGTGTAGAAAAAAATCACGTGTATATAAATAATAAAATAAAGTTAAGTGTGATAACGTAATTTTATTGAACAACTTTTACATAAATAGCCAATTTCACCGAATACTTTTTTACAAACAGCTAATGCAATCAGCTAATAGAAGCAACTGATACAAATAGATAACAACAAATAGCTAATGCAGACAACTAGTTGGTGCATGGTATGATGGATATATTTTCTTACTTAACGGCCCAAATTTGTAGTTATTACATATCTTTATTTGGAGAAGTTATTAGACAAATATACAAAGAGTGTAATCGTATATCGCTAATAAATTCTCAAAAGTTTTACAAATTAAACTTAAATCACTAGATTATACCATAAAATAAAATAAAATAATCTCTTACTGCACTTAATTTGAGATTCAGGAAATAATTCAACGTTAATATTTCAAAGTAAAACCATAATTAATTCAACACTAAGGTAGAGCAGTGAAAATTAAGTCCTAGAGAGAGAAAAGACAAATGCAAACAGCTTAAACACCACCTTTTCCCATGCATCATTTGTCAAAATTTTTTAAAGTTTTCAAACCATATATTTTTTCAGCTTTTTATTTATTACTTGATTAATCACCTCATTTTTGTCAACTAGCAAATGTCTTAGCCGAAATCTCACAAATATTTAAGGACAAAAAAGGGAACTCTATCATCAAATTTTATTCTATTGTAGACTTTTTCAAATTTTTATAGGCTTCTCTAAATTTTATATTTCTACAAAAAGTTTGAACTTCGGTAGGTTTTTAAAAATAAATTTTCCAAAATAAAATAGCAAGAATTGCATTTCAAATATATATATATTTTTGGTCTTGGATTCTCTACTTCACTGAAATCGAGTTACTGTTGGCCCAATAAGGGGTAGAGCTCTCATATCATAAATTTTTTCCATTCATAAACTCGAACTCGCAGCCTTACTTGAGGGGAATAAGTACCAAGGTACTTGAATCAATCTGTGTTGGTTGGTTTTATGTTCTACTTTAAACACATATAGCTACGCTATGAGGTTGATTCATGGTAAGTTGTTTTCTGCTTAATTAAGGGTTCAACTCTATGATAACAGATGTATATTTTCATCTACAAAAGTTTAAGAGACAACGTACATACACATTAATAAAAAGCAATGATATTAATTCTCAAAATTTTACGAATAAATTAGAGCCGTAAAACATTATAGTGTATTATCTAAAATAATAAATCTTTAAATTCACCCAGTTTCAGTTCAAGATATACCTCATTTAATACTTTTTTTTCAAAGGTGATACAAAATATCGATATAGATTATATTTCGATTCAGATCTCTAGTAACAGTTATCCAAAAATTTATCAATTGAATTAATTGATATTAACTTTAAAAAATAATTAATTCAGCGTTTGAGAAATTTGAAGGATAAGTCCTAGAGAAAGAAAAGACAAATGCAAACAGCTTTATGACCACCTTTTCCCCATGCATCATATGTCAAAATTTTCAAGTTTTCAAACCAACCCATACTTTTCATTATTTATTTATTTATTTTTTACATGATTAATGACCTCAATATTTGTCAGTTAGCAAATGTCATAGTCGAAATCTCCCAAATATTAAAAGACAAGAGGCCCAAAAAACAAGCCCTACCCACTTTCACATTCCCAACAATATGGGCCGAGTATAACCCGCCCAAAAAGGCTCTCAAGGTGGGCCCATCTTACCCAAAGTCTAAGGGCAGTCCCTTTGTAGCATCTCAAAGTCCTAGAAGCTTCCAAAGGCAACCCAACAAAATACTCAACCCTCTTGTGTAACTTAAAGCATTGACAAGTCACCACTCATAGTGCCAACAAAGAGCTAAATGACATTTTCCCTTTTTGGCAAAGGAACTTCTCAAAATTTGAAATGTAATTCCTATAAAATAAGATATGGGTATTTACATTCAAATGCAATAACTCAAAAATTCCACCATCAGATGGGATGGGTCTGATGTAGCAGCTTTATTGCCGAATTATAAAATTATGGAGAGATTGGTTCCAATTGACCATAGATTTACAAACCGTATAGTACCACCTACTACTCTACAGAAACGGAGCAGAGGAAGTTTAGATAAACATTTTGCTTTAGTTCGTACTATTCAAGATGGATAAAATAATTCAAACTTGTTTTTTTCAACTATCAAGATTTTGGAAAAATACGGATATTTATAGGTTTTGTCAAATTCTTTTTTTTTTTTTGCTGCTTGTACTTTCGGTTTGACTCATGCATTATCTAAACTTCTAGTGGTATTGATAGATTTTGTAAAGTTCATACCAAAAGTATGATTTAAATTTGGTTATTTGCGGGGAAATATTCTAAAGATGAGACTAGTTTTTTTAGGATTATTATTAAGCCAATAGTGACAAACGAGTAACAAAGTAATATGTCTCATACATTGGACTTTGTCGATGCCCATATGAGTAATGGCTTACCTAAGTTTTGCTTGATTAGGTTAATGACAATGAGGTTCTAACTCTTTGAAAGTGATACTGTGGAATCAAATTCAAACTAATTACCGTTGCTTTCAAATAAAATGATGAAAAGAAGATACTATATTACATGGACCTTTAGATCTTACAAGTACTCGTATATTATTGAAAAATACTTTTCAAACCTTCATACAATATCTCCCCCTTAACCAATTGGTAATTAAAGTATATGTCACAAGGATTCTATTTATAATGAATAAAGGGCGTGTTCGGTAACAGCGTTTTGGGTAGCGTTTAGCGTTTTGACTAAGTCAATACACTCATCAGGTAATTTTCAGCGTTCGGTAACATAGTGTTTTGACTAGTATTTCAAGTAACATTTAGCATTTTAAGCAGCGTTTCTGAAAAGTTAACAATATTAACGTTTGCCATTCAAAAGTAGCGTTTCATATTTTTTGACCAAAAATTATCCTTTGGAAATTATCTATATCCTTTTATGTCAATTTACATTAATCAGCTAACTCAACAGTTAAATTGACCGAACATATTTATTTCAACCGCTCATCTAAACAGCTATCCGCTAACAGCTAAATTAGAAACGCTATTCGTTGTCTAAAGAGCTATCCGCTATCTGAACCGCTATTCGCTATTTGAACCGTAATTTTGCCGAACAGGGCCAAAATATATTTCCGACACAGACAATGCATAAAACAACTTGTGTTAAGGTGATGACTATATATTTAGATAGTTTATCCAATATTTATCTTAGTAGATTTGCATATTTCGCTTTTGAATACAGTCCTGAACAGATCTCATGAATTACTTATCAAAGAAGGGAATCTAAAATTAGACTAGAAGTGTTTAGAATAAGATGAGAAAAACACTAACACGAGGCACCAAGAATGAATACTAGTTTTAGCAGAAAAGCTTTTAAGTTTTTCCTGACACATCCTACAATTCAAATTGTGTAAACATTCCTAATTTCATTCTTCTTACTTTGTTTATGCATGCATCTAATGCTAATATCATGGATGTGCACTCATAAATATGGAAGGTCTATAGCGAAATGGGTACGAAATAATGCGATTCTAAGAAAAGAAGTTATTGACAATTAACACAGGGCATGTTGTTTTCGACTTACAAGAAGTACTTATTGGTGTTTATTGCTAAAACATGCTGAATCAAACTGAAATATGCTGAAACATACTGAGTTATACTGAAACATACTGAACTGTGCTAAATCATGCTGAAACATATTGAATGGTTGAAGAAAACATAGCTAGGTATTTTCAATAAATACTTAACAGTGTTGAACTGTGTTGAATTATATTGAATGATGCTAAAAGTTGCTGAATTATGCTGGAAGTTGCTAAATGCTGATGATAAGCCACAATATGAATTCTCTTGAAATAAGTGCATGCAAAGGTTAAATACATACAAATCTTTGATGACAGAGATTGGAAGCCCTGCAAAAAAAAGAGTGAACAATTGAACGGGAATAACAATCTAGGAGAAATGGAAGCCGTGCAAAAAAAATGTGAACAAAACACCATTTTTAGTTCATACTTTCAGCACCATTCAACATCACAGGTTAAAAAAAGGCTGATACTATGCTGGCTTTATATGTCAGTTTGCAGAAAGAAATTCAATCAATTTCAATGATGCTTCTTCAGTTAATGAAAAGCCTAGAGAGCAGTTATGAAAATCAATACATCCTATCACAACAAAATACATAAACATGATATTTACAACATTACTTGCCCATTACCACAGAAGATTCGGAACCATGGCTATTCACCTCCCCTAGAAGACCTGCACGAAGGAGGGGGGAAAAGGAAAGACAAAAAGAATGAAAGAAAATAAAATAAAAGACAAGACACAAACAGAAGTTTTTTTTTTTTTTGGGGGGGGGGGGGGTTCATCTAAATTGCAGAATGGGAAGAGAATAAAAGTTGCAGTGAAGTTTTTTCCTTTTTCCTTTTTCTTCATCATCTTCAGAAAAACAACTGTCTACACCGAGAAGCTTCAATCTCAGAAGGGCAGTAAGGGCACTTGAAAGGTTTTGTACTGCTCTTTGACAGCTTCATGATAGACTGCTTGCAAAGAACGTGGCCGCACGACATCAGCATTGGTGGGTTCTCCTCGGTTGCCTGATCTCGGCTTACTGGGCACACAAAGATTGTGTGGAATTGGAACTCCTTGTCCAAGTCGATTGGAACTGGAAGCTGCTTCATGGACTGCCACTCTTGCTTCTTCCCCATCATCACATTCATCAGCTTGAGAAGGGTTGGGAGCCCCTGAGCTCCAGCTGCCACGGTCACACTCAATGGGCTCTCGCAAGATTGCCCCAGATGACTGCAAAACTGCTTGGTGAATTCCTCAGCCAACTTTTCCCCGTTGATCGGGGACAGTAAATCCGAGTAAGGTGAAGATTTGAGTTTTCCAGCCCATAATAGACATGCCATCAGCTTCTGGATTTCAGCCATGTGTGAAGAAGCGAAAGGAGATAGGTAGGTTCTCGCATATCTTAGGGCATCATCTCTGCCCCATTCCTGCAGAATCTCCATGTACTGTAACCTGTGAAGTTTAAGCTCGAGGTCCGACCCATTTTTCCTCAGTTTCTCGGAGTTTGCAGCAGCCCAGTGTAGAGCAGGCTCCAGGTTGTGGGTCGTCATGGCTTGGACTATAAGGTACATTTCCATGAATTGAGATTTCACGGCAGCAGCTTCTGCCACTCCAGCTTCATTGGCAAAACAGTCTCCCACATGAAATAGGCCTTCCCTGTACAGATGGCTGGCTATGATCTTGTTGATTGTATGGATATCAAAATCGACGTTTCTGTAAGCTTTTGATATGTCTGGGTCAAACGATTTTTCGAGCTGCTTTGGATACTTGCTCAATGCCACATTCAGCTCTTTTTGATTGGGTTCTAGCTGGCTTAGTGGAGCAATCTCTTTTAACTTGGCCTTGAGATCGGCAAGTATAGTCTTGTAATCTGGGTGTGCGGCATCAGTTTGTAATTTCAGTAAAGCCTGCTCGATTTCATGGCCTATCTGCTCTATTGCTTCATGGAACTTGGAAGAACACAGCCTTTGCTTCTTAGTAACATGATCAAATACGTCCTTCACAGTCTTCAGCTCCATTCACTGATTATGCAGTGAAGTCTCTGTACCCTGCAAACTGCAAAGAAACCAGAAAGAGTTTCTATTAAGGGGTCAGAGATACAAGAAAGCCACTAGTCTCGCTACTCACAGAGGAAAAGGCCAACATTAGCATCACACAGGAGCACCGGAACAATGCCCCCCCCCCCCCCCAAAAAAAGAAAAACAAAAGAAGGGAAACAACCAATATAAAACACTATTCTGTGCATCCTGCATAAACAACCCCCGCGCTGGGCTACCGTGTAGGGTGCACAAGATTGCATATATCTTGGCCTCCATAGACCTCGCCTGAGGTTGGGTCAGCGAATAAGAGAACGGAGGGGGATTATTGGCTTACACTAAATTAAGCATGTCCATTCACTAGCCTAGCAAGCCACAATGCAAACGCGGAACAAAGATAATGAGTAACACATAAGTGGAGCCGCACACTGCAAAACTAAAAAAGGTTAGGCTTCATAATAGCAGGCCATTAACCACCCAAAAAAACCCCACCAACAGGGTGGGGAGGATTAATTTACTGTTGTCCGTGCAGTTGCGGTGGCGGTACCTACGAAAGATCATCACTGTGCTAACTTTGACAAGCTAAGACACGCAAGGATTCCAGTTAGTGTAGAGCACCATATACAAGAAATAAAAAATCAAAAGTAGTAAAAAAACCACCCAACAATTACAATTATCAGTGTCATAGTCTCATCTTAACACTGGATGCATAAAGCATAATCCCCTTAACACTGGAATGACAATGACCTCAAACTGCCCTTACTGCCATATGCATTTATGAAATGAGAAAAAGATATGCGGATAGATTGTTTATACAAGCAAGAGAACATTCATCCGGAGACACTCATAATAGTTTATAGATTGTATCATTCTAATTTCTACACAGCTCTAGACAATCCACAACACTGAATGAATAAACATAAGCTTTTACAAAAAAAATCCAGATTCTTCTAAGTGTATGACAAACGTATCGTTTCCTTCAACTAGTTACTACACCCAATCTTAAAGAATTAACGTGGTCCACTTCTCCAGAAATTATCCTTCTAGAAAGTTCCAGCTGCATTTTCCAAAATATGGATTGCAATTTGCACATGATCATTACCTGGGAAACAGTTGGAAGCTAGGTCATAAACCGGATAGAAATTCACATCTTAAATCAGGCATTGCAGCATAAGCATAAGTGAAAGCAGAAGCTTCTCTTTCAGCCAAGAAACAGCTCTAGGGGTTGATCAGGTAATATCACCAGGCAAGGACTTCTGATACTCCTCATAAAAGGTCTCATCACCAGCAGTAACAAACATGTATTGGTAAGGGTATGGTTTTTTAGCAGTTTCAGTCCAACACTAACACACAATGAGTGAAAATAAGTAACTAGGTGGATTCTTGACCACATCAATACACTATACACCAGCAAGGAACAAAAATGAACAACTAAGACAATATCCAGTCTAGTAAGCAGACCAACACATTCTTAATACCAAGCTTTACAACATAAGTATTGAGAGTCAAATTGGAATCAGTAATTCCTTTGACAAAAGATCTACAGGACCATGCTCAAAATGCAAGTCGCATTTAATGTACAATCGGCTCATTTGTCGAAAACAACTATGAACCGTTAACTGGAGGCATTTCTCAGTGAGATATCCCTAGACTTGTTCACAAATACCAAGAGGGCTAATGCTGGACCAGTATATAAAGTGAATCATTCGACAGTGGACCACATTATTGACATGTTCTCTTTGCATTCCTAGGCTCCTGCCCCTACCCATAAACCAGGAAACCAGGAATCAGACCCCTAGTTCAATTACCACTGTATACTCTCCTCATAAACATCGTAATTTTCTGAACAAGATCTATGTCTCTTAACAGTTGATAGGAACTCAAAGAACCCGGATGGCACACATCACGACTTTCTCTTTAATCCATTCAAGGTCACACCCCAAACCCCAACCATAAAGTATCCATGAAAAATAGGATTGTGAATCCCAGTATGATTTCTGGTAGCAACTATCCTTATCAATCATCACCAGTCCCTAGATAAGATCTATAACTTCCAGAAGAATAAATACATAACTTCACTTACAAAAAAATCTAGATATTGAACATTTGACATGTTAGGAAACATTAACCAGACACTAAAGTAATGCTGATAACCTAAAACAAATCATCCAATATTTTCAATCATCCCCACTGCAGACAAAGAATGGCTTTCTTGACAAAATCCTTGCTCATAGCAAATAGGAATTGCTTTTTTAAAGTTCTCGGACAGTCTTGGAGGAATTGGTTGTCAGACAGTCGAAGAGAACAACAAGGAAACGGAGAGACAAGCAAACATTATAAGACCTAGGAATGCTAAAGATTACCTAGCAGTGGTCGATATATTGTAACATACATAAAACAGCAGGACATCCAGCTCAAGCATACCAAACAGCAAGTATAAGACTTGATGAGCATCAATAAATTGCATTGCCTCAGTTAATTGAGGCGACAAAGTCTGAGCATCACATCTCAGTAAGGACTGTGGACACACTCGTTGAAAACGAAGAATATATTCAATGCAGTATTGTTATTGAAATTCTTTATTTCCTGAACACAATGAGATGAATTTAGACAACAAAGCATGACGATTTTCCTTCCTCGCACCCAAAAACTTTTAGAAGGAACACTCTTCTCCTGAATGTTAGCTGAGTGTGCAATCAGCAATGAACCAATGAAACAGGCAAACGATAAAACCTTCTCCCCTGACTAATTATTTTCTAACATGATCACTTGAAGGGCTTATAAATTGCTTCTCCTAAGCGGAAGGACTCCTTGTCTGTCAAACACAAGGCAATAGAGCTCCACAAATAACACAAGTATTACCCAATACTGTACCCAATATTTAAAGCAGATGCATGCCCAATAAATGAGTGGTCAATAGCTCATGCCTTGCTTTCATCACCTCACCAGCTTCAAGCTGAACACATGAACAGAAATGGGTTGTTGCTATAAGGCCCACACAAGCTCTATCCAGAACTCAATGGGTGAAAATAACACAAAATTTGTAGCTTAATCAACAAGACCAGCTCTTTCCTACACTAAGAATATCCAAGATTACAACCCCACAAAAGTCCACCAATAATCTAACAAATTGAACCATAAACAATCCTCAGAATTGAATTCTAGCTATTAAGCTTCAAAATTAGCCACCCAACTAGCATCCAAGAAGGTGGGTAGTGGATCAAAGCAGCATAACCCAAATCAGAAATCAAAACACTGAAAAAAGGGAATAAAAATGAAGCGCAAAAAAAAGGGCAATTTTGGTGATAAAGAGCTTGATTGAAAAAGCTCACCTGGACGAAAATAGGGAAAGAGTGAGATGGGAGGTGGTTCGAACAAGTGCAGGCCGAGATCGATGGATTTGATTTGGTGGGTCGAGTCAAATCTGGGAGAGGGTTTTGTTTATCTGGAGGATGGATGGATCGATTATTGTCAGATGAACAAAGAGAAGGGATTTCTTACAAAGTTACAGCACAGGAAGACGGAAATAACTCTATGTTTTTCTTTTTTCTTTTTTCTTTTTTTCTTGTATATTAGATGAGCTATAAATTATGATGCAAGATATGAAGCATGGACCCTAATGATAATTGCTAATATTTCCATCCAACTCTAACTGCTAAATTATAATTTCAGTGGCTTTTCAATTTTCAAACGGATGAAAGCTAAACCCAAATTTTTCTCATCCACTATTGATATTTGTATTTTTTTTGTATTTTACAGGATTTTATTAGGTAATTTATGTAAATAATTTTTCTGAGAGTATACTTTATATGTTATCTAATAAGCTCAGTTAGAGGATGCTAGATCTTTTGTGACGTACTTAAATATGAGTCTCTCTAATTCTTGATGGTTGTATAATACTTGTATTATCCATCTGCCAAAAAAAGAAACGACTTTAAACCAAAAAATATTTCAATATCGAGAACTTTTTCGGTCAATTGTTTACCAGATTCTATGAGTAGAAATTAGTCTTTCGATTATTCTACAAACTCTCTAAGCACTTTACATATAACAAAACTAGAATCTACGAGGGTTTCCTCTTTGGATCAGTGCTATTTTTTAGTATCATACCAGCATCACCGACCTTTATATTATAGTCAAAATTGTTAGTTCAATCGGTCATAATTGGTGAAGCTTTGCATGGAATACATTTCAAAGCAAAACCCCCAATGCTTGTACAAGCTTAGCACGAAAAATAAAGGGAAAATAAATTAAATGGGAAGGCTAAAGCCTCATCCATGTTTCCTCTCTCACAATATCTTTTGCCTCCTCTGGTTTCCTAATCTTCATTACTCTTGGAACAGGAAAAACCCTAGAAAATTGAGTTGCAATTTGCAAGCTGAATGACTAGTTGGGGCTTGCAATCCAAGTGGAGATCTTTAATGAATGTTTATGACTTGTAGTACTTAATTCAATTCTAGCCTCAATTTCAGATTTAGCTACGACAATGGAGGATGGTTTTGGATTCTAGGGTTTCAACTGAAACCCTAGAACAGGGACCATGGTGAAGAAAGGGGGAATTGAGGGAGGGAGGAGGGAAAGTCGTTTTCCTTTCATTACACTTTTCTTTGTTTTCTTGGCAGTTAAAATGTAAATAAAAACCTCAAAATACTAGCTACAACTAGTTAATAATTCGACAAGTAGCGAACTTAAACTATCGTAATCAAGTTGGGCGACATGCACAGATAGAAACTTATTCTGGTGGCAATTTGAGAAAAAATGAAAGTCGAGTGACAATTTACCTAAGCACTCAACTTCATGCACACTGATCGCTTTTTTTTTAAATTACTTAAAATGTTATTCTTCGTACAGTTTAGAAAAGAATTATAGCGATCCATTGTACTTCCTTGCTGAAAGGAGACGTTGATTCTAGTGAATTTCTTTGAGTGAGATATTGTACCAACATAAAAGACCGTACTCAATTGCCAAATTACGTTAAAAGCTGTATTGAAATAGAGAAGTAATTAGTTGCTTGGAAAATTAAGTACAAACTAGGGGTGTACAAAACTTGTTAACCGGAGTTTCGATTAACCGGTTTTTCAATTCAAGAAAATTTCGAATAGTAACTAAACTGAAAATTTCAATTCGTCGAAAATCGGAGAGCTGTAAAAGTCTGACCTGACATGATAATCTGACCTGAATTTACTGAAAGAAACACGAATCAAACCGATTTCGACCCGAAGTCGACACGATTTGACCGTTTGGTATGAAAACTTGTTATTTTTCAGTTTTAAGCAAATGTAAGCTATTTTCAAGGCCGATACGAAATTGACTCGTTTATTAAATGGGCCGACCCGAACCAACCCGTTTTACAGCTCTAGAAAATCCAAGCCGTTTTTTGGGTTCGGTTAAGCTATTTTTTGGTTTGATTACCGATTAACCTTTCATTTTTTATGTTTAAATTTTTTTATCAAAATTAAATTTCAGTTACCATTGACAAATAATAAAAAAAAGGTCTATTTCTTACCTAAAATTTTCATTCTTTATTGTAAATTTTTTAAAAAAATTATTTTGGTTCGGTTAACCGAATTTTTAAACCGTCCAAATCGTAACCGAACTAAAAACCGATTTTTTTGGTTCGGTTAATTGAACTGACTTTTTTTAAAATTTCTGTTCAATTAATCGATTTTTGAGTTTTTCAATTCGATTTTCACTTTCATTTTTTTTTTTTTTGGGTTTTACACACCCCAAGTACAAACCACACATGAACAAAATGAAATCAAACTTGAAATAAAACTTTCAAATCTAGTACATTTCGCTGCCCGAGATACACCCGTTAAGGTCATGTTCTTTTCATGGGTAAATAAGCATTATCAGCTTTCCGTAATCCTTCTCAATTATTATTAATCTTTACCATTCATCCCAAAAGATTTCAATCTTTACCAATCCTTAATCTTTTCTATTCTTCCCAATCCCCACCATTTTCTCCATTTTATTTTCATTGCTTAAAAAAAATTATTAACTCTTTTTAATTCTCACCAATGTTTATCTGTTGTTGGGAAAAAAAAAAAAACACAATTCTAATAATTTATTTTCAATCATTATCTTTTACCAGTTTTGGGCCCGGGGGCTCAGCAATTTTATGGTACGTATCTATGTCCATATAAATATAGGCATTCCAATATAACTGGCCATGCATCTAGTAGTCTACCACATTTTTAGATGTAGACTTTAACATTTATTTTAGATGTGGACTTCAAAAATTATCATGAAAAAATACATTGTAGGAAACAAAGATACAATACAGGTAAGAAAAAGATACACTATCGGCAAAAAAAGATACACTAAAATTATCAGTACATTGTCGAAAAGATCCATTAAAAATTATCAACTAATAACAATCTCAAATATTCTAATTCATAAAATAACTATTGGCTAATGAATATAATAATTACTAACATTATTATTGTAATGAAGATCGTCAACATCAAGAATCCAATGAACAAGAATATGATCTTCAGGAACTATTACTATAAGAAGTTAACTCCCTAACATCAAACACCCAACGAACAAGAATATGATCTTCAGGAGCTATTACTACAAGTAGGGCTGTCAAACGGGTCGGGTCGGGTCGATCCATTTAATAAACGGGTCAATTTCGTGTCGGCTTTGAAAATAGCTTAGATTTGTTCAAAACTGAAAAATAACAAGTTTTCACACTAAACGGTCAAATCGTGTCGACTTTGGGTCGAAATCGATTCAGTTCGGGTCGAGTTCGTATTTCTCTCGATAAATTCGGGTCGAATTTGAACTGAATTATTGGCCCTGTTTGGTAATCAGCTGTTAGCTGTTTGAATTAGATGTTTACATTAACTGTTTGAATTAACTATTTCTAGAAAAAATGTTTGGTAAAATTAGCTGTTTTTAGAAAATATGTGTGGTAAAATTCCATTGATGCCCTTTCTCTAAAATACTTTTCAATTGAATAAGTTTTTAGCTATTGATCATCTTATTTTGTTTTTAAAAAAATTAATATATATCATATGTATAAATTAGCTTCATCCTTGAAACTTTATTTTTTTATTAATTTAAATAACTTGTGTTCATTACTTATTTTCTTTCGTTTTCAATATTTACTTACTTATATAATGCCTACAACTTAATTATAACCTTTGTTATTTTTAGATATGCTTATTTTTTTTATGAATTGCAATTAACATGAGCTTGCATCTATATTTTTATCATGAATTGAAATATGTATGGATTTCAAATAATTTAATCTTCATCAACCCCAAAGAAAACTAGGAATATGATTTATTAATGACAATAGGGAGGGTGGAGATGAAGGTGGGGAGGTTGAGTTGAAGAAATTGAAAGTAAAAGTTGAAGAAATCTCTCTCGTCCTCTTTCTCTCTCTCTTTCTTCTTTCTCTTCCTAGTGCATTTTGTTCGTCCAAAACTTGTCAGATTGGATGCATCAATGAGTTGTGAATGACTTTCTGAATTGCTGTTTTCTACCGGTTTTCTCCAGCAACATTTCCAAGCTTTTTCCGACAACATTTCAAAGCTTCCATCCGTATTTGTTGCAATTAGCATCACATACAGATACAAACCTAGAAAGAGCCCAGTGGCTGTAATCTAGTGAGGTGAACTCCTGTTTTCGGCAGGATTCATCTCAGCACCAGCCCGTCTTTGCCGGCGCATCTCTGCTCGTATGTCTGCCGGAGCTTTACAAGACTGGCTGCTACAGCTTTACGACGGCCAGAGCCGGGTCATCAGCGGTAACATCTATTACTCCCGTTACTCAACCTTACCCCTATCCTTGTCCTGGTTCTGACTGTTCCCTACCCACTGCCCCACGGTTGCAGCTCACCGCCTCTGGTGGGTGTCCCCAGTAAGGCTAAGGTTGAATCGACCACTCAGTACCTAGGCTTTCAACCGTTATAGACTGGGCTTGCTGGCTCCATTCTATTTTTGTGTTTAGTGTACATCCATAGCCACATAGGCTCCTTCTGGCTTTTACCTCCTTTAGAATTCTTGTGGTTTTTATTATTGTTTTTTGGAGTGTAGTCTTTTCCGTTGCCGCCTTTCTTCACTATTGCTTTGTTGTGGTAGCAGTTATTAGTCCCTATAAGGTTGCATTTATTGGCTGTTATTAGTCCTCATACGATTAATATTGCTTTACCAACATCAGTGTTTCCTATTGTTTTTGTTATTGTTTTAATATTATTATTAGTAGCATCACCACTTGCTTTGTAGTACTTAGCCTTTATCTACTACGATTTAAACTCCTTACAATCTCACTATTATTGGTGCCGGGTATTATTGTTGTTAATATTGTGGTAACTATTCTAGCTTTTGTATTACTGTTACTACTTTATTTGTTCCTGTTTACTGATAGTATTATTTTTATTATTAATATTAGTTATTCAGTTTTTTCGGTATTTGCTATTGTTATTCTGCTTCTGCTTTGATCTGCTTAAAGCATTTTACTTTGTGAGGTCGTGCCCCCACTTCGATTGGATTTTGCTATTATTATTATTATTATTATTATTATTATTATTATTATTATTATTATTATTATTGTTTATTTGTTATTATTATTATTATTTATTTGTTATTAGTTGGTAGACCTCTAGGGTGTTCGCGGACTTCGTAGGCGTCTACGCCTGTGGCGAGCTATGCAGCTGTTTCAGCCTGTCCTCCAGGAAGTTTTGGGGTTGGGAGGCATTTAGGATTGCGGAAGGTACGCCTAGCGTCCTGGAATATTGGTTCTCTCACGGGTAAGTCGATAGAATTAGTTAAGGCTTTGCGTAGGCGTAAGATTAGTATAGCGTGTGTCCAGGAGACGAAGTGGGTTGGGGTTAAAGGTAGAGAGATCGATGAGTACAAACTTTGGTATTCGGGGTCAACCAAGGCGAAGAATGGAGTTGGCATCCTGGTTGTGAAGGAAGTGAGGCGTAAGAGCGATCGGATTATGGCCATTAAAGTTTTGGTGGGTTCAGTTTTTGTGAACGTGGTGAGTGTATATGCGCCCCAAGTAGGCCTGTCGGAGGAAACTAAGAAGCTCTTTTGGGAGGATCTAGATGCGGTCACCCAAGAGGTCCCTCGGAGCGAGAAACTGTTCATAGGAGGAGACTTTAACGGCCATATTGGCGCATAGGCAGCAGGTTATGAGGGGGTCCACGGGGGTTTAGGTTTCGGAGAAAGAAACGCGGGAGGGGTCTCTGTATTAGACTTTGTGGTGGCCTTTGATTTGTTGGTGGCCAACTCCTTTTTCAAGAAGAAGGAGGATCACCTAGTGACCTTCAAGAGTAGCTCCTGCAAGACACAGATTGACTATTTCCTCACGAGGAAGGAAAGTCGGAGATCGTGTAAGGACTGCAAAGTGATTCCTAGCGAGTTTCTGGGAACTCAACATAGGTTGCTGGTTCTAGATGCAGAGTTCAAGTATCCTAGGAGGACGAAAAGGAGAATCGGAGATCCCAGAATTAAGTGGTGGACCCTCACGAAGGAGAAGGCGGGGTTAATAGCAGAAAGAATAGCCGAAGAGGGAGCTTGGAGGAGGGCAGAAGACGCCGATTCGATGTGGGAGGCTGTGGCGGATTGCATCCGAAGGTCGACTAAGAAAACCCTAGGTCTTTCCTGGGGAGGCGGGAACAGGATGGAGGGCGTCTGGTGGTGGAACGAAGAGGTGAAGGAGAAAGTGAAGGCCAAAAAAGATGCTTTCGCGGAGTTTATAAGCAGTAGTTCGGAGGAAGAGAGGGAGCAAAAGAAGATTGGATACAAGGCGGCCAAGAAGGTAGCCAGAAAGGCGGTGGCAATAGCAAAGAGCCAGACTTTTGATAGACTGTACCATAGATTGGGGACGAAGGAAGGGGAGAAGGAGGTTTTCAAACTGGCTAGGGCGAGGGAAAGGAAGACTAGGGATTTGGGAGTGGTAAGGTGCATCAAGGACGAAGAAGGTAAGGTGCTGACTGAGAATGATGAAATTAGAGAGAGATGGCAAAGGTTCTTTGCTAAACTTCTCAATGGGGAAGGAGTGCGAGACGACTTTAGTAGGGGCGGAGAGTGTAGCGATCAGCGAGCGGGCGACCTTATAGCAAAGGAGGAGATTAGGGAGGCCTTGAAGAAGATGACGAATGGGAAGGCCGTGGGCCCAAACCAGATTCCAGTGAAAGTTTGGAAGTTTATGGGGGAGGTAGGGGTAGATTGGCTCACGGAGCTGTTTAATGTTAGTTACAGGACCGCCAAGATGCCCGGAGAGTGGAGGGACAACACAGTCATCCCACTGTACAAAAACAAAGGGGATATTCAAGTTTGTAATAACTTTAGGGGTATTAAACTGCTCAGTCACACTATGAAGCTATGGGAGAGGATGATTGAGAGAAGGTTACGCGAGATTGTAGAGATTTCAGAGAACCAATTTGGTTTCATGTCAGACAGCTCTTCCACTGAGGCGATCCACCTCCTCAGAGGGCTCATGGGCTTGTTCAGGGATAAAAAGGTGGATCTCCATATGGTGTTCATTGACCTAGAAAAAGCGTATGATCGAGTCCCAAGGGAGGTATTGTGGAGGTGTTTAGAAGAGAAAAGGGTGTCACCCGCGTATATCCGAGTAATTAAAGATATATACGAGGGAAGGCGGACGCGTGTTAGGACACCCGGAGGGGTCTCTAAGGACTTCGCTGTTAGTATGGGCCTTTATCAGGGCTCCGCCCTAAGCCCGTTTTTTTTCACTTTAGTTTTGGATGAACTCACTAGAGGAATCCAGGATGAAGTGCCTTGGTGCATGTTATTTGCAGATGACATCATTCTTATCGATGTGACCAAGCAGGGGGTAAATGACAGGTTGGAGAGTTGGAAGCATACGCTGGAAGTTAGGGATTTTCGGTTAAGTAGATCAAAAACGGAGTACCTCTATTGCTGTTTCAGTAGTAGGATAGAAGAAGGGGGAGAAATCACATTGGATGAGAGGGTGATACCAAAAGTCGCTAAATTTAAGTATCTGGGCTCGATCATCCAGTAAAATGGGGACATTGATGAGGATATTAGCCAGCGGATAAGAGTGGGTTGGCAAAAGTGGAAGTCAGCATCAGGGGTACTGTGTGACAAGCGAGTGCCCCTAGGATTGAAAGGCAAAGTCTATCGGATGGTAGTTAGACCAGCTGTTCTCTATGGATCGGAGTGTTGGCCTCTAAAGAAGACGCAGGCCCAAAGGTTGATGGTAGCCGAGATGAGAATGATCAGGTGGATGTGTGGTTTTACGAGATTGGACAGAATTAGGAATGGAGTAATCAGGAGCTTAGCTGAAGTGGCCCCCATAGAGGAGAAGATGAGGGAATCGAGGCTCAGATGGTTTGGCCACGTAAAGAGGAGAAGTGTGGCCGCCCCAGTGAGGAGGTGCGAATTGATCGTCCCCCCTGGTGGAAAGAGAGGGAGGGGTAGACCGAAAAAAAGCCTAGAGGAAGTGGTTAGAGAGAACTTGAGAGTTGCCGGTCTGACGGAGGACATGGCTCAGGATAGGAGGTTGTGGCGGGATAGGATTGGAGTCTCTGATTGTAGGGGACCAGACGCGTAGATGGTAGTAGCTCCGGTGGGGGGGGCGGGTTTGGTTTTGGGGTGCTTGTCTGCAGGTCGTGCTTTTCTGGGATGTGACGGCATCTAGTGACGGCATCTAGCGCCCCTGATGGGTTGAGGTATGTCTCTACTCCTTGGTTATTTCGCTCTCCGACACATTTTCTCCTCCTTGGTTTTGGTTTGCATTCGTTTTCTCTATAAACTTTTTTCAAAAATTGTTTTGTGGGTCTTAAGGAATCGACCTCTCTATGGGTAGAAATACCGGTAGGGGTAAGGTTGCCTACAGTTGGATCTCCCCAGACCCCGCGAAAGCGGGACCCACACTGGGAGTTGTTGTTGTTGTTGTTGTTGTTGTATGTAATTTTGTTAAACTTTTGGGTAATACTGTAATTTTCACAAATAGCTATTTTCAAAAGGCTAATGGAAATAACTGTTTGAAAAAGAGCTGTCTGAGGCAAAACAGCTCTTTTAAACAAATGTTTACCAAACACCTCTTTATCTATTTAACTTAGTCAAAACAGCTAAAGTCTCTCCAAATAACTCTTTTTTTTTCAAACAACTATGTTACCAAACACCCCCCATTGTGTCGGATTAGTCTTTGACAGCTCTAACCACAAGAAGTTACACGCACAATGTATGCACGGTACACACGTTTGTAACATAAGATGTTCTCACGGCTGCAAGACCCTTTATGCTTTCGCGCCTTTTCCCCCATCACTGGCGCGCTTCTCTCTCTCTCGCTCTATCTCTCTCCCTCTCGCGTGTACTTCCTCGTATTTGCTTCGTGGAAGTTGAACGCTTTCGCCATTCACGCAAGGTGAGCCTCTGTGTGTGTGTGTGTGTGTGTGTGTGTGTGTTTGTTATTCGATTTTTGCTGCTGCATTTTCATTCAATGTTCATATTTATTTCTGTATATATTTTGCATCTTGGTGCTTAAGAATCAAGGGGGGAAATCGATGCTTGAACGAACATATTATGTTCTGGCTTCGATTATATTTTATGCGAGGCTTCAATTCGAACTCTGGTGGTAATGAACAGTGAATTTTGTGGCTTTGCGGGGAGATTGTGCTGATAAATTTTGGGGCCAACGCAATTTAGGGTTTAGCCTCTGCTTTAGACTTCATAAGGCAACGTTCATGACTTGAGGTATCGTTTGCTATATTCCTCAGTTTGTTCAATTTTTCAATTTTAATTGCCTTTCTTCAGAATGAGTAATGATTGTTGTCAAAGACGTGAACTTTTCGCACTTCGAAACCAAAATGGGCAAACTTTATTTCATACTGTAGAAGCAATAAGCAAAAAGTAGTCTCCAAATCGAACATGTATTGAAGAAAAGCAAGAATGTTTTTTTGGGTAGATTACTTGCTCATCTTGTTGAGGACCCATTTGTTCTTGCAGAAGATTGTTCATGTAGGAAACTTGATTGTGCTTTGAAAACCCTAGTCCCTTTGAAGTGGCATTTTCTTTCTCGGTTTTATAGTTTTTTTTTTTTTGTTTGATATATTTGGTGCACATTTTGTATGACAAGACAACTCCCAGTGTGGGGCTCACTTCGGCGGGGTATGAGAAGATCTAGATGTAGGCACCTTTACCTCCACAAGCATTTCTGTTAGTAGAGATACTGATTTCTAAAGGCCCGTACTTGTTGTCCTTCTAAAAGGGTGCAAAGAAAAATATCTGCTAGTGGTTTTTATGCGGAACATTTTATATATCAATTCATGGTTCGCTATTCTATTCCAATGACCGTTATTCTCATATTTTTCCCTTTCAGGCTTGTCTATTTTCTTTTTATGTGGACAAATTGGTTTGTAGAACTTAAAGTTGCTTTAGAATCTTTGAAATTTGCATAATTTCTGTTGTACTTTACTAAATTTATCATGTGACTATCGCATCAGGTTGACATGTCCTCTGGGGGTTCAAACATGGAGCCTACTGCTCCAGGTGATGAAGTTCAATCGTCAAAACCGGCCACAGCTGCATCTTCTGAAGCATCATCTGAGGATGGTGATGTGTATTCGATTCAAACTTCTGACATGTTTGATAGACCTTTGTCTGCCCGAGCTGAACGACTAGTTACCCATCATCAGATTACGTTTGATCCAATGACAATAAGGAGAGAGTTGGCAAAAGCTATTATTCTACATGATTATCCCCTCTCTATCGTCAATGATAGGGGTTTTAAAGAACTCTTTTTTGCTGTTTTTCCTTCTATTTCTCAAAGCATACTGAAGAGTGACATATTGAATATATATGAATTTGAGAAGACTCGCTCAATGGAATTGTTCGAGGACATCGACAGTAAAATTGCCATCACTACACACATGTGGGTTTCTAGTGACCAAACTAAGAGCTTTGTTGCTATCACAGGACATATGATTTATGATGATTGGAAAGTTCGGCCTCGCATGATGAGGTAAACTACGAGATCTATTGCTATTACAGGAGTACTACATATATTTGTACTGTGTCAAACTTGATCCTCATATTAACCCCCCCAACCTTTCTAATGCTAGGTTTGTAAATGTGCCCCATTTGTCTACACCTGACTTGCTTGCCAAGATCATGCTAGAGTGTTTTTTCGCTTGGGAGGTGGAAACGAAACTCTCAACTGTCACAATTGAAAACAGCTCCTCTGATCTTATGCTTTCTGACATTTTAATCGATAAACTTTCCAGCACTTCACTTCTTTTGGGGGGAAAATTGCTACGAACAGAATGTTTTGCACATGTTGTGAGCTTGATGGTGCAAGATGCCTTTGCTGTGGTCGGCAATGTCATCGAGAAAATTCGTGATAGCATCTTGTTTTGGAATGCAACACCTCAAAGAGAAAGAGAATTTAAGGAAGTATCTCGCGATTTGGGGATATCTGTTAGCAAGAATAATCTGATGCATGATTCTGTCTCCAAGTGGAACACAACCTTCTTAATGCTGCAAACAGCTCTATTATACAAGACCGTGTTTTCTCATCTGAGGAAGTCTGAATCCCAGTTCTCCTGTATGCCATCTGAGGAAGAGTGGGGGTTGTTGGAGGAAATTTGCCAGAAGCTGAAGTTGTTTTATGATGCAATGAAACATGTCTCAAAATATAATACTGCGAACTTTGGTCTGCCGCAGTTTTGTGAGATTAAACTTACTTTGTCTCGGTGGATTACGTGTGATAATATGCAGGTGAGAGAGATGGCATTGGCAATGCTAGAAAAATTCAACAAATATTGGCTTGCTGTGCGTGATATTTTTGCGGTTGCATCCGTCCTTGATCCTAGATTTAAGCTACAGTTTGTCAAATTCTGTTTCCCAAAAATTTATGGAGAGGCAGCTCAAATTGAAATTGAGCACATTCGACAAATTTGTCATGACTTGTTTAATGAGTATCAGGCTAACTTGGATTTGGAGAAAGCTAATGGTGACAATTCTTCATCATCCAGCATACAAGACTCTGATAATTACGAGCCTTGGGAGAGGATCGAAAGGCTTTATAAGAAGCATCTTCGTGATGAGAGAAAAAGAAAGAAGGAAGAACCTAAGAAACATGAGTTGGATGCTTACTTGGAAAGCCAGAGGATCCCAGTTGGTGGGAGTGTTGGAAATTTTGATACTTTGTCTTGGTGGAAGGAGACGTCTGAATACCCTACCTTGAAAAAGATGGCTAGAGATATTCTGGCTATTCCGATTTGTTCAGTTCCTCCTGAGAATATATTTGATGTTGGTGGCAGTGTTTTGAGTCCGCATCGTACCAGACTTCATCCAAATATGGTAGAGATGTTGATGTGTGCTCAGAGTTGTCTATGGACAAGTATCAAAGGTAACATATCCATTTCCTTGAAGAAGAAATCTGTATCGAATTAGCTTCCAGTCTAATATACTTGAAAATGTTTGGTACCTAGGCTCTTATTCGATCACCAATTCCTATTCTTGGGGAACGAGCTATGATTACGATGCTGTTGAAGATCATGCTGCCGAAGGGGTAAATTATGCAATCTCCTACTGTACTAAACTTTTCAATTACATTTGCATAGTTCTTATTTAATTGAATATCTGTTGACTAAATCTATCTTGGTGTAAAATGTCAGGACAAGTCAGTTCAATCATGATTAGCAGCAGAACCTTTTCGTACCCCTGCTGAAATTGCAGAATTGAATGGAAGTTTGTAAGCATGTCGCTGTGTATTCCTGCATTCTATCTGCTGTCTGAAGGCGGAATTTACTGAGTTAGTCAGACTTGGCTAGAAGTGTCCAATGTCAGTACATATTTAGGCGTCACTGATTGCTTTTGGCCAAGATGAGGGAGGTGCCAAGTGCCCGTTTCCATGCTTGTGTGTCATGCATCTCGCACGAGTACTTTAAGTTAGAATGAAGTGTCTGATTAACAAAGTCTGATATGAGCTGTGTAAGCCGCTTCATCCTTTTTGCTAAAATGCTCTCTGAGATGCTAAAAGCATTGTTAAAGACATGATTACATGAATCCTTGTCCTATGTATTTGTGCCAATCAAGTTCCCTTTTGTGCTCCTGTACTGTGTAAATCGTATAAGTTTTTTTTTTTTTTTTTGGGTTTGTTTTTTAGGGTGAATGAGAATCATAGCATAACGGTGTAATGAGTTTTGTGCTGGAAGTTAAGTGCTTCCATAATCATGGATTAAAGTTGATAAATAAATGTCACTGATCTAAGAGTAGTGCTACGTTATCTAGAGTTTCACGTAAGTCATGCCACTCTAATCTATCTTCTGTTGAAACCATACCTTGAACTGTTTTTATTGTAGACATATTGTTAAGAGTACAATCTATGATGTTTAGTCAAATAAATCTTAATGATTAACACCGAAATCTTAATTAACTTAGGTTTTAAGCTTCATTTCTTCTTCCATTGTAATGTATTGATTTTTATGCCTCATCTGTGCCCCCCCAAAGAACACCGTTCTTGATGTTAACTTGCATGTCAATTCTAATTTAAAGTTTTGACTGTTTATATCTCTTTTGTTTGGATTCGACCTTGTTCTTTATGGCGCTAAACTAATTTGTAGACTTCAATACTATGTATTATGTAACTTATAACTTCAATATGGTGGCTTGGGTTTGAAAAATGTAGAAGCTTGGAATAGAGCAGTGATTGCAAAATATGTTTGGGATGTGCCACTGAAGACTGATCATCTTTGCAAAATGTGTTTGAGAAATGCATCAACATTGCAAAATGCGGAGTGTGTGTGTTGCCAAGGTCAACCAGAAACAGCTGAACATTTATTCTTTGAAAGCTCATTTGATCAGGGAATCAGAGAAATGGTCTGGAAATGTCTGAAAGTTCAGTGCAGTGCTACTAGTTTGAATCAGCTTCATGAATGGCTCAGATCATCTATGCTTCATATGCAGCTAGTCAACATAGGGTTTGGATCGAAACGAATCAGAGACTCTTCAAGCAAAAGCATCGGTCATTTGAATCAGTTTTTCAGCAGATACAATACTAAAAGTCTCAGCAAGATTTGATTTATAGCAGCTATCAATAAAAACTTTGTGAGCAGGTTTTGTATGTTGACAACTTTGAACTGCATTGCCCCATTTCGAGGGGGCAGCGCATGATGGTTTTCTGTGGTAATTAGTAACCCCCCCCCCCCAAAAAAAAATCAATAGCATACTGATGTTGAATGGTCAAATACGTCATTTGGATTTCACTTGAAATATAATTTTAAGAAATTACATTGTTTTATATGTGACGAAAATCTACTGGTTTTAAGTCAATTATGACAAAAAAAGAAGGAAAAATCTACTGGTTTTAAGTCAATTATGAGGCCTTCGACACATTGTCTGTCTTCTATGGTTCAGAGTGACAATAATCTCATGTGTTTGTATCATTGTGTGTGTTGAATGATACTTATATTCAATCTACCCCATTTTTCCATTTGAGGCTGTAGATTTTGCTTTGTGGCTGTTTTATTGGAGGCACCTTCGTTTTTTATTTTATTTTATGGGGGCCTATATCGATACACACGCACACCGGACTAGCCCTTGTTTTTGTCCAAACAGTGCCAAAAATCACTATGGCTCTTGAGCTATGCCCACGAGGCAAATCATTCGTAAAGTTTACATTGTGTCAAATATTAAATCATTGTCTTATACAACAACAACAACAACTCCCAGTGTGGGTCCCAAACCATTGTCTTATATAACACCATAATTCAAAAGATTGAGGCCATATTATACTATATACTAAATGATATCTTTTACAATCATTATGTATACACAGTTAGAAACACAAAAAACCTTTCTTAATCTAAATGTTTTTTTTTATTTTTTAAAAATAGAAAACTTTATTCACGTACCCAATTTATCAAAATTTAAATTTGTCCTTTCTTGAGAAAATCAGGCTCTTTATGACCAAATCCATTGCGTTGGAACTCGAAGGGTTTTTGCCACGAGGAAGCCAGCAAGATGATCAGGTGTTGCATTTTCGCGCCATTCTTCCCCATCACTTGGCAATGCAATTGCCCTCCTCTCTCTCTCTCTCTCTCTGAGTGTCTCTTCATCCCCCGTCGAATTTGGATGATCTCGTGATCTCGTCTCTTACTCTAGGTTAACGACCCTGTTCGGTAAAATTAGCTGTTTAGATAGCGGATAGCTGTTTAAATAGCGGATATCGTTTCTAATTTAGCTGTTAGCGGATAGCTATTTAGATTAGCGGTCGAAACTAATGTGTTCGGTGAATTAAGCTGTTATGCTTGCTGATTAATGTAAATTGACATAAAAGGATATAGATAATTTCCAAAGATAAAATTTTTAAAGGATATTTTTCGGCTAAAAAATATAAAACGCTACTTTTAAATATCAAACTTTAACACTATTAGCTTTTCAAAAACGCTACTTAAAACTCTAAATGTTACTTGAAATGCTAGTCAAAACAATAGTTTACCGAACACTAAAAATTAACTAATTAGTGTATTGACCTAGTCAACGCTAAACGCTACCCAAAATGCTGTTGTCGAACTTGGCCAACGTCTCTCTCTCTCTTCTTGCTTAACTTTTGTTGCTGAACTCTTGTTTGATCTTTATATTGGTTTTGCTGAACGAATTTAGGTAGTGGAAGTGGTTGGGAATTTTTCCAAACTTTCCTCACAATTTTACGAGGGAAATTTTATTACTTATTTCTATTAGTTTTTTTACCTAATTTTCCTCCATAACTTTTTTCTTTGTGATTTTCTCCAAATCAAACACAAGAAAAAAAATTACTTTCTCAAATTTTTTTCTTTCCACCAAATTTTTCAAGGTCAAACGGAGCCTAAGTGTTTGAGATAGTTATTAATATGGTATTAGAACTTTATTTGACCGAGATTTCTTAATAAGTTCAAATTTCAGGACTCTCGTGTTAATTTGTTATACAAGGTAAGCATATGCAACATCCAAGCTTTACAACTGAAGGGCATTCGTGCGAGGGGCCACATTAGAGTATGAAGCATTACCTGAGTCTTGTATTTTGCAAATTAACATTCCAAAAGCTACATAAGAAAGGAAAACCCAAAATGACACTGAACTGCCCTAAGTGAAGACTTGAAAGAGTACTCACTGAAGCAGAAATTAATTCTTATTGGAGAAAAGCAGGAGCTTATTAAGGTGTATGAATTTCTCATCGTGTTAATGATTTTTTGTTTCCCTTAAGAAAATTGTTGAGTTCTTAAAATATAATGCCCCTAATCTTTTAGTCAAAAGTGTAAAATACCCCTATACACAATAGGTGAAGTAAATACCCTTAAACAATAGAAGATACCCTTAAACTATTGATGATGTGGCATTGCAAAAAATGACATGGCTTAACATTAGACAAAATTGCTGACATGTTGTAGTAGTAGTAGTAATAATAATAATAGATATTTTAAAATAACTATGGTAAGGGTAACTGACTTTTTCTGTAGTGGAGGACAGATGAAACTTGGCGTATATGTTAACGGCTATGAGCATAAGACTAGTGTTAACTTGTACAAACCAAAATGCAACACATGTTCTGTTAACTTGTGCAAATAATACAAATTACTTTTTTAACTTGAATTCGCATTGTGCTTACCCAAGTTGAAGTAAATATTTTGAAGGTTATTCACCTCATTTTACTAAATTTTGTTGATTACAATATGCATAAAATGAGTTATTGTTGCATTATTGACATTAGGCCATATAATGAAAGGAATTTTTAATATAAGATTGACAATATTACTTCTAAAGGTAAGTTGTGTACAAATTTTAAAGGAATAAGTTATACAAGTTAATTTCATGTCAAATTGATTAATGTTATTTTAAATACATCAATATGTTTTGATTGGATCACTTTGACTTTATTTTATAAAATGGAATCGGTTTTATTTGAGTCTACATCAAAAACACTAATATTATTGTAACTGTGATTTGGGTGATGGGCATAGGTAATAAAGTGTACATTAATTTTCCTATGTCATTTCCTTAGATAATCAGGTAGGGATGAATTTTTTTTCATTTGTTTGCATATAACGTTCATCAATTTATGAATACCATTTTATGCAACATGACAGGTAGTTAAACCACGCCATGTAATTTCTAACCAGATAAACAGGAGAAAAACAACGATAGAATCCATGTCATTTTTTTATAAGCCACGTAAGCCAATATTACATCAGAAACAGTAAAGCGTGACATGGTCAAAGGGTATGTTCTTTCATTTTATCGTTTAGGGGTATTTTCTACCATTAACAAAAAGTTGAGGGGCATTTAATTTGTAGCACTCGAACATTGTTAGTCTAAGAAAACTTAATTTTTTTTTCCCCATGAGATGACATCTGATATAGAGAGCGGGAAGGATACCTCAAATTATCACAACTGTAAGTTAACAACAGGTGACAACTGTTTTTCTGTGGTTCTTTTGCTGATAAATGAAGGCTGGGTCCGGCAAGGTACTTTAAATCATTCAGGACTGTGGCTTCTTATCAATGGTTTTTTTCTCTCTTGAAAAAGATATGTTCAAAGTAACATATTTACTAGGGGCGATTCAGTGTTTAGATTCGGTAGTGCCAAAATAACCGGGGTGGAGAGATGACTCTGTGTTTGGATGCAATTGTGTACCGACTGTAGTTGGAGCTATGTACTCTTGCTTATGTCTTAACCTTTTATGACAACTCCATTCTTGCCCCTTGCTTTGACTCCGCCCATGTTTTCATGGGCTTGAGATGCTATGGTTGCATGCTCCAGTAGTCCGGTTGATGTTTATAGGACATAAGCCCCAGGCATCAGGGTTCAACGCTGGGTAAATGTGTTTACTTTGCTATATGAGTATGTGACCCGGCTAATTTCGAGTACTTGTAGAATCTTTTCTTGGTTTGAAATGTGGATGCTTTAATATTCTTCTGAAACAAATGTATTTTTTTCGGTGCAATGAAGAGTTCAAGCAACAGATGCTTTAACAATGGCTGTGATTTATCTGGGATGATTCTATGTCTAGGCTCATAAAACCTTTTTTTTTGGGACAGATTCCTACCTTCTAGGTCAAACTGGTTTTCAGAAATTGAAGTTTGCTTGTGCTTCTGCTGAGGTTTTCATGCAGGAAATTTGAGTATCACTCTGTTCTATGTCGCTGTATCCCTTACTAATGTCCAACATGGCTATGGCATTATAGGTTGACATGTCTTCTGGAGGTTCGAATGTGGAGCCTACTGCTTCAAATGATGAAATTCAACCTTCAAAACCAGTTTCAGTCGAATCTGCTAAAGCATCATCTAAGGGTGATGATGTGTGTTCCATTCAATCTTCTGACATGTTTGATAGACCTTTGAGGGATCGAGCTAGGAGACTTGCTACCCAATATGACTTCAGATTTGATCCAATGACAATAAGGAGAGAGTTGGCAAAAACTATTATTCTACATGATTATCCCCTCTGCATCATCAACCACAGGGGATTTAAAGCACTTTTTTTTGGTGTTTATCCCCATGTCTCTCAGAGCACGCTGAACAGTGACATACTAAAAATCTATGAATTTGAAAAGTCTCATTCAATGGCATTGTTCAAGGACACTAAGAGAAGAATTGCCATCACAACACACCGGTGGGTTCTTGTGATCAATCTAAGAGATATGTTGCTGTTACAGGACACATGATTGGTGATGATTGGAAAATTTGGCCTTACATGATGAGGTAATCTGTCATAGCCATCCAACCTTCTTTTCTCAAATTTGATATTTCTTCCGTTTCAGTGGCTAATTTCATGTATTAATAATAGTTCCTCTCCCCCCCCCCTCTCTCTAAATGCTAGGTTTGTAAGCATGCCTGTTCTTATACATCTGAGCTGCTTGCTAACATCACAGTAGTGTCTTTTCGATTGGGAGGTGACAGCAAAACTCTCGACTATTGCAATTGAAAACAGCTCCTCTGACCTTATCCTTTCTGGCATTTTAATTAATAAGCTCTCCAGTACTTCACTTCTTGAGTGGAAAATTGTTACACACCGAATGTTTTGTCCGTGTTGTGAGCTTGATGGTATAAGATGGCTTCACTGTGATCAGAAATGTGATTGAGAAACTTCGTGATAGTATCCTATTTTGGGCTGCAACACCTCAAAGAGAAGGAGAATTTAAGGAAGCATCTCCTGAGCTGGGTGTAAGCATTGGTGATAATAATTTAGCGCTTGATTCTGTCTCTAAGTGGAACACAACATTTTTAATGCTCCGAGCAGCTCTGGTATACAAGGCTGTCTTTTGTTGCCTACAGAAGTCAGAGTCCCAGTTCTCCTGTATGCCTGCTGAGGAAGAGTGGGAGTTGTTGAAACAAATTTGCCAGAAGCTGGAGTTGCTTTATTGTCTTATACAGCAAACTTTGCGTTGAGTCTGTTGTGTCAAATTAAGCTTGCTTTATCCAAGTGGGCTCTTCGGGATAATATGCAGGTGAGAGAGAGAGCATCTAACAATGATGGAGAGATTTGATAAGTATTCGCTAGTTGTACGTGATACTTTTGCAGTTGCATCAGTCCTTGATCCTAAACTTGAGCAGGAGTTTATCAAGTTCTGTTTCCAAACGATCTATGGAGATGGAGCTGAAAGTGAAACTGAGCACATTCGCTAACTTTGCTATGACTTATTTAATGAGTATCCGGCTAAACAGGATAATGCTGATAGTAATTCATCTTCCAGCTTACAAGACTCAGATAATGATGATTTTAAAAGGTTCCTTCGTGTTAAGAGGAAAAGAAAGAGGCAAGAACCTAAGGGACATGAGCTTGATGCTTACTTGGAAACCGCCAGGGGGATTGAAGATTGGAATGCTTTATTTTGGTGGATGGGGGCAAATGAATTACCTACCTTGCAAAACATGGCTAGAGATGTTCTGGCATTTCCGATTTGTTGAGTTCCTCCTGAGAATATATTTGATACCACTGACAGTGTTTTGAGTCCCCATCGTAGTAGGCTTCATCCAGCAATGGCGGAGGCTTTGATGTGCACTCAGAGATGTTTATGGACAAATAGTAAAGGTACGGTAACTATTTCTTTAGAGGATAAATACTGCATCTAGAAACCACATCTAACTAGCTTTCGGTCTAATGTACTTGAAAAATTTCGGAACCTATTCTCTTATGGGATCACCAATTCATATTCGTGGGTTACAAATTATGATTATGCTGCAGTTGAAGATCATGCTGCTGAAGGCGTAATTTATGCAATTTCCTGCCGTACTAAGCTCTTTCCAACTGTGTTCATATAAGCCTCATTTGACTGAATATCCAGTTGACTCAAGCAATGTACCTGTTTAATGCCAGGCGGAGACAGATCAATCATAATGGACCGATACTTCCGTAAAGTAATCACAAATCTGCCTCTGCTGAAGATCGATGACAGAGTTGAATGCAAGATCGTGTATAAGTCATCTATCTGCTAAATATCATCTATTGTCGGAAGACAGGGCTTCACGTTGTTATTTTCCTGCTTGTGGTTGGGCTGGTAGTTGTCCACATGGGTACATGCTTGGGTGTCGAGGTCAAGTATGTTATGGGAACTTCATTTGCCTTTCTTTGATCAAAATGAAGGGCTGAGTTCATGTTCCATTCTTGTGTTGTGCATCTGACAGTCCTCCATCTGATAGAACTAGTGCAGTGTATGCTGCATGGCTGCCTTACCTTTCAACTGAGATGTAAATGAATTTTCATAGTTGGGAATCCCTATTTTAAGTCTTTTGCATCAAAGATCTGACCAACTAGGGTATCTAGTAGTCTTAAAGATTTTTTTTTTTTTTTTTTTGGGGGGGGGGGGGGGTTCTTTCCTTTGGGCTGTAAGGATTAGACCACCCCTTGATCAAATTCGTTAGTGTTTTGACGAGGTTAAAATATATACAATCTTATTCCTAGCCAGCGAAAAAACTTTAGAGTTTGAGTAGTTAAATGTATCATGATGTAAGATTGTCTCTTCTTTGAAACATTCTATAGAAATAGCAAAGATTTTAAGAAAACAGAAAAAAAAGTTTGTCACCAATTATGTGCTTTGACGATCCCCTTTATATTCATCAACAATCACCTAAGGATCTTAAAACTATATATATTAATATCATGAACAATGCGCAAGTAGTTGTAATTTTCTTTTAGTAAATGTAGGTCACTATATAATGGTTGATCAACCCCTCCCACTCAAAAAAAAAGCAAACTTGAACATATCAGGAGAGTTCTCTTACATTATTGCCTGTTTTATCTAAGTTTCACATAATAATTGATCAATACTCCAAACCCTGATATAAATCAAACAATCCGTTTGTCAGATCTACTTATATTTAAATCTGTAAATTTTAAACTAAAAATTCACAATAATAATTTAGAAAATACCAAGAAATGCAAAATGGACATACAATTACATATATGATACACACAAGCTTGATCAAAATTTCAAAATCACCCCCCCTCCCAAAAAAAAAAAAGAAAATGTTCACATTGAGAGTTTTGCGGTTATCAAGGGCTTGCCCTGCCTGTACTTGGGTTCTATTTTCGCGCCTTTTTCCCCTTCACTGTCAGTCCTTCACAAAAACTTTTCCCCTCCCTAATTTTCTCTCTCCTGCATCTCTCCATGGTCGTCATCTCTCATTAGCTTGGAAGCTCTCGCCTCTTAATCTGGGTTAACACTCTCTCTCTTTCTCTCTCTCTGTCTCTCTCTTCAGTTTTGTTAGTGTATTTCTGTTTGATCTTTGCATTTGGTTAAGAATTTGCGATTTGGATTAGTTTATGTTATGTTTTGATTGTTCGGATGCATGTGATCAGTGAATTTCTGTGGTTTTTGTTTGGAGAATTTTCTGTGGAATTTGGGGATTAGAGCATTTTAGGGTTTAACTTCTGCTTTAGTCTTTGTATGATAAAAAGCTGAAAACTTTGGAAATGGTTTCTGTGGTTTTGATTTTTTAATTGCAAATTTTCAGAATTATGGGTGAAAACATCCTAAGGACCCTAAACAAAGAGTAGTTCTTAGCAAAATTCTCATCAGAAAAAAGTAAATTTGGCTTGCTAATGTGCATGACATGCTCATCCTTTTAATCCATTTGGTTGTGTAGAAAAGCTTTAATATAGGAAAAACTTAATTGACTTAACTGGTTAACACATCTGATTTGAGAGTAGGAAGGTTTTGTGGCTAGGAGAAATTGACAACTAATTTTGGAAGGTTCTGTCATTGAATGAACCGAAGTTGGCTTCGGCAAGATACTTGAAATCATTTGAACCTGTAACATGTATGCTTGAAAGAACATATTTTGTAATGGGAGGTACCTTTTGGGTTCTATCTTATAGTGCTTAAAGTAGTTGAGGTGGGGACATGAAGCTATTTGTCCGGATGCAAGTGTGTACTAAATGTTGTTGGAATGATGGATTCTTGCTTATTTCTTAGCCTTTTATGACACCTGAATGCCTATCTTCTTCTCCCTCCTCATCTGACTCCAACCAGCATTTCATGGCTTGAAGCTGTGTCCTTCTTGCTCCAGTTGATGCTATTTGGATATAAGCACCCGTGTCTGAATGCGAGTATTGGTGAATGTGCCAAACATATTGTGGTCTGACTCAGCCAATTTGGTATCTTTAGAATTTTTCTTGGATTTAAGAGTACAAGTGCCATGCCCACATGCTGATGTTCTTATTAAACTAATTTATTTTTTGGTGAAATGAAGAGTGAGTGAAAAATGTTTTAATGAGTGTTATATTCCTCATCCTACTGCATAACCTTCTTTTCTGTTCCTTTTACCATTTTTTCAATGTCAAATTCTTCCTTTATTTTTGAGTCTTTGACCCTTCCCCTCCCCCTGCCTGTGGTGTAATTGGCTTGTAGAGTTGGAAGTTTGCTTTTATAGGTTGACATGTCTTCTGGAGGTCCAAACTTGGAGCGTGGTGCTCGTAGTGATGAAATTCAGTCATCAAAATCAGTTGCAGTAGAATCATCTGAAGCTTTGTCTAAGGATAACAATGTGTGCTCCATGCAAACCTCTTATATGTTTGATAAACCTCGGTGGGATCAGCCTGCTGCGCTTGTTACAATCCATAACCTTACCTTTGATCCAGTGAGAATAAGGAGAGAACTTGGGAAATCTATTATTCTACATGACTACCCCTTCTCCATTATCAATCATATGGGGTTTAAGGGACTTCTGTTTGATGTTTATCCAGTGGTTTCTCAGAACACATTGAGAAGTGACATACTCAAAATCTATGAATTTGAAAGGAATTACTCAAGAGCGTTGCTTTATGAGACTAAGAGCAGAATTGCAGTCACAACCCATACGTGGATTAGTTGCGATCAAACTAAGAAATACGTAGCTATTACAGGGCACATAATTGATGATCGTTGGGCAGTTCAACGTTGCATGATAAGGTACCTTCTCAAACTCTCTGAGGTATAGAAATGGTTCTCTTTCCTGAAATCAAATTTTTATGTGTACTCTGTATCTCTTTGTGTGTTAGTAAACTTCTCTTTGCAAAACTTGATCCTTATGCTGATTGTTTTTATGCTAGGTTTGTAAATGTGCCCTGTATCTATACATCTGAGTTCCTCACCAAGATCACGTTAGAGTGTCTTTTCGATTTGGAGGTGACTGCAAAACTCTCGACTATTGCAGTTGAAAACGACTCCTATGATGTTATACTTGCTGATGCTTTAATCGATAAGCTCTCCAGTAGTTCACTCCTCTTGGGTGGTAAATTATCACGAACAGAATGTTTTGCACACACTGTAAGTTCAATGGTGAAAGTTGCTTTTGCTGTTATCGGTGATGTGATCAAGAAAATTCGTGAGATTATAATATTTTGGACTGCAACACCCCAAAGGGAAGGGCAATTTAAGCAAGCATCTCACAAGTTGGGTATAAAGTGCAGCAATAATAATCTGGTGCTTGATTCTGTCGCCAAATGGAACACAACCTTTTTGATGCTGCAAACAGCTCTGTCATACAAGACTGTCTTTTGTCACCTGAAAGAAGAGTCATCTGAGATCTCTTCTATGCCTTCTGAGGAAGAGTGGAAGCTGGTCGAAGAAATTTATCAGAAGCTGGAGTTGTTCTACACTAAAATAAAGTCTGTTTCTAATTATCAAACTGCTAACTTAGGTCTGCTGCTGTTATGTGAGACTAAACTAGCTTTATCCAGGTGGGTTCAGTGTGATAATGTGCTGGTGAGAGAGATGGCATCAAGAATGCTTGAGAAGTTTAATAAATATTGGCACACAGTGCGTGACACTTTTGCTGTCGCTGCAGTCCTTGATCCTAGGCTTCAGCTAGATTTTGTCTCCTTCTATTTCAAAGAAATCTATGGAGATGGGGCTCAAAGTGAAGAAGAATGCATCCGTCAGGTTTTTTACGACTTGTTTAATGAGTATAAGAGTAAGCTGGACTCAGAGAAGATCAATGGTGGCGATACTTCACCTCCTAGGCCAGGAGATTCAGCTGACAGATTTGCGTGGTATAAGTGGCATAATCGCCATAAAAGAAAGAGGAAAGATAAGAAACACGAGTTCGATAAATATTCGGAACGCGAGAACTTCCAAGTTCCTGGGAGCATTGAAGATTTTGATCTTTTGGGCTGGTGGAAGATGAGGACAGAATACCCGACCTTGAAAAAGATGGCTAGGGATATTCTTGCTATTCCAATTTGTTCAGTTCCTCCAGAGAATATGTTTGACATCGATGTAAGTGTTTTGAGCCCAAATCGTAGTAGACTTGACCTGACAATGGTGGAAACATTAATGTGCACTCAGAGTTGGTTATGGACAAATATCAAAGGTGAGATTACGCTGTTCTTGTCTCTGAGAGACAGCTTCTATGCTTGTCAGTGTTATAGCTGCATGATTTAGACTTTCCCTGATCCTGTTTCAACAAGATCCACATTAGGTTGTTATGAGAAAACGCTTTTCTTCAGAAAAGGAAAAATCATAGGTGCTTTAGTTTTGCTTCTGGTGAAACTTCCAATCTAATGTTGCTTGGGGCAGCCTAGTAGTAGGGTGCTTGCCTTTCGCAAGAGTGACCAATGTTGGTTTCTCTCTAGGTTGTGTGCATGTATAAGTTTACCCATTTGAAACCCCCCCCCCCAAAAAAAAAAAACCATCAATCTAATGTTCTTAAGAAATTTTTGAAACTAGGTTGTTATTCTATCACCAATTCATATTTATGGGGCACAAGTGTTGATCATGCTGCTGAAGAAGATCATGCTGGTGAATAGGTAACTGAGGTTCTAGCCTATCACACTAAACATTCGCTTTATAAAGCTTAAATACACTGGTTGATTACTCGTTAACTAAGAATTTGATAGTGCGTTGAATTGAATTTCAGGCCAATCCAGTCAGCCATGACAAGCAGGTACTCTAGGAAGTTATCACAAATCTGTCTCTGCTGAGGACTGGGGGGACTTCAATGCAGGTATGTATATATGATCCTATGTACTTTCTATATTTGACGCACTTATTGGAAGGGCAGTATTCAGTTATGTTTTGGACGCCAGTAGAATTGTCAAACATGGATGTCTAAATGATGGTTTCAGCCATATTTTGAAAATTTTATGTGCTTTTGCTCCAAATGAGGTTCCTGTGCTTGTACTCATGCCAAATTTTCAATCAGCTTGAGCAAAGAGTCTGAATAGGAAAATGCTTGCTACCTCTTCATTGGGATGTTAAATTGTTAATGCATATTGTGAACATGGAAATTCTTTTTGCATTGCTAATTTTACTGGTTAGCCATGTCTGTTAGTCTCAAAGTTTTTGGTTTAGAGCACTGGTTGGGACATAGGAGGATAAAGCTTTCCACACCACCAACCAAAGTAGCTGACAAATACCATAACAGCGTGTCGAATAAAGTGCGTTCATGTAGTAAGCTAACCCTACTGATCCTGCTTGAATTACATTTCCAATAAAATACATTCCTTAAGGAAACCCTGAATAATTAGACAATAAAATATCAATGCATCTAATAAAAACTGACATAATATGTGACATAGTTGTTTGAATACTGAAACACATATTAGCCATTTTGATTAAGCATCAACTTCAAAAAATTAGCACTACTTCTCAGTGCTGTCCATTTCCCTTCCCTCATAGCTAGTTTTCTTGTCCTCAAAGAGTTTCCCAATTTCTTCCAAGCTTTTGCCCTTAGTCTCAGGCATCAAGAAGAAGAAAAACAGTGACCCCATCATCATGATTGCGGCCAACACGAAGAACATCCCACCAAATGTAATCGTCTTTGTAATGCTAAGAAATGTCATGGACACCACCCCACTAACCAGCCTATTCACCGATACTGCCAGACTGGTTCCCTGAGCCCTGAGCCTCAATGGGAAGATCTCTGAGGAGTAGACCCAAGTGATCGGCCCAAGCCCAATTGAGAAAAACGAGACATCTCCACACACTGCAATCACACAGACTACAATAGCCCACGTGGGCCTGTGGACCGGGTTCTCGAGGAACTTGGACCCCAGGCCCAAGACACAGAGGGAGAGAGCCATGCCAACCGAGCCCAATAGGAGTAGGGGTCGCCTACCGTACTTGTCCAAGAAGAGAGCCGAAATCATAACACAGGTAGCCTTGGCTGTTCCCATTATAACATTGAAGGCAAAGAGCTGTTTCTTCTTCCTGACTCCGGCAGCCTTAAAGACTTCCGGAAGGTAGTAAATCACAGCATCATTGCCAGAGGCCTGCATGAAGAAGTTGATCCCGATGGCTGCAATGAGGATCCGACGAGTTGCCGGTGCTGGCCTCCATAGCAGCTCCTTCCATACTCCTTGCCCATGCCAGTTGCTTGATCCTGCCAATCGCCATATTTGAAAACAAGGAAACGGTCAGCTGAGTGAAAAGAGAAGTAGCTTGGTCATTGTGAAAAACTTGACTGTGATGACATTCCTTAATTTCACCCTAGTGACAGAAAGGTGGTTTTTCGGTTTGCTATGAAGGGACTTCCATAAACACTAAAGAGTTCTCCTTAATAGCAGAGCTCTATTACATTTTAGTGAAAATATCATGTTGGAGGCAATGTTTTATAATTTAGCCTAAAATTATACTTTCATGAAATCCATACTGAAAATGTACCTTGGAGCTCCCAAGCACGAGTGATCTCTCCAAGGCGTAGCTCAGCTTCCTCCTCACTCTCCGAAGTCTTAACCAAAACCCTCTTGGCCTCGCTCAACCTCCTCTTCATCACCAGCCACCTTGGTGATTCCGGCATAACCACCACACCCATCCCTATCCCCACTGCTGGCACTGCTGCCAGGAGCAGCATCACCCTCCAATTCCAGTCCTTGTCTATCCCAGAAAGCGCATAGTTCACCACATACCCTAACAAGATCCCCACCGTGATGAACACCTCCGGCAATGAGCTCAGGAACCCACGTGTCATTGCTGGTGATATCTCTGCTGTGTAAACTGGGGCGATCATCAGGGAGTACCCAACCCCAATCCCTGCCACCACCCTACCTGCCATGAGGAATGGGTAGGATGGGGCCAGGCCCATCAGGAGGGCGCCAGCAAAGAAGGTTGCAGCCGCTAGGACAATGGTGTATCGCCGACCGATTAGGTCGGACGTCTTGCCGGAGAGGAGGGAGCCGATCAGGGAGCAGACATTGAGAGAACCCACCAGGATTTCTTCTTGGATTGACGTTATTTTCAGGTTCTCTCTTATGTACAGCACTGCCCCACTGATTACCCCAATATCTGCATCCAAATATTGTTTTGGCGTAAGTTTAAAATTATGTTTAACATTTTAAGTTTGTAAGCCATTTTGGTTTTGGCTGAGTCAATTCAGACTTATCTTTTATGACTCATAATTTACGAGGGACAATCGATTTGCCTTAGGTTAAGTAGGAATTGATTAGGGTTTGTGCTTGTCTCAATCATATTGAATAATGGTCACTTTACTTGGCCATAAGTAAAAGTCATGTCCATGTCTCATTTTGCCTTGCCTAGAATTGATGGAGACTTTTGAGCTCTTACTCCACTAAACACATCATTGTTTGTTGGGACGCCAAGAAAGAGGAAGAAGGGCTTTTTTTTGGGGGGGGGGGGGGTGTATTTTTGTTAATAATGATTGGTTGGCTTTGTTTATTTCTTCTTAGAAGACCCAATCGATACATAGGAGTCCTGGTTAAGTTGAGTGTTGGGAAGTCAGATGTAGTTCTCTTACTCCTATACCTAGTTATAGAGAGGTTATTTCGTTGAACCCTGAAATTTTTTTTTTTTTAAATGAGATACTCTGGATCATTGACTGTCTACATGTATAGACAAAGCATATTGGAATGTTATTAGTACACCCCATAATGTGTAATTAATGGGTTTATTTCCTTCTTTTTGAGAATGGATGAAATGGTGGAAAAACAACAACTCCTCCCAGTGTGAGTTTCGCTTTCGCAGGATTTGGGGAGATCTAGATGTAGGAACCTTACCTCTACCGGCAATCTTGCCCGTATAGAGGCTGATTCCAAGAGACCCACAAAAATTTTTTATGGGTCTCTTGGAATCAGCCTCTCTATGGACAGGATTGCCGGTAGAAGTAAATTTGCCTACATCTGGTTCTCCCCACCACACTGAAAGTTATTGTTGTTGTTTTCCCACCATTTCATCCATTCTCAAAAAGAAGAAAATAAACCCATTAATTACACATTATGGTGGGAAAAGTATATATCACATATGTATGCAGACTAGCCTTGGTACAAAAATGAAGTTAATGACTGTAGGAGACAATGTGTCGCATAAATTATGGATATCAACTAGTTTAATTGAGAATATATTTGAGTGGTTTCTCCATCTTTGGTACCTAAAGACTTGAGTTTATAATTTATCTAAATTAATTTTTGTGTCTTCCTTCAAATTAGTCTGAGATACTACTCGCAAAACAAAACCCAAAAAAAAGAGACAATGAGAATTACTTAAGACTATGAATTCTCTTATATTTCTTAGTATTAACCTGGAGACATGCACTTATTGCTCTTCATTACTGTTTACTACTATGCGTAGGTAGGTGTCAAAATTATGCGGGTTTAGTTTGCCACTTGGAATTTGGAGGAATTATCAGTTCAAAAAGGAATTTCATGTACTGAACATCATTCATTCATCAACATGTTTCGGGTTTGGGGAGGTTCATATGTATAAATAGACTACATCCTGACTCAGACATCGGCGTCATGAAATCAATCTCTTTTTATTAGACCGCACATACGTCAGATAGTTGCGTAGTTTCGTCTAGAGCTAGGAAGGACTGATTCGACGTGATAACATAACTTGAAGTTACTGAGAAACACAAACCTGACCTGAACTGAATCGATTTTGATCCGAAGTTGACGCAATCTGATCGTTTAGCGTGAAATTTTTTTTTTAAAAAAAATTTTGGGCAAATATAAGCTGTTTTTAAGACCAACGTGAAACTGATCCATTTATTAAACGCATCAATCCAATCCGATCCGATCCGATCCGTTTTCCAGCTCTAGGCTTTGACTTTCACCTCTAGCTAGTAATCTACTGTCTTTGATGAGAATAGCATCATTTTCTGGATACTTGGAAATGCTAATTTTGGACAATTTTTTCAACTTAAATTGTAGCATATCAAATCAAAATGCTTTTCTGGATAGCTCTATCCTTGCTTTTTATAGACTAGTAGGCATTAGGCAGTGAGTGGTTTTTAGATTAGGAACAAACAAAATTAGGTTTTCTATGATCATAGAATTTAGGGATAAGGTTACTTCGCAACCTCTCCATCCCAAATAGTCAAAATTCTTAGAGCATTAAGACATGTATGTGGAGCTTTACTGTTCTTTAATTTTATTAGTGTGGGACAAATCTTATTTTTGCACTTCAACCATTACTCAAAGCGAGTGATTATTTATTGTTTTAAACTCCAATTTTCTCAGCAAGCCATACTTAGCTCGTCAAAGAAGATCCGACCCTTCTATAGTTATGACAAAAACCAGTCAAGTCACAGTCGTTATATAATTAGTTAAAAATTTTACCTCCATGAATCTGCATACGCAGTTAAAAATTTTTCATACATCACACAAAACAATTTCTCGCCTACACAATTACATGTACAAAACTTTCAGTTACGTATGTAAAAACTACAACTTTGTATACAAGATTTTAGATGGATTGCAATTTTACAGTTTTTTTCCCCCCATAACTACATAGGATTCAGATCCCATCAAAAGACCTTTCTTAATGTACAAACTTTGGCAAAAGTATCTATATGTTTTTCCTCCAAACCCCTAACCCTTTATGCATACTAAAATACGTCAACCTGGATTTTCGTTAATTTAACCGATAAAGTCTTGGTAAATTTTTTTTTTCCCTACAGACTTGGGTCAAATCGTGCCTATATTAACCTTTAGGCTCTTTTTTGGGGGGGGGGGGGGTGAAAAAAAAGGGAGGCTAGTTGAGAACATGAAAAGCATACCATAGCCAAGTAAAATGGAATTGGTGGAAGCCAAGAGTGCACAACCAAGAGCATACTTGTTGAGCTTTACCCCCTTTATCTTCTCCTCCTCCCCTCTTCTTTCTGCTTCAACTTCAACTTCAAATCCTTCCATCTTCATAATAAGACCAAAGAAACAAAGAAATCAAGATGAATCCTTCAATACTATGGGAGTTGAAGTTTGAGTAACCAATGATGTTTAGGGAGGAGAGAGAGAGAGAGAGAGAGAGAGAGTTTGTGTGTGGGATGAGTTTATGGTTTCACAAGGAGAGAACTAACAAAGAGGGAGTTTATGATGTTTTTTGGGGGTGCAAAGAGGGAGAGAAGGGAAAGCATGAAGTGGCAATTGCAATATAGCCATGCTGTGCTTGTCTGTGTCATAGCATTTGGCTTTACTCTCAGAATCCCCACTCCATGTGTATTTCCCTAGAACGGGTCCGATATCGGGTCAAATTTGGATCGGACCATTATAATAGAAAGTTTCGAAGTAGGTCGTCTGGTACAACTTTTATTGGAGACATAATAAGATGATTCAGTTAAACACTATGTGACTCCTTTTTTTTCGGGTGATGTGAAGGGAGATGTACAAGCCTTGTGTAGGTTTGATTTGAATCTATGTATTTGACAATTTTATCAATTAAGCTAATAGACATTCACGAATAATATTGAACTTATATATATAATATACCTAATTTTATTTTAAATAGATATAAAATTGTTTCATATAAGACTTTGTAAAAAAGACAATGACCTTATGAGATATGTTCTTTTCAACTTATTATAAGTATTTATTATCACAATTTAGCACTGATCAACAATAATCAATATTTACATTTTCTAATGTAGAATTTCAGCATTAATCAACACGGATCACCACTCATCAGTTTTCATCAACTTGATCAATAATTAATAAGTTACTTATAGTAAGTTCAAAAGAGCGTTCTTTAGTTGCACCAAAAAGAAAGAGGCAAAAGAAGAAAATGGACTGAGGGTCCACAGGGATGGGCACGGCCACAATATCTTTGCATGGCAAATCTTAAACTTATGTGTTTGTCGTTTAATACTTTTAAATAGGATTCCCATGCATGCATGTACTTCAAATAATGGCCATGTTTTGGGATCATCTTCATAGTTGGGTCTTTTGTTTCTCAACTCAAAATGTTTAGACACTTTTTGTTTTCGATTATTAGTTAGGCATGACCCTTACAATAATAAAGAAAAATAAAAGCAGTCATTACACTGCTCACAAGAAAAACAGCTACTATGACCTATATATTGCAAATTGCAAAGTAAGCTCAACAAGCCGCTAGTTTCAAACATAGACATCAAGTAAAGTAACCATTGAGATAGCCTAAGAACACCAGTCTTTAGTCTGTCATTCGTTTTCCAGCTCTTTTCTCATGCTTCTTGTGATTCTTCTAATTGTCGAAGCTCCAACAACGAAAATACCAAGTCTTTTTCTGAAATCCGAAGCTTCTTTTGCGCATAAGCTACAAATGGAGTGGCTACAAATGTCTTAGATTATGTAGTATAATTTGGTTACTTTAGGCTTAGAGAGAACTCGATTGCTTATTTGAAGAAAATCTTGGGTGATTGGAGTTTCAAGAAATTTGTGTAAGAATTGGAGGCCAAAGTAATTAAATACGGAGTACTTGAGATTGAGAATCGATTTCTATAGAGACTTGTAATTGCTTTCAGTAAGTTTAATGGTAACCTGCACTTATTTGTTCGAACTTATTTGTTCGAACTAATGATTTTAAGAAGAGATACAGAAAAAAGTGCTTATGGGTGAAGATGTTTGGTGCGATTGGTCTTACTATGAAGGACTTGCATATACGGGTAAAGCCGTATGTAACTATATATGCCTTTTATCAACGTGATAAGGGTGCACGAATTATATTTCCTTCTTTTATTCCTTTTTTCTGTAGTCTTTTTACTCGTATGATAAAGCCAAACGACTATGTTGTCTTGGGACGTTCGAGTAAGGCTTCTTCCCTTTGAAACTCTTTTTAAGAGAGTTAAGCTACTGTTGACTTATAAACTAAAAAAAAGTAGAGCCCTCCGATCCGACTTTAAATTTTCTCCATTCACAATGTACAAACTCCGGAGCTCACTTAAGAGAAACAAATGCAAAACATCTTGAATCAATCTATGTTTAATCTATTGACTATCAACTGTACGTTACTACTAATGGAAAAAAACGTGTCAGTTCAGGATGTTAAAAGGCAACTGCAAATTGCATGATACCTCCAAAATGTTATTAGAGACGGGAAAAATCAAAATTGTTCTTCAGGGAAAGAAAGACAAGAAAAGAAAAAAAAAAAAAGTAAATTATCAAGCCTCCTTTATTAGGACTTCAATGGCAACAGAATACAACATTCTATGAATTTTCAGTGACACTAGAAAACAGAGTAGCCGCAAATAAAATATCATACAGCACTAAAGAATGGCTTCTTGCAGCATAAAGAATAGGAGAAACCAGGGACAACCCTGATAATACAAAATAATTGTGAATGAATTGACACATAACAATTGTAAGCAGGGTGAAAAAATACATTTTGACCCCCTACGCCGTAACTATGGAAGGCTGGAGCAACCTGTGCTTCGATAACCCATCCTACATCGATCCATACCTCTCATTGAGACAATGATCGAAGCCCTGCCTCCAAGTCTTCTAATGTAATAGTCAGCAGCTCATCCGAGTCCATACAGTCGAAGCTAAGCCTAAGGTCCAAATTCTCTCTAGCATTGACCAGCATAGGATCGACAAGACCTCCATTCATCTCCGTCCTCTGCTTTTCTGTGGTTTCTCTCTGGATCAGGGCTGCAATGGCATCCAAAGTGCATGAGGGATGCAACCTGAATCCATACAATAAGCTACTCTCGGTTTGGTCGTTCATCTTTATATGGGTAATATTGGCGAGATCCTTGGAAGTAAAATCATCGAAATGGAAAAATTTTGTGACTCTCCTGCAAAATCCTTCATTGGAGTATATTACCCGTTTCATTGGTTCACTGTACCCTGCAAATACGACTACTATTTTGCCGCTGTCCATGACAGACATGATCTCTTCCAAAGCCTCCAAACCATAATCCTTATCATCCGATTTCTGCATAGGTATGAGACGGTATGCCTCATCCACGAATAGTATTCCTCCTTCAGCTTCTTTAATCTGCCCAAAACACATGGTCGATTAGTTTATGACAGTAAGATATGTCACAGATCTAGCCTAGATACAGTAGTGTCTGAAATAGATAGGACAAAAAGATAAAGTAAATACCACTCTCCTAGTTTTTGGTCCAGTGTGACCAACAAATTCTCCCACTAAATCGGTTCTCTGCACCTCTGTCACATTATCAGTTGGTAAGATTCCCACCATATGGAGCAATTTTCCAAGAATCCTGGCCACCATAGTTTTGCCTGTCAACCACCGATACTTTATCATATACTAAAGAATAATCATCTTCTGTTTTGCTGTCAACCAATCATCATAGATGTGACCATAAACCGAACTTGTAATAATTTATTTGACAAATTAATGACTATGAACACTCACAATTGCATCCACATCCCACAAAAAAGGAGATCGTTACTCAAATAATGGGTCTTGGGTGAGACCGAATTACCTGAGAGCTATGGTGATGAGACTGCTTCAAGGATAACTATTCAGACTTCCTTTGGTGACAAAAAAATCATTCAATATTGGCTTTCATTTAAAGGTTAAAAGTCAATTTACCAACCAACCTTCAAATTGAAAAGTCACTCCAAAATCAGTCACCCCGAATATTCTAAAACTCATCCCTAGAAGGAACCATACCACCAATCTCTTTGCTAAGACACTCTCACCTAAGCATTTGCGTAACTCAACAGTTAATGATGGGAAAATGGAATTCCGCGAAGTCATAGCATGCAATGAGGATGACAGGTCTCTTCATTCAAAGAAGGTTTCAACTAGATATGAAAGACAAGCACACACTACCAATGAAGGCTTCTCAAGGAAAAAGAAGGGGGGGGGGGGGCCTTGTCATTGTAAATTTTCTTTTCCAGTTATAGTCGTTATTGGTTGCAAAACATTCACGGATTATAATCTAGTAAGTGAAATTGAAATTTGACATCATGAAGGGAAAGCAACAGGTACATTTCTGACGAAAAAAAAGCCTCAAGGAAAATTAACACGTTATATCCATAATCCACTGCAATCAAGTACCTGTTCCAGGGTTGCCAAGGAACGCCATATGTGGAGGTCTTCGGGCACCCACTTTCAGCCCAAGAGCCCTACGCCTTTCATCAAGCAGCATTCCCCTGGCCCATTTCCTCAATTGCAATTTGAGCTCATGTAGACCCACAATCTTTGACAATTCACGCTCAAGTTCATCCATCTTGGCTTGTGTCTGACCACAAGCTTCAAGAGCTTTGCGCTTTCTCTGCTTCTCAAGATACAGATTCAGTAGTTGTCGTAATTTCTCACTTCCAGGCCCCGGTGATAAATGATTCAGAGGGGTCAAGCCATCCTTCATTCGCCAATGTTACAAGGTTAGAGTGTTAGACTTTAGCCAACTAGCATGCGAAATTTAGCATATATATGTAGTTGATTAACTCACGTGATCTTTGGCACTGCAATCAGCATTATGTTCAAGCAAAGTCTTTACAGTTGAACAGTCATCCGATCGAAGCGAGTGCCAAACAGCAAGATGCAGGGGTGTCATTCCGTTCTGCACAACAGACACATGAAAGATGCAAGGGTGTTATTCCATATCTTTCTCAGCTTGGTTTATAGTAAAGGTTGGGAAGGAAATTTTAAAAATCATACATTTGCTTTGGCCTCTACAAAAGCACCATGAGAAAGGAGCAACTTTGCAGCTTCATTGCAACCGTTCTTTGCTGCCATATGCAAGGGAGTCTCCCCATACTGCCAAAAACCCACGTATTATTACAAGATCAAATAGCAAACTCAAGAGCAGAAATTTAGTTCTTAACTCAATTCACTGAAGTCCAACTCTTACCATGTTTTTGGCCTCAAGCTCGACTTTCTCTGGCCCCTTCCATTCAAGCAGAAGTTTGACAATCTCCACCTTGCCATAACCGGCAGAAACATGAAGAGGGGTCTGTGCCATCTGTAATTACAAGAAAAAGCTAGTCAGTAAGCAACTGTTGAAAGGATCCGACTTTTACATGCTTTATCACATGTAGACGTAGTAGACATTAAGTTTTAAGTTGGAAACTAATTTCTAGCGCTAGATAAGTCATACGATCACACACGATTGAACGTAATGCCTTCTCTTCTCAAATCTTAGAGGTTACATCCACTTATACCAAGAAAGACTAACTACTTCCCATCTCAATCATCCTAGTATCACTATCTTCAGGTTAGTAAAGAAAGCTAATCTTACAAGTATGACCATGAAACCTTTGAAAAGTGGTAATACAGCACCATTATTCTGTAACACAGACCTTAGTCTCGGTTTACCTGTCTCTAATTAAAGTGTGAGAGCCCCTACTTGTATATGTTTTGTTCATAAGTTTCATTGGAAACCCAAAAACCCTGAACTTTAGCCTTTGCATTTGCCTACATCCATGAGAAATGATATTGATCCCAAGATGTGCCATTGAACTGCCTCTTCAAACAAGGCTATGAATCCAAAAAAACGAACACCAGACTCACAACATTAAGAATCTTGAAAAAGGGTACCCCAATCCATATACCATTTTGCAAGATTTCCACCGACATCACATTACAAGACCGGTTTCATTCTCAGATCGCAGACCAAAATGCTGGAATTTCCACAATTCAAACAGTAATTTGCGCAAGAATTCCATCATCCAACTCAAACACAAGAACCCAGATCCGAAAACCCACATTTCCAGGCAAATTCCAGGAACCCATTTCAGAAATTAACATGAATTCACCACAAACCCATTTCCCAAATTCAACAAAAACAATCGAAACATCAACCGATTAAGATAAACAAAGAGATAAAAGAGGGGAACATGACATACAACGGGGTTTCGCTCATTGACAAGAGAAGGGTTGGCATTGAGAAGCTTCTGGAAGCCAATGAAATCGCCGGACTGGGCAAATCCATGAATGGTGGCCGGCTTTGACGATCTTGACCGGAGGTCCACCGCCGGCGCCATTTTTTTCCTTTTTTTTTCTGGGATTTTTTCCCTCTGCCCCCTGGGTTCTTCAGATAGCAGAGAGAAAACAAAGATGGAGAAAGAGAAATGCAGGAGAGAAATACCAAATACTCAAACAGCTTTGTTTATTTTTATTCTGACAATTTTCGTTTCAGAGTCTTTCCCGGTCACTGCCCAAGTAAACATGGACACAGAAACACACACACGCAGACAGAAAGAGCGACACAGAGAGAGAGAGAGAGAGAGAGGAAGAACCGCGTTGGCCAATTGCCAGCTGCATGTTGTGTTGTATATACATACCATTCTTTTTGGGGTTTTTTTTGGGCAATTGCCAGCTGCATGTTGTGTTGTATGGACGATTTTCTATCATTGTTACCCCATGCTACATATTCATGTCTGTAGCTATGTACACATTTATATAAGAATATTTATATTATACTAGAATATATATATTTGTATCTAAAATTTTTTGAAATACAGTACACACCTTCTTACATAGACATAGTTAGATATATGGGTATGTACTATAGAATTTTTGTTATTACCTCCTTTACTTTTGAATTCACAATTTCTGTTACCAATCATGTAATTAAAAGGTAACGATTCACAATTTCTGTTCCCAATCATGTAATTAAAAGGTAATGATTTCATTGATTGAGTTGTTTCCTATAAAAAATTGAGGGTGTGTTTATTTCATTATGTGGTCTATTGTTATATTTAATTTTATCGCTCCTAATAGTTCCTTACAACTTCTTCGCACCAATGGTTTTTATTGCTCCTAATCCTAACTGTCAGTTACTATTCATGGCCATTTTTAGCCGTTCCTCGTATCTCTTGCTGCTCTTTGACTGTTTGTTACTTCTTAACACTAACTGTAATTGTTGAAAGAAACAAGTTCTTAATAATAAATGTCTATCAAAGTGACACGGATGATCCTCATCCTTCCAATAATACATTTTACCAACTAATCGTAGCAAATAGTCAAATGAAAGTGGTTGATTGTTTCAACTCATAAAAATACTCATCTAAGAGATAACCGTAGGCGGAGTCATGTTAGGGTAAGGGGGCCAATTGACCCCCAGCTTTTTGGAAAAAAAATTAAATGTGGGATATTTTTATGGGTACGAAAAATAAATATATATTAAGTAGTTCATAAATACGCATCATAGGCGTGCATAGCAAATTGGTGGTTGCTCCTTGCTTTGGGCGGGAGGTCCCTGGTTCGATTCTTCGTTTTGCCTTTTTCTGTTTTTTTTGGAAGTGCCCTTTAATTTTTCCAATCTCACCCCCTACTTAGAATCCTGGCTCCACTACTGTATATAACCAATGTAATATCTAATTATAAGAAGTTGTATTACACTCACAGATTTATAGATTCAAGTTATTATAGACCTATTCTTTTCGTTGGGAAACATAGGTTGGTAGATGGGTGAAGTTGTTTGAAATTACTAGAAGTGGGTTGCAGTATGTTAAAGTGAGTATTTTTTTAGTTGAAGTAGGTTGACGTGGGTTGAAGTTGATTGAAGCGGGTTAATTTTTTTTTTTTGTATGATGAGTAGAAATTGGTTAAAATAGTGAGAAGTGGGTTGAAGTTGGTTGAAGTGAGTTAAAGTTAATTGAAGTTAGTTGAAGTGGGGAGATCTTCAACTATAATACAGCTCTACTTTTTGTTTTTGTCAAAGTTGTCACCGCTCTTTCTTTTCAATCATTTGTGTCATTGCAACAATTTCTTTCGTCAAAAACACCACTATGAGCCAACAGTGACCGGCTATTCCAAGTTTGGGATATTTTAATTTTCTTGTCTTTTTTATTTTAGCAACAAAACAGTAATAATTGATTAAAAGAGGAAAAGGGGAATGAATGGGATTAAAATTAAACCCAATGCCTGATGAAATTTGCCGTGTCGAACTCCTCTGCTTTGCCCACCATTGTCAGGTGTCAACTCCTGTTTACTTCCCTCACAGTTGCATTCCTTCTTTAACCCTTTCTAGAGCTCTTCGCTAGTTGGCTTCGGAGCTCCCACTTGACATAAAGTGGAAAATCAAACCATTGCGATGAAACAACCCAAAAGATCACGGGATCGAGCCGTGAAATCAACCACTGATAAAGTCAGGTTAGGCTGCCTACAATTCATCCCTTGAGGTGCGGCCCTTCTCCGGACCCTACATGAATGCGGAATACTTGTGCACCAGGCTGCCCTTTTAACCATTGGATGTGTCTTGACAAGCAAAATAAAGAACAAATCATATTTAGACTTATAAGTCCAATCAATGAATTGATTGTGGTCTATTGACGGTTCAAGCATGGCATTTTTTGTGTTTGATCAACAGCACAGGGAAAGGCCAGGGTTTTTAATTTTATTTCTTATAATAAAGTTCATTTTTTTTCTGATTATTGCTGTGGTAATGTCACAAGAAAAAATTAAAATATAATAAGACAGTGAAGTTACTTGCCACAACCGGCTATTTGGGTTTCCAGTGGCATTTTTTATCACAAAGTTTCTTTACAAGGGCATAAATGATAAAGAAGGAACAATATTGGCATTCTTGACAAAAATGAAAAGTACAATGGCACTATAATGGAAGAACTCTTGAAGTAGGTTAAAATTGGTATTTTTATCGAAGTTTGTGAAGTAGGTTAAAGTTGATTGATGTTAGTAAATGTGGATTTACCAACGAAAAGAACAGGCCTACGGTAATATGAGATGGTAAATGGGTGAAGTCAGTTGAGATTGGTAGAAGTGAGTTGAAATATATTGAAGTGGGTATTTTTTTGTTGAAATTGGTTTAAATTGGTTGAAGTGGATTGAAGTTGGTTAAAGCGGGTTGAATTTTTTTTTTGGAGGGTATGATAGGTACAAGTTGGTTAAAATAGTGAGAAGTAGGTTGAAGTGGATTAAAGTGGATTGAAGTTGGTATTTTTTTAATTAAAATTCCTGAAGTGAGTTGAAATTAGTTGATATAGGCTGAAGTTGGTTGAGATTAGTAAATTTGAATATACCAACGAAAAGAGCAGGGCCGATATCTAGTAATTTTTTAAATATTTTCGAAACTTCTTATTTTCATGACGTCACTTGAGAAAAATACTAATAATGTCTAAGTCCTCTAAATTAAATTATCTTGAATGAGATTGTTTCTTTATTTCGGATTAGAAAATTTACTGAAATGAGAATGATTGACGAACACTTCAAAAAGCAGACATGATGTTGAATTAATGTTTATTGTGAAACAGCATAATTTATTTGCATGTCACATAAATAAGGTGATGATCTTCATCGATGAAGCAAGAAATCATTAATTGTTACGTACAACAACCAAGAAACCTTATCGTTGTTAGTTAAATTTAAAATTTTCAGATGCATAGATTCAATTATTCTATTTTCTATCATGGCATCTCCTGTGAACTTTTCACTACTCTTTCTAATAAGGAAGTTTGCAACTAAGAAATCTTACCATTGCATGGTGTTCATAGTATTTGGAATTCTTGTCATACAAGGATGTTTGTAGATATCAGCCATTTCAATAAGGATGAGTTTTGTACCTTAGCATTTATTCTAAAATAATGTAAGGGGATTGTCCATATGCTTTGACCTTTTAATGCAAGATTATTTGGTGTTTCAAAGACCTAAGTCACATAATCACTATTAATCTTTTCCTAATTCCTTTTAGTAAACAGGTGTTGCATTTTTTGGGGGCTATAATCTAGTCAACCTTTTAGTAAACAAGTGACTGACACTATGAATCATTTTGTGTCGCATTTTTGGGGGCTGTAATCTAGTCAACCTTTAGTCTTGTGTAATCCGGATAACGCTTGGTTTGTAAAAATAAAACGCATGAGAAGTTTAGTATGAGATTGGATTGCAATACTAGCTCTTAAGATTCAAAAATATTTTATAGTTTCAATATCAACAGAAGTCTATGTTTACTTTCCTCCCATTTTCAAGCCTTCAAAAATGCCAACAATTTTAAAAGAAAGAAACCTTGTAATTTCTATATATGATCAGGAAATACATAAACAAGCTACGTTTCAGGACAAAATTGACATGATATTAGTGCACAAATATACCTTGAGGATATCCAGGAGAAATCCTGCTATCCTCGTCCTCTAACTTGAATACATATTCAAGTAACTCAACATTGTCTACTCTTCCTCATGAGAGTGTTGAGTTCATTACATGTCCATAGCATAGTGCATCGATAAGTCTCTTTTTGGATTTATCTTTATTCATCAATCTAAGAGAATACAAACTTTTATTGATTCCTTAAAATATGAACAAATGCCGTTTCGCTGATGACACAATACAAAAGATAGAGCAGCATAGACGTATTAGGTCCTTAAGTGTACACAGTTATTTGTTATTATCTCCTGGCTAAGCTTTGGGAGAGAGAGAGAGATTTTCAATCTTATACTCATGGTCAATCTCAAAATCAAATCTCAAAACAAGCCAAGAGATGAATGTTGTACAAAAGAATTCTCGCTTCCTGTCAAGTAGAAGACAAGAAAAGCATAACCCACTCTTTCATTATTCTTTCAAGCTTTGTCCCATCAATAGCTCTTTTTATGAGGTACAAATTTAATAACTTATCCTAAAAACAGAAATACTATTAAAATCGTGCACATTAGCCAACCTATGATTGATCGAGCTAAAATAAAATTGAAACTTAATTTAAATATTTTTTCATCTTATCTTCGTCAACAACGTATAGAGAACAGTATTTCGAAACCCGTAATTTTTTTTCCCTATACGAGTAAGATTCAATCAAGCACATTAGAGAGAAAATCAAACATAAAACTTAATCATAATTTAAACCGCTAAGAGCCTCTTCATTTCAAAAGTAAGAGCCAATGACGAGTGACAAGTGGTAGTAAATTAGTAAGAAATAGTAGGAAGCAAGAAGTAATAATGAACGATAAGAAATGTTGAAGCATAATAAACAATTGTAAATATATTGGTGAAAAAAGAGGTAAGAAGTAGTGATAAACGGTAAAAGTACTGTTCATCTATGAACAATATACTATTAGTTTAACGAGCATATCTAAAGTAAGACTTGATCAACTAAAACAACTTCAAAATATGATTAATAGTATGTTCTTTTCAAGCGATTGGGAGCAGTTGGCATGAAAGGCTAGGAGTGGCATGAACCGAGTAGCCGTGGCTAACAGTGGTTAGGAGTATTTAGAAACGATTAAAAATAGCGAATAGCGGTTAGCGGTTAGAAGTGTTTGAAAACATCAGCTACGTGGCAAGCAATGATCATGAGTGAAGACCGATGAGGCTTTGCTTTAACGTGTGGACATCACACTCGTCCCTCCCCCACCACCTCTAGTCTTATTCTCTACATTCATCTTCCAAATTACAAGGATTATCCATCTCTTTCCAGATTTTTTTCTTACTCCAATATATCCTCACTAAAAAAATCCGCACTTCACATGAAATTGTACTACGTAATCTCATCACCACCAACTTATTTTTTTAGCCCTTCAAAAGTTTTGAAGATTGTAGTAAGTTAAACTAGTGATCAACGAGAAAGAAGCAGAAAAAAGCTTCGTGCTTTGCTTGAAAATGGGGGCACTTACGAAGATTGGCTACTACCCAGATGTTCAATTACCAGTACGGTCCGGAATTCATCGGAGATTATCGCATCTGGGCAAATTTCGGGTTGTGGGTTCGCCTAGAAAAGGGCGGAGATGGTGTCGGCAGGTTTGTAATTGTAGGACATTTAAGGAAATTGAGGAGAGGGAAAATGGGGATCTGGATTTAGGGCGAGAGGTGGAAGGAAATGGGGATGAAATTGAGATGAAGAAAGGTAATGGGTTGAACATTTTAAGTTCAGTTAAGTTGGGAATTGTGAGATTGTGTAAGTGGCCTGCTGGGGATGAGAATCGAGATGCATTGGCTAAGCTTGAGAATTGTCTTTTCTCGGTGAGGGTTTTGTATCTATTTCTGTTGTTTATAAATGTTCGTTGGTAGCAATGTTGATTAAAAAAATTTAAAAAGTTCGTAGCAACGATTAGTTTATTCTTTTATGATTTTTTACTGTTCTATTGTTGCCCTTGAATTTGATTAGACATTATTTCTTTGGGATAATTTAATGAGGATGATGTCAAAGAATTGTCAGTTGAAGTCATCATGCAAAACGGTTATGGAAATGTCAAAAGAAATTTGCAATGTCAAGTCTTCTTTCTTTCCGACAGAGGCTGCCAATTTTCAAGACAGCTGAAATTGTCCTTAAATTTTCACCTTTTAATTTTCAAGAGGCTGCCCATTTTTCTTCATTTCTTCATTCCTATGAAGTACTACGTTAGTTTGATGTATTTCCCATGTAGGCTCCATAAGAAGCAAACCCCTTTTTGTTGAGGCCGGTGGTTTGTCTCACATTGACAAAATAGGTTGCCTTCAGCATTCACACAAGCTTGTGGGTCACTCCACCCTTTGCCAATTGGTTCTTGGATAAAAATCTTAGCCGGGCTTGTATTTGCTTGGCTAATGAAGCTCAATAGTGTAGAACTTATAAGGGTATCACAGTGTCACTTTTGGTTGGTAGGGCTAAGCTGCCATTTCATCATGATTTACTATGTGAGGGGCCTTACCGCCTTATATAACCTACATGCGTGGGGGGCAGGGGGATGTTGAAGTCAGTCCCTCTTCCTCCCACACTTATAAAATAAGTGGTCTGGTGCACGCATATAAAAGATTAAGATAGTGAGTTGCTTTATTCACCTTGGTAGTAGGATTATATGTGCTTGGTTTATTGCAGCCCAACTACTGTAAAATTTAACTGTTTCAGTTGCCATATAGAATCTTGTTTGGATTGTGGTTATGTCCTTTTAAGGATCTAGTGCAATGCCGTCCTTAATTGTCTTATGGATTTGGTTTGATGGGGGTTTGTCCAATGAATCCTCATGCACTTCAATATCCTTTGACCTGTTATTAGGGGAAAGTTTTAACCAGTATTCGTTGCACTACAAGTTGCTCTTGCTCTATCTTGTTGTGACTGTTTCATGGGCATTCACATCTCTCTATTGTTCTTTACATGGACAGGCTGCTCAGCATGTTGGGAGGTACATTGCGACTATGATGGGCACAGGGGTTATTCTACTAACAGGGTTTCAGCTGTCAGGTTAGCAGCTTGGATTTGGGCTTTTTTTAAAAAAAAAATTAATATTTGTGAATGTTATGGGGAAATGAAATGATTAGATTCAGCCCGTTCAAATAATCCCAGGATAGTTGTATATCATTGCATCTTTTGATAGATATGCTTTGGATTTGTGGGATTTGATTGCTAGCTGATTGCATTTTCCCTCCTTTTTGCGAGATTAAGGTGGTGATAGTCAGATGAATGACTTAATCTGGTATAGTTGGCTCGGAGGAGTGGTAATTGGCACCATGGTAGGGGCTAACATGGTCCTAGATGAACACTATAGACGTGGTCCACGGAACGTTGTCATAACTGGGAGGTACTATCCTGTCCTCATCATCTCCTATGTGTCCTCCTTTGTCCACCAACTCTCATATTGATTGTCCTTCATATATGCTGCTGAATGAGTCATGTGTTGCAATTAGTTTCAGCGTTAGATTATAAGTTTATAGCCTATTATAGCACAATGCCTCACCAATATGTGCTCTACTTCTTTTGTTGTGAAGCAGTTTATCAATTCTCTTTTTATGTTTCTTTGTTACGGTAAACAGTCAAAATGATTACCAAAATACTGGGGAATCAATTCTCTTTTAAACTGCCTTCCTTTTCAATTTAATAGTATGATTACATAAAATTGATCTCCCCTAGCCTGCATAGGCAGTGCTTCAGGGTACTGGTTCGGTTATGGAATTATGTATGTGCATGTGTCGTCTTCAAGACTGGCCGACTGAGGTAATATGAACTGTATGCCAATTGCTACCTATCAAAGTAATATTTAATTTCTGCTGTACACATCATCTTTTTTATCTTGTTCCATCTCAGAGCGAGAATTTGACAGCATACCGTGTGATCTACTCTAAAAATCTTCTGCCATTCTTTCTGCTGTAGTATGTTACCTTTCAATACACTCTTTAACTTGTCCTACAACCTGCAAACATAATGTTGAGAGTTTAGTTTGATTAATTGTTTGGACTTAATGTCTTCCCTGTTGTGATACGTAACTTTAATGTGCACCTTCTTGTCTATTCTGATTCTCTTATCACGTGATGCAGCACAAGAGGACTTGGTAAGGCACTTGCTCGGGAATTTCTTCTTTCCGGCGATCGTGTAGTTGTCACTTCTCGCAGGTTGTATTTGAAAAATGAACCCTTCTTGTTTTTTTTTTTTTTTTTTGGTTAAATACTTTTATTTTGAGTTGTGCTGGCGGATCCTTTTCACTAATGACAGTTCTGTATTTATTTTTATTTCCTTTATTAGTTTTCATTCTCACTGTGTTGTCTGGAACACAGTACTGATGCAGTGAATGGAACTATCAAAGAGCTTGAAGAGAACCTGAGGGAAATGGAAGCAATAAGTGGGAAGCCTTTGAAACATGCAAAAGTGGTTGGCATACCATGTGATGTTTGTGATCCTGATGATGTGAGGAACTTGGCAAATTTCGTTGTAGAACAACTTGGCTCAGTTGACATTTGGGTAAGTGATGTGACTTTTTCAGTCTGGCTATTATCTGGGGGATGCAACCACTAACACTTCATCCATTTTTGTTTTTCTTGTTGATTATTGATTATTGATTATTGATATTTGCATCTCTATTTTTTATTGTGGCGTTGTCTTCAAATGCCAAATTACGGCTATTTATGTTGGGATATATAAGCATATATAATTATTGAAAAGACCACTTTGCGTGAAATAAGATGAGAGCTTGGGTGTGTGGAGAGCGCTACACCTTATGTGTAAGGTAGGTGCAGTGTGCAAGTTAGGCAATCAAGATGATCACCATCACCAGATTCACCAAATATTCTCATGCCAATCTTAACCAATGCAATATCTCTCTTCTTTCTTGTTCCATATAGTTTGTCCTGGCCTATTTGTTGTCAACATGACACCCTCTCCAGTCTCCACTAGAGTCAGTCAAGCATCAAGAGTTGTCAAATGTGCAAGGTACTATCTGCTTTCCAATATCAGCACTTGCCCCTTTGAGATACTCATGTATCATGGTTCGGGTCCACTATAGGATTAGAGAAACATGTGCTATTCTCCCACCATAGCCCAAATCATTCCTATCATCTACACATCTTCAACATTTTCAAAACAGTTGTCTCTCTACTTCTTGGCGTCATTGTCAAACACTTGCTTGATTGATAAGTCTTCTCTTTCCAGCCTAGTCCTTGACCCCCACCATCAAGTACTCATTTTACTCACAAACCTTGAAACCTTGTCAGGCACAGGATTTGGACTAGCTTCCCTCCGAATCATCCATGTCTTCTGGCCTAAGTGAGCTGCTTAAAAATCGATTTCTATGTTCTTGAAATGAGCTGCTATGCTTCATTTTGTGTCCCATTCAGCCAATTAATCCATGACTTATTCTAGCCCCCATTGTGATGGTAGACGCCTAACCTATCAGAATGGACTGTGGATGTTTTTAATTTTTTATTTACTGAGTAATCAAAAAATGTATTAGAAATACACCAAAGGGGTGCCGCCCACGTATGGAAGGGGCCAATTACAAAAATCATTGAGCCCTCTAGCTCTCATGCATACTATCTACAGACTCCAAAAAACTCGAATTTTCGCACCATTAAGCACAAGACTCCAAATATATACGAGACTCTCAAAATTTAGAGCTTAAAATTTTGATAGGACAAGGCTTTGACTCTGGAGTATTAAGTATGCAACTCATTTTCTTCTTGATTGTACTTTATTTGAGCTAGCATGCTCTTACTCTATGGAACACAGGCGACACACTCATTACATTGCTCGTTTCAGCTATTGTTTTGGAATATCACATCTAAACCTCGTAATTAACATATTGGTGCTTATCCCTAGTTATTGATCTCACGATCACCTGGTGCGCACTACCTCTGTTTCATCATTCCAGTCGAGTAGGTTTCTCCTCTCAATGTATGGGATATCTTGTCCCTTGCTAGGAAAAATCTCTTGAGAGACATTTCTGGGTAGGAACTTCTGCCAGGAGCCAGCTGGCATTCTAATAATGCTTTTGAAGCTCTTGACATGCTGGGTTCGTTTCCTTTTGGTGAAGGTCATTTAGCTTATTAGGCAACGCCATGCATAGTGCTGAAGGAAGACGTCCTTGTAGGCGGGATGTCGAGAGTGGAACATCTACTCTGCTCTAGAGGCTCTTTAAGAGTCTTACTCTATATGATAGGTGGAAGATCACATGCACATAACATCACATGCGCATAACTTCCATACTCATTCCGCTCTTGGAAACTCTCCTTGGTTTCTGTGGGATGAATTCACATAGCATTTCCGGCATTACTCCTTGCTCAGAGATTACATACTTTTCCTGATCATTATGCTGCCCTGCCACTTTTGATTGGCCGTGGTCAAGCTCAATGTGCGCCCAACGATAGTGTCATCATATATGCCATGAGCATGACACGTTTACTTTGTCCTCAACCAAGCTGGTCAGTTCAAGACAAGTTTGATGAGATTGTGAACCTATCTTTGGTGTGCGTTTAGGATGATCTAACTTTGTGGTTTGGAGAGTTTCTTCTAGATTAGCTGGTCCAGTGGAAAAGAACTTGACTGATAATCTAGCCAATACTAAATCCTCATACCTTTGGTGATTGAAAATAAACAGTGCAAGATCCACAGCTTTACTACGTAAGTATGCTCACCCTAGACCTTTTTTTGATGAACTGTTAATGGTAGGAAATGACAGTCTGCTACTTAACTCATTGTTCACCTTCCCAAGTCACTGGTGGATGTTTTTGTTTTAGTGTTGCTTATGGTGGACTGCCGTAGCATGTTTTGCAAACCTGCCCCCAAGTTCCTCCACTATGGAGCAGCAGGCCGTCAATGCCCCTCAAATCTTGATCCATCTAATATAGCCTCTTCGGAATTTAGTTTGTTAGGTTAAGATGGGGCCTTAGGGTATTGATTTGGCACTATGGGTTCTTTTTTCTATGGCTTAATCGTAGGCAGAGCAAAATGTAATATTTGCTATGACGGGCCAATTACTTGTCCTGACCAAGACGCTAGCTAACATCCTCTTAGACATAAATGGGTATAAAGCTTATCATGGTTACCTCCATAGAACTTTTTACCTAAGCCATGAGGTGGTTTTTAATGTCAAAGGATAAAATAGTGGCTGACCAGCTCAAATATTTCTGAGTATAGTTACCTACGTTTGGATTGGTAACTACCACACTGGATAAACTTGCTGGTGAGTGAGATATTATGGTTATAACAATTGTTTTCTGCCTTCTATTGGTCACCCTTTTATTGCAATAACCTATTCGTGTCCCCTGGATTTGAATTCTTCTCATGCATTTATTTGGCTTGGATCTAATGGCTGTATCATGAGACCTCTATTCTTTATATCTTAGTTCCACTCGTATTTTTTTTTTTAAAAAAAATCTTGCATAGGCCTTTACATTTGGCAGACAATACAGTCTTTTGTTCTTCTATTAATATTTCCTTTATTTTCTTATGCATTTGACAGATAAATAATGCGGGAATGAACAAAGGTTTCAGACCCTTGCTGCAGTTCTCTGATGAAGAGGTGGAGCAGGTATGAAGGATGGAATTTCGAATCTGTCGAATCTGTTTCCCCCTTTTGTTTTTGAATAAACTCCAGAAGACTTACAAAACTCAAGAAACTTAAGCCCATAATTTTTGCTTTCCTTGGTATAGACTTATATTGACCATCTTTTCTCTTCATTAAGGCTTTACAAGTTTATCAACTGTGACTGCCAGTTTTGCATCCATCTTACATTTTGCTCTTCTCAGAAGCATGCCTTGTAGCGGGGGTCCATGAATAAATTACTGGTGGCTCTGGTAGTGATTGGAGGACTTGTAACCCTTTAAGAGTCACTTCTTTCTTGGACTTCCTTTTTTTTTTTTTGGTTTTTGGGGGGGGGGGGGGGGAGGCTAGGTGGCCTAAACCACAGTTCTGGGCCTTCTGGACCCCATCTAGACAGATTTCATTTGGAAATTATCAGATTTATTTATGTATAGGAGTAAACTAAAAGTCTCACTAGCCTGTCCTCTACTTTCTGGTGTAGTAGGTGATTCAACGTTTCCGAACAAGAAGTCCAATTGGGTAGGCTGCTTACATCTCGCCCTCCTTTACTTCAACCGCAAGTTGTGAAAGGGAAAACTAGAAATTGAGTTCATGGAGGCCACTAGGATTAACTGGAAGCAGTTGAGATATAAGAATTGGAAGCAATAAGAAATTAAGTATAGAAACAAGACCTACTAATTGCATAGGTAAAGAGATACCAGCAAAGCTACGGGAAAAATGATCAAATACATGAAAGGTGATAGCACCTTTGAGCTTGGATGGGTGGCATGGCCTAGCCTTTGGCTTCTTAGTAGTCATAGACATAACCGTGCTATGTGGGAGGCTTGTGAGAGATAGAGTGACAACATTATAGTGGTAAGGTCAGTGGTCTTACTGTTTTGGCATTGGTAAAGTAATAATCATGTGTGACATATGCTAATCTGTGGTGACAATACTTTCGGCTTTCCTTCAGAAGGTTATATTGGAATGGAATTTTGGTAAAATGCTACCATTGAGTTTAAATTGATCCAGTGTTTTTTTGGTTATACGTAGATTGTCTCAACAAACTTGGTTGGATCTATACTCTGCACTCGAGAAGCAATGCGGGTGATGAGATGCCAGGAAAAGGGTGGTCACATATTTAACATGGATGGGGCAGGATCCGGGGGTTCTAGCACTCCTTTGACGGCTGTGTGAGTTCTATATTTCTTCAACCAGGTTCAAACCCTCATTTTTATCCTCAGTTTTGTTTCTTTTTCTAAATGGTTCCTGCTCTACCAACAGCTATGGATCAACAAAATGTGGCTTACGGCAGCTTCAAGCCTCACTTTTGAAGGAGTGCAAGGGAACAAAGATAGGTGTACATTCAGCATCACCAGGCATGGTGCTGACAGATTTATTATTAAGGTACAACGGCACTCAACATGGGTCTTACTCTTAGAGTCTGCGATATCCAAGTGTAGCAGCTTCACCCTTGCTAACAAAGATACTCATTCCCAGTGACCCATAAAATATCGCATATAAATTTTTTTTTTTTTTTGATGAAGTAAAACTTTTTATAAGAAAGGTGTTGTGCAATATTTATGACGAAGGTACATAATGAATTTCAAACTATTTTCTCATTTCAAGTGATTTTTTTACCGTCACCGTCTAATATAGAAATGAGCTGTAATCTGATTTGTGGTAGAATCTTTTGGGCTCATTCCCGATAGTTTTTTGTTGGTGCTTTAAGCTCTAAGTATATTAACGTGGAAACATCTAAATTCCTGTAAATGCCTGCCTTTGCAGTGGCTCAAGTCTTAAGAATAAGCAGATGTTTAACATAGTCTGCGAGCTCCCAGAAACAGTGGCTAGATCTCTGGTTCCGCGCATGCGAGTAGTGAAAGGTACTGGAAAAGCCATCAATTACTTAACACCACCAAGGATTTTGCTTGCTCTCATCACTGCATGGCTAAGACAAGGTCGCTGGTTCGATGATCAGGTATTGTTTATCAGCAGCATTATTCTTAATTTGCGCTTTGGTTGAGTCTCTTGCATTTTTGCTTCTTCAAGCAAGTCTTTATCCTTTTGCCAAATTGGGAGTGGTAAGAGCAGTAGGCCTCTACACTATTACGATCTTGAACTTTGAGTTGATGAGTGGTTTGTCCATGGAGGACATTCTTTGCAATTTGTAGTTCAGTGCATTATGAGTGTAAATTAGCCTGGCTAGTAAAGTCCTCAATGCTTGTCTCAAATGTCTTGTGTCCTCATTTTCCACACACGCGCACACACACACAGAGTGTGGGGCATTTGAGCATTCAAGATGGCTGGGAACACTCATTTTAGGCCAAGTATGCAAAAATTTTTGGAGAATAGGTGTTTCTGAAACCTAGACATGCATCTATGGTGGATATTTTTAGCTGAATCCGAGTAATATAGGTAAGCAAGGAGTAACAGTGTTGATACTATTTCAAGGAAAGGTCAAATTTTTGATAATGGTGCAAAATAGAAAGAGAATCACTTTTTTTTTAGTAGAATTAGTTTCCTTCTGTTGTAAATCTGCAACCTAGGCTTGCAAATGAGACTTGTCAATGAATGCACTTGCTTGGTGCATATGTTCCAGGGAAGGGCATTATATGCTGCTGAAGCAGACCGAATTCGGAACTGGGCAGAAGATCGAACCCGGTTTTCGTTCACAGATGCGATGGAAATGTATACAGAAAACACCTGGTTCTCAGTATTCTCCCTCTCTGTTGTCTGCGCCTTCATAATTCTGTCAAGCACAACCATCTCATTTCCAGGCACCTGAAATGTCCAACATCTACATTCCTTAAACAAAGCATTCATGCAAAATCAGGGTAGTGCATTGCTGCTGTTATACTATTCTCAGAAAGAAAAAGAAGCTGACTCTGATAACGAATACATGCGATGGGGCAGATGAAAAGATAACTGATGCAGATTTGAAGGTACACGATAATGGATGAACTGATGATTAACAGTTGTCTTAGTCTGGGTTTCAGCTCAGTTTGTATAGATGTATCTTGTGGAAATGCAGGCTTCATTTTTACAGATAATAGAATTCTTCCATTGATCTATTCATGACGTTCATCTCTGTAGTTGTATATTGTATTTGTTTTTTGTACGTTCATCGTTTGTACTCAGCAATGTGTTGCATTAAATGTAATTTTTTTTTTTTAAAAAAAAAAAGTGATTTTAAAGGGAGACTTAATGGTCCATTGTGTCGAATTATATCACATAATATTATGATAAACTAAGAGCTTATCAAACTTTACAGAAGGAGTCACCTTTCTCCCAAATATTTTTGTTTTGATGATGAAATATCTGAAAGAATTTTTGAGGAAAACTGTCTTTAGGGGATCTGTAATAGCTTTCCCACTTCATTCCCATCGTATTGTAGGCTGCAATTGTCCTTGAATTACGATTGTGGCTCGAAAATAGGACTATGGGCCCGAGTAATGGGAGCAAATATGGGTTGGCAAAATGGTGAAACTGGGGCTCATATATTGATTTTCTTGTATAAAAATTATAGCTGGGGTGATACGTAGAACCAAAAATTGTACTCCTTATTGTGAAATTGGGTGCTTTTTGGAGTACCAATTGCAGTTTGATCGTTTAATTATTAAATACTACATAAGAAAAAAAAATACCATAATTTAAGTGCTTTTATTGGTTTCACTATATATGAATGTCAGCAATAATAGCACATTCCCTCCCCCCGCCCCAAAAAAAAATTGCATTGCATAAAAATTGAACTAGATTTTGAAATACCACCTGTGATTCTACGTACAAATGTGCCAACCGTCAATTTCCTGACTAAATCATGACAAATTCATAGTCTTTGCTTGTTTTTTAAAAATAAAAATGGTTATTGAAATAATACAACTCTAAAATTTTACGGAATGTGTTATGATCCAATTTTTGAACTCATCTTAGGACCATATAGTACGAAACAAAGCCTATATTATACACCTATATAGTACAAAACAAAGTCTGTATTCGAACTCATCGTATGACCATATAGGACCATATAGGATGAAACAAAGTCTATATCACATTTGTACGTAATAAATTGCCTAGTATGAAACGATCAGCGGACAATGCGGCTAGCCGAACACTCATTGTACCCAAAGGGTTAGAATTGGCACGGGATATGGTACGTTCACATGTTGTGCCATGCCAAATTTGTGTACGAGGCTTGGCTACATCCTTATTCATTGGTGACGGAATCAAATGTCAATACCCCATGTTGTACGTACTATCACATTATATTGCATGCCAAAATTGTCCCAAAAATTCAAATGGACAAAACACACAAAACATGTTGCAAAAAATGGACCTACAAAAACTAGTTGTAAAGATGCATTATTTGCTTGTATTTTGTATCATTGTACGTGTCTCTTATCGGGTTAACATGATACCACGATTGTAAAAAAAGAACAATTAAAGTGTATTAAAACTTAAAATATTTGTATGGTCGTGAACGATAGTTAAAATATTTAATTGAAATTTAAGCTGTCTAACTAGTGTTTAACATCTCACCTCGGTTTGAATTGTGATTGACATATGTTTCTTTGGTGGCAGAGAGATGACAATAAATTGGACTCTTAATCTTAATTTTTTTCCAGTTTTGTCTAGGATTTTCAAGCTTTTTTGTATACTTTTCTTGTCTATCGTAAACTCAATAAAATAAGTATGTCATTGTGAAGAGGATATCATTTAGTCATTTACTATTATTCATTTATATTGATATTATTCGCAAAAGTAAGATAAAATATTAGGAACGCTTCCTTAATACGAGTACATTTTAATGCATTTTTGTAAAAAAAATTAAAATTAAAATTATCATAAATGAGAATTCAAATTTGAGCGTATAGAAAATATACAATTTTGATTCAAATTAAAGCATGTCATCTTAATAATTGAAATTAGATACAAGAAGCCGTAATATTTATTGATAAAGGGCAATGAAGACAAGAACTGGTAATAAGGCACTGCTAATTCGCACCAGACAAATAAATATTACTTTTAAATGCTGAAATGAATCAGAACGTCACAGCTATCTGTGGTATTATTAGACTTTTTTTTTGGTTCTGAAATAATCACATAATATAGCCTCTTTCCGAACAATAGTGACTTATTCTTAATTATTTTTGAAAATTTCCAAATTTGTATTGATCTTGAAATTTTCATTTCACTGGAGTCGAGCTACTGTTGGCCTAATAAGGAGTAAAACTCTCTCATTATAAATTTTCTCCATTCACAAGACTCAAACCCGAAATCTTATTCAAGAAGAATAAGTGTCGAAACACTTAATCCAATCTATATTGATATTTCATAATTTCTTATTGCCAAACGTGGGATTTTTTGGCCGGAGTCAAACGTTACACTACTGTCACCACACCAAAAAAAAAAAAAAAAAAAGTCAAACATTACAACCCAAAGGCGCGTAATGTAGTTGTTTTTCTCCTTCTAGAAGCAATAGCCCAGCCTATAATCATCCTATATACGACTGCTAGTATCCGTTTCTCCCTTTCTCTGTCACTGAAATTTTTTAATTTTTAGATTGATTTTTTTGGTGAGAATTTTAAATTGCATTTTTATCGTGGTCTTTGACTTTGTCAGGGATTTTTGGATTAATTAAAATGCCAGAAGGATAAATGGGGGAAAAATAATAATAACGTGCATGAAGTGTGCATATTAATCAGAGAAAATGAGAAAGGCATGTGAATTTCTTGATTGCTTCTAAATTTTGCCCACAAATATGCTCTGTTTATAATTAAACCCAAGTGAATTTCCTTTGCGACTTTTGTAAGTTGTCATAATTCTACATCTGACATTAGAAGAAGATGAACACATACAGTGATCGAATAAGAACATGAGAAAGAGGATTATTTTTAGAGAGAGAAGCTCACATCTTAGTGTGAGAAAAATTATTATAGAGAGAGAAGAATGCAAGAGTTTTCCAGTATTTATACATTACACCAGCTCATAACAGAATTCCCCTAACTGTGCATAAGCATAACAAACTCTTGGTGATGTGGCGTCTGAGGTGTCTGAGTCCACACCCCCTCCTTAAGCTGGAATGGGCATAGACCATTCCCAGCTTACTGAGCAGGCACTGATGTTAGGCTGAAGGAAGAACCTTTGTGAATACATCAGCTAACTGGTGAGCAGTAGGAAGATAGTTGAGTTCTAACGATCCTTCCAAAATCTTATCATGTGTGAAGTGGCAATTTATTTCAATATGTTTTGTTCTCTCACAGAACACGAGATTTTTTCCCATGTGTATCGCAGACTGGTTGTCACAGTGTAGAGTCACAGGCTTCAGAGATGTAACTCCAAGCTCTTCCAGCAACCTGATCAACCATGTAACTTCTGAGGCAGCCTGGGACATTGCTCTGTATTCTGCTTCTGAGGAAGACTTGGAGATAGTGCTTTGTTTTTTGCTTTTCCAACTGATGGGGGATGATCCTAATAGAATCACATAACCTGTAACTGATCTTCGAGAAGAAGGGCATGCTGGCCAATCTGAATCCGAAAAAGCTTTGAGACACAGGTGATCTGAGCCCTTCAACAATATACCTTGGCCCACCAATCCCTGGATGTACTTTAGTGTGTGATGCAAAGCTTGTAAATGAGTGGTTCGTGGCTGTTGCATAAACTGACTGAGTGTCTGCATAGCAAAGCTCAAGTCTGGTTTGGTGTTGGACAGGAAGTTTAACTTTCCCATCAAGGCTCTGTAATGTGTAGGATAAGAGATAAGCTCTCCCTCATTTGGCATCAATTTGCATTCGAGAGGAAGAGGTGTAGCTGTGGGCTTTGACTCTTGTAAGCCACAATCCTTTAAAAGTTCAGTCGTAAACTTCTTTTGACTAAGCATAATTCCTTCAGGCAAGTAGGATACTTCCAAGCCAAGGAAGTAGTGTAGCTTCCCAAGATCCTTAATGCCAAAACAGCTGTCAAGGTGATGCTTCACATGTTGAATTTCCCTTTGATCTAAACCAGTTATTAGGATATCATCAACATAAATAGCAATGATGGTGATGGATGTGCTAGACTTATTCAAGAAAAGTGAGTAACCATTCTTAGATTGTTGGTAACCAAGGCTGACCAAGGTAGAATTCAATTTGGCAAACCATTGCCTACTTGCTTGTTTAAGTCCATATAAGGACTTTATCAGCCTACACACTTTGTTGGAGGGATTTGGTAGCCCCTTTGCCGCCTCCATGTAAACTTCTTCATCTAACTCTCCATGTAAAAAAGCATTGTTAACATCTAACTGAAAAAGATCCCATTCTCTAGAGGCAGCCAAGGCAATCAAACTTCTTATTGTTGCCATCTTCACTACTGGAGAAAAAACCTCAAGATAATCCACTCCATACTGTTGTGTAAAGCCCCTAATAACCAGTCTTGCCTTGAATATTTCAAGTGTACCATCAGAAGGTAGCTTAACTTCGTAAACTCATTTGCTACTGATGGCCTTCTTTCCTGTAAGTAAATCTACCAAATTCCAAGTATTGTTTGCTCTAAGTATATTAATCTCTTTGTTTATGGCCTCCACCCAACCTGGATCTTGTGATGCTTTTTCATAAGTTGTTGGTTCTGTGTACTGAAAAATGTGAGAGAGAAGAGCATAATGGGTTTGAGGAAGAACACAAGCAGGTACAACAACACCTAAAGAAGTATAAGGAGCATGGCAGTCGTAGTTTTTCAGATATTCTGGGGGCTTGTGACCTCTAGTAGATTTTCTAAGAGGCATAGATGGCAAGACAGATGTAGAGATGGGCTGAGCATAATCCATCTCAGGTAGGGAAGAATAAGGCTGCTCATGAACTGACTCAGTTTGAGAAGAAATTGAATGATTATGCACTGATTCAGGATGAGGCTGGTCTGAGTCAGAGTGAGTGGTTTGAAATGGACAGTTCTGATGAAGAAATTCAGTAACTGCAACTGGCAGTGGTATGTTAGAAGTGTGATGCTGTCCGTGATAAGGAAAGATGGATTCATGAAACACTATATCTCTTGATGTGAATGTTTTGTATGTTTCAAGATTCAATAACTTGTATGCTTTCTGGCCATATAGATAACCTAAAAACACACAGGGTTGTGCTCTTGTCTGTAGTTTGTTCCTGCTTCTCCTTAGAGTAGATGCATAACATAAGCAACCAAAAACTTTTAAATGATCATAAGTTGGTTGTGTACCATATAACATGAAAAAGGGGGTATTAAACTGTAATGCTGAAGAAGGAACTCTGTTGATCAAATAAGTTACTGTTAATAAAGCTTCTCCCCAATACTTTGGAAGCAAATTTGCTTGAAATATGAGGGCTCTAGCTACCTGTAATAGGTGTTGATGTTTTCTCCCAACAACCCCATTTTGTTGCGGTGTATCCACACAAGAAGATTGAATCATAATACCTTTACCATCATGAAACTGCTTAAGTGGGATTACTGTGAAATTCCAGCCCATTGTCACTTCTTACAACCTTGACTTTAGCATCAAATTGTTTCTTAACAAAAACAATAAATGTCTTTAATAGCGGAGTAGCATTACTCTTGTGGGATAACAAATGAACCCAAGTTGATCTTGAAAAATCATCCACTATGGTGAGGAAGAACTACAACCATTGTGGGTGCTATGTGGATGGGCCCCCCATATATCTACATGTAACCAGTCAAACAATTTGGAAGCCCTATTGTGGCTCAAGGGAAAAGGGAGCCTATGCATCTTTGCCAGGGGACATATTTGGCAAACTGAGCTATGATCTTTCTCATTGAAACTAGGAAGATTCGTACACTTCATTTGTTCAAAAGATGGATGGCCCAGTCTAAAATGCCATATTTCTGATGTAGAGAGGCATGCAACAAAACCAGGAGGGAGTCTCCCAACACTGTCAGTCTGCTTTGATCTTTCTGCATCATCGGCTACAACTTTATTCCTCAAGTTAATATGCAAGTATAAACCCTTGTCCTCTTTACCAAGGATCACTGCTCTTTGCAATGTGTGGTCCTGAAGCAAACAAGTGTCATGTGAGAATGTCACCATAGCACCATTTTTCTTTGTCGGTTTATTGACTAAGAGCATATTAAATTGGAAGTCAGGTACATGCAACACATCCTTTAAGACCAAGTTTGGAGCAATCTGAACTGAGTCAACATGCTTGATTTGTGCTTGATTTCCATTAGGCATGGTAATGCAATAATATTGGTGAATGGCCTTCACATCAAGAAATAAAGACAAATTTGGTGTGATGTGGTCACTTGCACCACTGTTAACAACCCAAGCTGATTGACCAAATGAAGTAAGAAAATAGAACTTACTACCTGCCATAAAGCCAACATGAGCACCTTCATTTGAACGCCCAATAGGATCAAAACTTTGCTTATTAAGGAGAGCCATTAGCTGACTGTATTGCTCTACTATTAGTCCTGGCACAGGGACTTGAGAGGTATTAGATGCTGGAAGATTCAAGGCATTGCTTGGTACAGCCTGCAAGGGATTATTTGCTGTAATATCCATATGTGCATCAGCTACCACCCTTCTTCCCTTATTGTGGAGCCTATGACCGGGGGGATATCCATGTATTTTATAATATCTCTGAATAGTATGTTCTTGCATCTTGCAATGATCACGAAACAAATGTCTCCTGTCTGGATTACTAGCCTCGGGAAAATCCTTATAACTATGACTGATAGAGTTAAACCTTCGTTGCCCTGCCAGAGCTACATTGTCACCTACTGCAGAGTTGATCATATGACCAGTTTGAGTATTCACAGCAGTAGCTTGAGCATTGAATGCAGCAGACTGAGACATAATTTGAGACATATTATTGAGGCCTCTTTGTTTCTGTTCTTGAAGGATCACATTTTAAAGTAGGCAATGGTTTCATCATAATCATATTGTCTCTAACAGTTCTATATTGCTCATTTAATCCAACAAGGAATTGCATGAGTTGCTGATTCTCAAGCATCTTATGCACAGCAACTAGACTAGAACATTCAATGCCACAACTACATTGAGGAATGGTAGTAATCGAATTGTACTCGTCCCATAATTTCTTGATTTCAGTATAATAGTCAGCAACCGAAAGATTGTTTTGAGATATTGAACATAGATCTCTTTGTACCTTAAAGATTCTTGTTCCATCAGTTTGTTCGTACCTTTGCTCCAATTCTGCCCAGGCATTGTGTGATGTAGATGAAAACATGATGCTGTCTGCAATATTCTTGATAGTAGCATGCATGATCCAAACTAGAACCATGTTGTTGCACCTGTCCCATTGTGACTGTAAAGAGGGGGAAGAAGTAGGTCTAGTATATGTTCCCCTCACAAAACTAAGCTTATTTTTGCCAATCAATGCAGCTTCCATTGCTCTTTTCCAGTGGCCATAATTCCGACGATCAAGAAGATCACTCACGAGTACATTGTTAAGATTGTCTGAAGGATGTGCATAGAGAACATGTGAAGGATTTGTCAAAAAATCCTTAGCCACTCAATCAAGAGTGGACAAGAGCTAGTTCAAACGATGAAGAAGAAAAAACAAGAATCAATGAATCGATTGGAAAGAAACTTGATCTGAATCAAAGAATGTTAGGTGGCCTGATTGATGGAGCGAATCAATCAAGCGAAGTACAAGAATATCATATTAAATGTTTGATGAAGTGCCAAGCAAGATCAATTGTTGATACAAAACAATCGATCGACGAAGAAAGAAAAGATTAAGAAAAACTTGATTCAAATCTTTGTTACCTGATGCTCTGATACCATGTCGCAATTCTACATCTGACATTAGAGGAAGATGAACACATACAGTGATCGAACAAGAACATGAGGAAGAGGATTATTCTTAGAGAGAGAAGCTCACATCTTAGTGTGAGAAAAATTATTACAGAAAGAGAAGTATGCAAGAGTTTTTTTAGTATTTATACATTACACCAGCTCACAACAGAATTCCCCTAACTGTGCTCAAGCATAACAAACTCTTGATGATGTGGCATCTGAGGTGTCTGAGTCAACATAAGTTAATTCTACAATCAGTAAAACTCATATGTCATCGTTAAAATCTAAAATAACAAATGTCGATGATATTATTTAATACAATAATAAGCTCTCAACATATAGATTGGGGCTTGTGTTGTTTTGTACCTTGGACAACAACAATATCTCTTAGCGTGGGTTTCGCTTTTGCGAGGTCTAGTGTTGTTTGGTATCTTAGACATCAAGGATTTGTTCTTTTCAGTTATTATCAGCATTCAGCATGTTCAGTACTGATCAACACTAACTAGCATTGATTAATTCTTATTAGCGCCAATCAACACTTGTCATATTTCTTAATTATAATTGCAACCCTGAGTAGCACTCATCAATATTGATCAACAATTCAACACTCATCGGTACTTATCAATAATAAGTTAGTCATGATAAATTAAAAAGTCATAATTTGCCACCCCTTGGGTAGTTGGGTTCAATTTCGAGGGCATAAATATTCAATCATCACAATTATTGATCACACCTAATCAAGATGTGTTCAGGTTTGGGTGCTTGGGCTTAGCTCGCTTACCCCCTTCCCTTAGGTTAGTAGAAGTCCGTTGATCGAGTTTTCCCATGGGTGCCTCAATTTACCATTAAAAAAAAATATAAATGAAAAAGTGCTTTATTTTTTTGATTAGATGAAATACAAAGGATAGTACAATATTGCTGCATAAAAACTGGAGGGAAAATCAAAATTGATATTTAACATACCCAATATCTCACTCTTAACCATTAGACCAACATTTTATTGAGAGGAAAAAGACCTCTCATGTAATAATCTACGATATTGTTTAGTGAGTATAATTGTTGAAAAAATGAAACATACATGCCTAAAACAGAAAAAAAGAAAAAAAAAAAGCTCCAACATAAATGTGTACCTTAATACATTTTTACAGAGTATTATTGAACACTTTCTTTACTTTATTTTTATACAGTAAAAAGCAGTGTATAATTTTTAAATCTAAGATCAATCAGAATATTATTCACGTATAAGATAGTATCTTCCTTGCTTGAATACAAGTCCTATGCAATTATCATGGGCCCAATGCTAAGCCAAAAAAGTTCAACTATGATTCCTCATCACCTTCCAAATTCCGTCTGTTATCATTGGACGCCCCATGAGAGAGAAGCCAGCCAGAGTTGAATGCTATATATTTCATTTTTAAATACTTTTTGGATTTTTGGATGAAGAAAAATCATAACTGGGGTCCAAGACAAGAGTGCATTACATGTCCGTATTTGACCACTTTTCCTGATATTATTATTTTATTACCACCAAATTCTTTAATAATTAAGATTTTCAATTAATTTGTCAATATCAACAAGATTATGATTAGTTAACAAATTAAAAACCACCGCCATTTATCATTAAAAAGTAACATAATTATTATGTACTTGGGATGTATATGTCCTTTCAGGATTTGGAGTTTGGGTATGCTCCATTTTCATTTAAAAAAAGAGAAAAAGAAACAAACAGAAGGATCCATTATTCTAATATATTGCCAACTTATATGGATTTATATTAATAAATACTAATTAGTACTGATTAACGTTGATCAACATTCATTAGTATTGATCATCACATAGTAAAAAATTTTTTACTTGCAATTTCAACCCTGATCAACACTCATCCGCACTGATTAATTCTATTCAACAATAAGAAACTTATGATAAGTTGAAAAGAATAGACCTTGAATCACAATTAAGGTAAATAGGTCATCTTATCTTCATTCCTTTGCTATGTATGTGAAATCTAAAGACTAAAAAATCTTATGTTTCATGTGGGTCTTCTATTACTTGGTCCAGCTTTAAATTTTTCTTATATATGCGATAAATTAATTACAAGTTGTCATGTATATTGAAATTAGACGAACTTGGTCAAAGTCATGTTGACCCAATTTTTAAAAAAAAAAATTCCTTAAATTTTAGCACGGTTGAAATCTCATATCTCGCATTGAGAAAATTAATTCTAGGCCTACACATATAAATTAAATATAATTCTATCGATGAGTCATTAATTTTTAGATTTAATGCATGTATAAAATCTTGATTATACTCATTTACAATGTGACTTTTAAAACTTAGCTCACATACATACAAATATTTCCAACAAATGTTCACACAATGTGAAAGTTAGGCACATCAAAATCAAACTAATCAATTCTAAAATGAAAAAGGAGTTCTTATTGGTATCCTATGGGAACATTTGTCAGCCTGTAAAACACTAAAATAGTGATGGTGTCCAAATATGATGTGAGTGGTTGGGTTTCACCTTCACTTGACCGTTACTCTTGGCTAGGCTGGCTGACTTCGAGGACGGTCATATGCCAAATTTGAAATAAACTAAGGCCCTCTCCGACAAAAGTAGTTTAAATAGTGAATAATAGTTTAAATAGCGGATAGCTATTTAGATAGTTAATAATATTTCTAATTTAGCTATTAGTGAATATCTATTTAGATTGGCGGTTAAAACTAATCTGTTCGGTAAATTCAGTTGTTGCGCTAGCTGATTAGTGTAAATTGACATAAAAAGATATAGATAATTTCCAAAGATAAAGTTTGTAAAGGATATTTATCGGCTAAAAAATATGAAATGCTACTTTTAAATGTCAAACGTTAATACTATTAGTTTTTCAAAAACACTGCTTAAAGCGCTAAACCCTACTTGAAATGTTAGTCAAAATATTAGTTTACTGAATACTAAAAATTAACTAGTTAGTGTATTGATCTAATCAAAATACTAAAAGCTACCTAAAATGCTATTGACGAACATGGCCTAAGCGTATATACAAGTTAGTTCAAGTAGTTTGGAACTTATTTTCCTTAAGTAAAGTTTTGGAATTGAGTCTTGTGAATGGAAAAAAAAAAAAAAATCTGTAATGGGAGAGGCGAAGAGCTCTATCATTTATTAGATCAACAGTAGCTCGATTTTAGTGATATGGAGGATCCAATACCAAAGAAGTCATCGATTCAATGAACCTGAAATTACTACTAGAATTTAGTTTAATTTCTCACCTAATTTTTGACCATTAAGTACTAATGCTTAGTATTTGAGTTAGCTATATGTTCACTAACATAGTCATTACATTGTTTTCCAAACCTCCTTTCTTCTTCTTGCAAAACAAGGTGTTCTCCTAGTTTAATAAGTTTGGTTTTAAAAATCAATGTTAGAATTTTTTTGAAAAGAAAATTTGGGCTTCAAATTTTATTTATACTGTCTTTCATAATTTTATATGATAGGCTAAAAGGGAAGAATCTGTCATCTATTAATTACTAATTTATCTCTGTAACAATCCCTTTTTTTTTCCCCTTTAACAAATATAAAAACGTGTTATGATATCATTATTGTAAGTCACTTAGTCTGCACTTCAAAATAACTGGTAATAGCTTATTAGTAGAAGAGCTTATTCGTTTTAAGTCACATAAATTAGTGAAGCGCGGCAATTTTTTATGTGGTTATAAGAGTACATGCTCTCATTGCATATCTGTATATATTTTTTACAAATACTTATATCATACTCATAAAGTACATACTTTCAATAGCCACTTTGACACATTTATATTAAATACACGCGTAAAATATATACATATAGGCATGAAAACACATTCTTCTAGAAGCACGTAAAAAATTGCTATTTTTCATATATATATTTGTCATATCATAATTTTCTAAATATATATTTACTAATATGACTCATGAAAATATATACTTTCAACTGTACAGTGTAAATATTGATCAAAGCGGTAACAAAAGTCATTAATCGCCATTAGGGGTAAAAACATTCGTATTAGAAGCACGAAAACAATTTTAAGACAGAGTCAATTTCGGAGAAATACCCGGGTGGGACCCAGCTCCGTGGCCTTTTGTCCTACTCGGACGAATCCACCTTCCATGTGACGTGAGAATGACTGCTCGGCCTCTCACTCCATCCCATTCTTCATAGAAATATTCTCCGCAGTGCAAATCACTCCCCATTTTCTCTCTCCTCTCTCTGTCTCTCTCTTGCTTCCTCTCTCCTCCAAAATGTCTTCGCCGTCGCCGGCGTCCTCTCCTCCGGCGATCAATTCTACCTCTACGCCGCCGCCGGCATCCGGCACACCGCCTCCGGCGACAGCCTCTCCACCGCCATCGTCGCCGTCGACGACTCCCTCCACACCTCCGCCGTCGACGACTCCCTCGGCACCGCCGCCGTCGACGACTCCATCTCCGCCTGCACCGACAACTCCGCCGCCGACTACCTCCACTCCGCCTCCTTCGCCGCCATCAACGCCGGCGGCTTCTCCTCCAGCGACTTCTACGCCATCAACGCCGGCAACTTCTCCGCCATCAACGCCGGCAACTTCTCCGCCGTCTACCCCGGCTGCCTCTCCGCCTCCGTCATCGTCTCCCTCGCCTCCTTCTCCTTCTGGAGGCTCGCCGTCTCAGCCGTCTCTCTCTCCTCCGTCGCCTCCATCCGGCGGGTCTACGCCGGCTGTGAGGAGCCCTCCGCCGCCGCGTTCCGGCGGCGGGAGGCCTTCTCCCTTACCTCCTTCTCGGCCTTCTGGTTCGAGTCCAGGCTCAGGTTCGGATTCAGGTTCAGGTTCCGGTACAGATTCGGGTGGAAGTAGTGGTGTGGGGACGGGGGTGATAGCGGGAGTAGCAATTGCAGGGGTTGCGATAATTGTGATACTAGGAATAGTGTGTGTTTACTGCACAAAGAAGAAGAAGAAGAGAAGGGATGATGAGTATGGTGGTGGGGGTTACTATGCTCCCCCTCCCCCTCCTCATCGTGCTCCTCCTGGGCCTAAAGGTGATTTTGACATTTCTCTCTCCTGCTTTGTATATGTTGTTGTTGTTGTTGTTGTGCTGCTATTGTCAATTAAATTTGGAGCTGTTTTCCTCTGGACTGGTATGTGGTTAATTTGAATGGTCAATTGAGGATTAATTTGTGAAAATGGTGAGTTTTGATCAGGTTTGCTTCTTGGATCTCATACGCGATAACTACAGAATGGTTGTGGGTGTAATGCCATTAGAGAACTCGGGGCTTTTAATTATTTATGTGTGGATTTTTATAGGACAGGTACCTGGTGACGAAGCATTGATCTGATGAAAGCTTTTGAATTTTGATGATAAATAACGATGGTGGTTGAATAGTACACACTGGTTAAATTTGGTGTTAGTTAAAAACCTTTATTATCTTCATAAGTTTTAATTCTGGAGCGAAATTTGATTTCTCTGCAAGTATTCCTGCTACTGGGAGATACAAACATTGATTTTGCATTAGTTGATTGCAATGTGGATGGAAGTCTCCTTAAAAAAAAAAAAAAAAGAAAATAAGAATTTTCTTCCTTCTTTATTTTTTTAAGTTTTTCTTAGGCATGTCAACTAGGAGATTGGTCTAAACATGAGTTAGAAAGGCCTATCTTTCAAGTAATGTATGGGCGGAGGCGTGGAGCTTTTGCTATTGGCTCTGGTGTTCACCTGAATTGGCTAAAGCTGTGTCCTTATGACTTCGAGAGCAGAATCAGGTGTGGGTGTGTGTCAGGGTTGGACGTGGCTATATTTTGGGAATCAATTGTGTCATTTTGTATCTTAAGGAAATTTGGGTGAAATGAAGAGTTTGAGTGACATAGGCTTCAAGTTTCACTTCAAGATCATTTGATTTCATGCATTCAAATGTGATGTTTGTTCATTTATTTCCTAGATTGGATCATGCACTTTGACTATGGGACATGGCTAAACTTGTTGTTGATTAATGCTAGATGGCCATTATGGTGTCCAGGCGCAGCATTGGCAGCAAAATTATCCCCCACCAGCTGAACATTATCAGGTGCCTAAGCCTCCTCCTCCAGGAGGTCCACCTCTGCCACCCAGAGCTCCTTCGCCACAACCACCGCCTCCTCCAGGACCTTATATGAGCAGTGGTGGGGGTTCTGGGTCTAGCTTTGGCTCTGAAAATCCACTCCCACCACCTTCCCCCAGATTCACACTAGGATTCTCGAAGAGCACGTTCACTTATGAGGAGTTAGCGAGGGCAACAGATGGCTTCTCAGATGCCAACCTCTTGGGCCAAGGTGGTTTTGGGTATGTGCACAAAGGAGTACTTCCAAATGGGAAAGAAGTCGCAGTGAAGTCCCTCAAAGCTGGAAGTGGACAGGGGGATCGTGAATTCCAGGCCGAAGTTGAAATCATCAGCCGAGTGCATCACAGGCATCTCGTCTCATTGGTTGGTTATTGCATCACTGGTTCACAGAGGCTGCTGGTTTACGAGTTTGTTCCAAATAAAACCTTGGAGTTCCATCTGCATGGTTAGTTTTTATTTCATCTTGCAATTGTTATGGCAAATTTATGCTTACAACTGGTCTGAATTTTTAGTTCCTATTTTGTACCTGCTTTTGAATGTTAATTTCATGGGCTTGGTCATGGCATATGATTCTGTGAAGAGTTGGTGGGCATTCATGGCATATCGTTTGTCTGCATGGTTTGCTAGTCTTTATGCTGACGGATCTGTTTATGAACAACTTTGTACTACAGGTAAAGGCCAACCTACCATGGAATGGCCAATAAGGCTGAAGATAGCTCTAGGAGCAGCCAAAGGATTAGCATATTTGCATGAGGATTGTACGTCTCTTCTATCATTTGTCTGTTGTGAAACACCAGTGCTTACCATTAACTATTATTGAGTCTAAGGCAACCTATTTTATAGGTCATCCCAAGATTATTCATCGCGATATTAAAGCAGCCAATATTCTGTTGGATTACAAGTTTGAGGCAAAGGTGAGAATTCATTATCAATACTCAGGTTTGCTGAACATTCCATTCTGTATGCACAGAGCTTGCTGTTAATCTCTAACAAAGCCAGCTTCAGAGACTATTTACTGCCATGGCATTGGATCTGAACCCCTGCTATTCAGTCACTCTGTAAAGCTGAAGAAGTGAAACTTTTCGGGGCTTGTACTAATATTGCATCTGTTTTCCTTTGTTCAGGTTGCTGATTTTGGACTGGCAAAACTTTCCTCTGATGCCGAGACTCATATATCCACTCGTGTGATGGGAACTTTTGGGTATGTTCCATCTTTATTTGCAGCCAATTTCTTCCAGGAAGGAATTTTTATTTCGGTTATGCATACTGCATTTTTACACCAAGCATAACATGAGTCAATTCATATCCCACTTTACCTTGTATTACTAACTTGTACTAAAGTCTGAAATTGTCCATTTATAGTTGTGCTAGCTTATTCTATATTTCTATTTTCTATTACATCATCGGTTTATAATCCATTTTTCTTTTATGTTGTCACTACCAGATACCTGGCTCCTGAATATGCTTCAAGTGGGAAACTTACAGATAAGTCTGATGTTTTCTCCTTTGGTGTCATGCTCCTGGAGTTGATTACTGCACGACGACCGGTTGACAGAGCACAATCTTACATGGACGATAGTTTAGTTGATTGGGTAAGTGTATAGTTCATTTGCAGAAATTCATTGATTCAACTGAGGCACATGGATTGTTTTATTTTAGGATTGCAAAAATAATAGTTTCATTGTGTTGACTCTACAGGCACGACCTTTGCTGACAAAGGCTTTGGAAGACAATAACTTCGATTCTCTTGTTGATCCACGGTTGGAAAACAATTACAGCCACGAGGAAATGGCCCGCATGGTTGCTTGTGCTGCTGCGTGCGTGCGCCATTCAGCTCGGCGCCGACCACGAATGAGCCAGGTGATGGATACTTCTCCTTTTTTCCCCTTTTCTGGGTACCAAGCCTGTGTGTGTGTGTGTGTGTGCGCGCGCGCGCGCGCGCGTGGTCTGCTTGATGCTTGCGAGGTAGGCCTCACTGCAGCAAGGTTCCCCTGTCATTCCTTGAGATTATGGTGCTTTTTACCAATGGGAAAGAATTTGTTGGATAAAAGAAGAATATTTAGTTGATATGACAAGATCTCACAATTTGTTGTTAGCTATGACCCAAGGATCAAGTTTCTGGAATTCCACTTAAAAATAGCTGCTCTTAGATTTCCACTTTAGACGGCTGGCCTCCAGTCCACCAACGTGGTAAAAAATTAAGAAACTAAGGCCAATCTGACGGCATAAATTTCTGGTGGAAAGCTGATTTGGTGCACTTTTGCATTGCTTATACTCTCTCTCTCTTAAGAATAAAGCTTCAGCCAGTGGTAATGCTGTGGAATAAGGGAATTTAGGGGAAAAAAAGGGAGGAATCAACGTTGTGTAAGGTTGACACATTCTATTGTTGGTAGGCATGTAGAAAGTTCCTTATGTTAAAGTTTTCCTGTTGACTAGATGGTTTGATTCTGGTACCATATCCATATTGGAATGTGCAGTGGCATTGCATTGACCGAAAAAACAAAAAAAGAGAGAACGCTGAAAAAGACTTTCCCATTCCAGTAGCAGAATCCCCCTTGTAAAATTAGCTGTAGTTAATGGTTTCTTCCGTTGCATGAGGAAACGAAAAGAATGAGGGAAAGAAAAGCAATCCTCCTCCTCCTCGGGCATGGAAAACTTAACCTATACCAAATCACTTCACCGGAATGGCTTGAAGCCTTGAAGCTAATTTGGACCCAAAAGAAGGCAATCTAATCAGAACCTGAATTCACTTGCCAAGACCCGAACGTGAGAACAGAATACTCGGAGACACTATAACTTGGCTCAATCCCTACCCAATCCAAATATTCTATAAAGTGATTCCAAACGAATCCGACGCTAACAATCAAACTTGATCTGACTGTCCCTTTCGTCATGTTTCTTGTGTTTGGTGCTATAGTTTGAAGGTTTGCTTTTGGTGGTAAGGATGACCATTATCATATGTGCTGCTAGACTGGTTCTGAAAGTGAGATTCTTACCTGACATATGATGTGCAGGTAGTTAGAGCATTGGAGGGTGAAGCATCTCTCTCTGATCTCAATGAAGGAGTAAAACCTGGACATAGTTCAATCTACAGCAGCTCCGATTATGACAGTGGTCAATACAGAGATGACATGAAAAGGTTCAGGCAGATGGCACTTGGAAGCCAAGAATATGGTAGTAGTGAGTATGGTGGGACCACCAGTGAATACGGCGTGAACCCATCCGGTTCGAGCAGCGAAAGCCAAAGGACTCGAGAGATGGAGATGGGAAAGGTGAAGACTGACAGCAGAGGTTTCAGTGGAAGCTCTGATGTGTGAGAGTGAAATTGCAAATTCCCCCGTAAAGAGAAGGTGAATTAATTGTTATATATGAAATTGTGAGATTTGCCAGGTTTGTCCTAACATAGTTTTTCTTCCTCCCCTTTTTTGGGAATTATTTTTCAAAGATGTATCTATTATTTTGCTTTATGCGGAGAGAAATATGCATAAAAAAATTTGTCAATTCTTTTATGTAGTGGAGTTCCCCTTTTTTTCTTTAAAATTCAGTTCTTAACACCCCCCCCCCCCAAAAAAAACTTTCGGGAAATTCATCCATTTTGGCTAAAGTTTACCATATGCTAGTTACTGTACTGATGCTATTGCTGTAAAAATTGTAGAAGTTTACCATTTTGACTATTTTTTTCATGAATTTATTTAAGTTGTAATGAGGACCTATTTTAATATTTGTATTTCACCTGCTACTTGTGATAAATTAGATATTAGCTTTACTCATTTTTTGTGATTGTAGATGTTTGATTTGAATTGTTGAATATTATTGAGATGGATTTGTGAACGTTATGGAAGAGATGCACCTGAAAACTGGGTAGGATAGTGCTTTTACATTAATCGCATTAAAAAATTCCCCACATATTAATGTTGTGTAGCAAAAAGTACCATTTTGACATACAAATGACTCAAATTAAGGGTTTTGGACACCAATAACAAGACTTCTAGGGCTATTGGAAGCTAATAATTGAACTAAAGAAATATGGTCCAACACTCTATATTATGATTTGTATATGTCATCAATTCATCATTGAGTCAAACATATTTGGACTTGGTCATTTGATGATCTTGTAAATTTCTCTTTTTAACTTATTTCTACTAAACTTAAGTGAATTGAGCTCATTTTTAGTGCAATGAATTGAAATGAACTTATTTTTATTGAATTTTAAGCTTATTTTTTTGAATTGAACTTTTTTTTTCCTAAATTGAATTGAATTTATTATAAATAAAAATTATTTGAAAAGAACAAGGTTGTATATATCACCGTGATTGATTGTGTTGGGAAAAATAATATATATCATGTACATGTAAAAAGTAAACGGCCACGTTATCAAATCAGTGAGTCAAAGGAAATATATCATATATCGCTAAAGTTCGAGGATGCAATGACATGACAGTATGTTTATCACATACAAATGGAGAAGTGAAGGAAAATATACTTTTTACATGCGATAATAAGCTACTAGATCTAAGTAAAATTAGGTTTGACTTGATTTTTTTCCTTTCGATGGTAAACAGTAAGTGGTAACCGTTAGACATCTCTTCTTATAAAAGTACGTCCAACTACATTCACAACTAAAATTGAACTAAGAAACGGGAAAAATAGACATCTGAAGAAAACGAAGTTGTGATACAATGTACGTATTTAAAATTGTTCTTCCTACTTGGGATAAGCTATTTGTTTTCCAACTTTCAAGTTCAGTTGTGGCTTTGGTTATAGTTCCTTGAGAGGTTGAATTCGAAGGTCTTCCATGGAAAACAGGGCAACTAAGTATTTGCCTTAGGAATCTTTATGCAAGATACTAAAGATACTTATCACTAATTGTTTTTGTGAAGTAGAAACATTACATGAGAATGCCAGTCTCAATTTATGACACAATTCACCAGTAACAAAGCAAAAGCTATCCAAGATATTTTTTAGTTTAGTATGACTATTTGACTTACTTTTGCAGAAAAAGTAAGCAATCATCTGCAAAAATCCCACAAAGGATAGTGACAGATTTTGGGTAGATCTTGACCCTATTCCTCATTTTTTGCTATTGACTTCTTTTATTAGCCAATGGTTGAGAGCTTCCTTACAAGGAATGAAGATATAGAGAGATAGAGGATCTCCTTATCTAATTTCACTTGTTGAGGTGAATGAGCCATTAGATTTATCATTGACGATGATAAAGTAAGATACAAAGGAAATACATTCCTTAATCCATATATTCCATCTTGGGTAAAAACCCATTTTTTATAAGCATTTTAGTATAAAATCTCACTCTAGTTTGTCATATGTTTATTTCCATGTCCATGCTGATCTACTTTTTAGGTTATTAAATTTGTATATAAGCTCATGCATTAACCAGATTTTATTATGAATAGATCTCCTTGGGATGAATGCGCTTTGAAATGAAGATACTAATCTATTGAGTGGGGTTATCAACTCGTTAACTAGAATTCTTAGATATAATCTAATAGACTATTGAACAAAGGCTAATAGGTCTACAATGACTAGTCTGTGAGGGGCTATCGATCTCGGGGATAGTTGCCACAAATGCGTGATTGATTTCTTTCAATATTTTGCCATTTGCTAAAAAAAAAAATCAAGAATACAATTAAACAAATATTTTTTTATGATATGCCAATAGTTTTTGAAAAAAAACTTGCGCCAAAACCATACGGTCCTGGTATTTTATCAAAGTCTATGCTAAAGACAACCTCTTTAACATTCTTCAGATTAGGAAGTTCGAAGTCTTATAAGATCAGGGTCATCATGGTTTCTAAGATTAATTTAATAGAGCCAATATTAGGAAGGGTTCTCTATGTACTATGAGTCGATGTGAATCTTTCGGTGTAAGTGGAGATAAATTTCCTCACTATTGATTTGTGATCATCTATCCAAACACCACATTTATGATAGAGCTTGATAATTATTTTTCTTTTTCTATTAGAGCTTGCTCTGCATTGAAAAAATTTAGAGTTTATTGCCATTCACTAACCATGCTTTCCTTTCCAAAATGCAAAAGTATATTTGGTTAAAGAGTATCATCTTTTCTCTATGTTTCAAAATCCGTTGCATCAAATAATTAAGTCTGTAACTATTAGGGTTTAATAGTAATTTATCCTATACATGTTTTATTTTTTTGAGCATTTTTCGTAAGTTTTTCATGCAAGTTACCAAAATGCCTTTTGGACCAATAATATTTGCATTTGTAGTTGAAGTTTTTAACTTTTTTTCTTGAATTTGACTTGATTATGATATGTACCAAATAAACACTATTAAGGTATTTTCAAGTATGATTCGTTGTTGTCAAATACCCCCAAAATAAGAATTATTGATGGTTCAAAAACCTAATTAATTGCATGGTAAGTTTAATGCAACTTCTAATTGGCTTAAACCTTTTGCCATTTTTTAAACCTCTTCGTTTTCTTTCCCCCCGGGGGGGTTCTTGCTCAAACAATCAAAATTTTTTGAGACAAAGAGCTTGGACCCCCCCCCCAAAAAAACAAAAAAAACATATTATACATTTTAATGAGATTTTTTAGATCTGCCTTATGAAACATTCCATCGACCTCAAATGAATATCTAAAATTCTTATAATAATTATGATAAAAATGGATATTATTTTAGTTTTGGGTTAAATAAGCCACAAATGATAGTATAATACAATTATCATAAATAAGAGAAAGGAGAATTGAACATGAAACTCTAATATACGTAGGGCCTTAGTCATAATTACTAAGCTAAGACCTTAATGGCCAGACAATGATATTATTATAATAAGCTACAATCCTCCGGTAAAATTTTGAATTAGACCACAACGTAGTAAATCATTCAATTGAAGTCGCAAGTTTAGGTCGGTATAATACATTAAAATTCCAATCGGCCTTGATTAGTTGAAATGACTTGCTTGAATTTGATAAATATAAGTGAATACTCAAAGCAATTCAACTTGAGTAGAGCCGGCAAACCCTAGACCAGAAACCCAAACCAATTAGCATTTTCATACCCAATCTGAGATCGAAATAGGCTCACTCAAACGTAAACTCAAAGACCAAATTACCCCATTCTAAATTGCTTCTAACTCGAAATTTTTCACAAAGTTGCTTCATTTGCAGGGCAAGTTGCTCACTTCGCGTATCAGTTGATCCCGAACACAATCCAAACCGAAAACCACCCATCCGGGTCTGACCCGAGCCCAAACGTTATTCGCACAAAATGAGGGCCAGTTTTTTCTGAACCTGGCTAGTATTTCAATGTTCAAGCGCCTATCCAGCAGCATGCAGAATGTGCCACCTTCAGTACATAGTACGTACTGGGGAGTAGTAGCACAGTGGCGTGGCGTGCGAAGAATTCCCTGATCATGCTCAATCATGGAAGAATCGCACTGGGTTAGGGCTCGGAAAGGGAAGGTGTAAGGGGCAATGAAATCGAAATTCTCTCTCATCGCGTTCACTTCTTCCTTGTAGTCTCTTTCTTCGCAATCTTCTGTTGATTAGACGATGAAATTCGAGCCCTGGGTGAATGATTCTCTCTCCAATGGCGGAAAGCTGGGCAAACACCGCTTGCGCTTGGTATTGATGGTCGGAATTTGCGTTCTGATTGGGAAATTCAAAAGAAGAAATTTGATTAATTAGTAATCACGGCAAGTATCTTCTCTTTCTCTCTCCTAATTTCGTGAATTCCCAATTCATCTGATTGATTTCGTGCACTTTTATTGTGGGTCTTTTTGAAAGTTGTTCTTGGCTAATTGACTGATAGTTTAACAGATGTTGACTGATTTTTGTGAGGGAAGAAATTGAACACTTTTACTTCTTTCAGGTGATCACGTTGTGTCTAACAATATATGCTTTTCACAATTGTTTTTGATTAGTTTAGAATTTTATCTAGTCCATGTTTATAATAAGAGTTACTGCAATTGGAGTTAGGAACCATATTTCTGGGGATGTTTAAACTTTTTATACCCAATTTTGGGAGCTAAATCATGCTATGAATGCCCATATGAGCCCCATTGACTTGGCAATCGCCATTATTTATCAAAGGGGACAAAGAGAATGTTATGACCCTTGGTTGTTGGAAGTAAATCATGAGTTGACTGACTTCCAGGATGGCATTTTTTTTTTCCCCATTTCAGTGAGGAAAGATAGTGTAGGAATTGTGTTCGAGGAAATGGTGACTTGTTCAATCCCAATTTTGGGCAATGTGGGATTATTTTGTATATGGGTATTATACTGAAAGGAATGTCATGGGGCTCAGTCTGTATTTGAAAATTTGAATGTGATCTGGGAACCGGTCTACATGTTCAGCAGATACAAATGGATCTTTACAGCTTTTTCTGAGCTGTTTAGGACATGCTAGCTTATCCTTGATTTCTCAGTTTGCAGTGCATGTCTTTGAAATGTTCAACTTTGGCTTATTTTAATTTGGTTTAGGACGGTTGACGGCATTGCTTTTGTGTCTTTGCTAATCCCAATTATTGTAAGCATTAATTGTTCAGGTGTAAGAATTGTTCAGGAGGAACATAGTTGGCACGTTTGGTTTCTGGGAGATGAGTGTATGAATTGTTTAGAGTTCTTATTTTATGTGCTTGGTGATCAGTTTTCCCAAAAAACAAATAAGAAAAAAGAGGGCTGCTTCATGATCCTGGTGTAAGTTCAAACTGTTAAAGAAATAATTTCATTAGCTGTTCTCTCATCAACAGCAAGTAGGTGCTTCATCTCCTTCCCCTTCCAAGAAAACAGAGAAAATTCCAGTGAACTCGAGGCTTTAGTTAGAATTGTAGGATTGTTTGTAGGATTGTTTTTGGATTGTCTTGAGCAATGTCCATTGCACCAGGTTTAGCACCACCTATTCTCAATGTTTCTCCACCACAGCCAGCAAGTCCTGGCCCACCAGCACCTCCAACTCCATCTCCTCCACCTCAAAGTCCGCTGCCTTCCTCTGTTTCTCCACCACCGGCTCCCGCAACACCACCTCTTGTGATTTTAAGTCCACCACCTCTCCCTCTAAGCCCTTCTCCTCCACCTCCTAGCCCTTCTCCTCCACCTCTAAGCCCGTCTCCTCCACCTCTAAGCCCATCTCCTCCACCTCCTAGCCCTTCTCCTCCTCCTCTAAGCCCTATTCCTCCACCTCCTAGCCCTTCTCCTCCTCTAAGCCCATCTCCTCCACCTCTTGGCCCTTCTGGTCCACCTCCAAGTCCATCTCCTCCGCCTCCAATCCCATCTCCTCCTCTGCCAAGTACTTCTCCACCGCCTCCAAATTCTGCTCCTCCGCCTCCAAGCCCATCTCCACCACCTCCAAGCCCGCCTCCTCAACCCCCTAGCCCATCACCATCCTCGATTTCTCCCTCTCCTCCACCTCCTCTTGCTTCTCCTCCACCTCCAAGCCTATCTCCTCCACCTCCAACCCCTTCTCCTCTCCCTTCCAGCCCATCACCTTCCCCTAGTCCTCCACCACTTCCACCACCACCTCATAGCCCACTGCCACTTCCACCAACTTCCCCACCGTTACCTCAAAGTGTACCGCCACCTTTGCCAACAATATCAAACTCTCCACGACCTCCTAAATCTATAAAATCTCCACCACCACCACCACCATCACAAGCTCATGCTCCTCCCTCACGTTCTTCATCGTCTCATATATCGACCAGCCTTGTTGTGGGTGTTGTGGTAGGGGGTGTAGCTGTACTCGCTGTATTTCTCCTATTGTGGTTGCTTTTTGCTAGAAGGAAGAGAAAGCAGGATCCGCGTGGTTCAGAAGGTTATTATTTGCCACGAGGTTGGGACTGTTATTCTGTATTTTGGTTATTTTTCTTTTATTTCTAACTTCCCCACTTCTTGATGTCTTTTTCTTCAAGGTTTTGTTTGATTTTGGTGCTTTCTTGAGTTTCTCTGAGGTTAGTATAGTTTTTAGGTAAGTTCAGTCAATTTACAGGGGATGGAGTTGCCTTTGTGGTAGTGGAAAAACATTTGTATAGTTAGCTTTGCAAACTTAGAGTGGGGAAAAAAAATCTCCTAATCTTCTTAGGGTTCTGTTATGGCAATGATGTTCACATAGGTAAGGCCGCCTATATTTGGATCTCTCCATACTCCGTACAAGCAGAACCCGCACTGGAAATAGTATTAGTACTTGTTGTGTATCTGAAACTATGTCAACACTAGTTGCAGTGTTAAGTTTTATTCTTTTCCTCCACCGTTGCCCACTCTTTCAAAAAATGTTTCATGGAGGTCTTTTGGCAGTTTCTTGAGCTTTGAATTTAGTAGATTTAAACAAAATGCCATGCTGCACTACTATGGACTTGTTCTGTTGTGGAATATGAGCCTATGACTTTGGGTTCAAATTTGGTTCCAACAACGTAGCTTCTCTACAATTTTAGGATGAGGTTATATGCATTTGACACTCAACCTAGCCTAGGTGGGACTTTGAGGCATTGTTTGGTTTGATTAAGTTTACCAAAACTGGAATGGACAGGCTGGTTTGGCTATTTCGACCGGGAAGTGAATCATGAACCGGTCCGATCTAGTAAGTAGTAACAGCTCATCTAGCCATTGAACCAGTCAACAACCAGTTCAACTGGACAGTTCGTGGTTGTCGTGCTTTTAAAAAAAAAAAATCGTACTCGGATTCAAACCCCAGTGCTTCAGTGCTCCAAATTTTGGGGCTACAGGATTGAGCTGACTGCTTCTACCGCAATCACCTGTTGATATCATTGGGTTTTCATGTTTCTACATGCCATTTTCTTTTTTGGAATTCAAATCCCTTCTTTTCTTCCCCTCTCTCTTTTCAATGTGAAAAAACCCTCGTTTTCCCTTCAATTGTGTGGCTCGTTTTTTATTTTTTTAAAAAACAAATGATAATAATACACTTTCTATGAAAAAATTTACACATTTTGAAATCTTTTGAAGTATATAAATTTTTTTAACCAAAACATTAAGAATCCTTAAATTAATTATGTTTCTATTTATTAGAATCCCTGTGCTTATATAATTTTTGAATTAGTTATTAAAAGAATAGATATGCCTTTACTTGAGAAATCCAGGTCAACTGATTCAATCTGGTTGGCCTGTCCTCTTGGTTAGACGATTCACGAACTTGCTCCATTGGTTCCTTCACTGGTAGAGATCTTTGATAACCTTGGCTTTGTTTAGTTTTTACATCGACTTTAAGAGACAACCTTTAGGCTAGTCTCTACTAGTTAGGAGTAAGTTGCCATGCATCTTGACCTCCGGGATGACTTGCCATTATTATTGTGGGTATTTGTTTTCAGTTTTCTTATGCTATATATGAGGTGCACTTGTTTTATAGTTGGTAGACACTGGCATTTTGGTTGCGTGTTTAGCTGTCAAGAAATCATGCCGAGGCATTGATCAAATCCTCATCTCAGCTAGTGGGCTAGAATTTCCTTTAAGACCTGCTAAATTCATAACAAAGCCCTCCCCTTCCTGATTGAATTCCCAACTTGGTTATTGGAAAACTTTCAATGATGAATAGGGAAAGATAGTCAACCTCAATGAGATTTGAAACTTTGGATGTTCTGATGCTGTTGTCCTAGTCTTGAGTCCTCTGCTGTAAAGAATTCGAAAAATTTTCAATCACAGAGGGAGGGAGGTGTAAATCATGATTGAGAACATGGTCTACTTGTAACTTTATAACTTGATAAGAGCTAGAATGCTATTTCACTTGTTCAAAAGTTGAAACATACAATTATACAAAGTGGTGTTTGATGCCCTTGTTCCTCTATATTTCAGATTTATGATTTGATGAGTATCTATATGAGCCCAAAATATTAACTGTTCCAAGGAGATGAAGAGTTGTATATATTGGATTATTTACTTATTTTTTTGGAGCAGGAGGTTGGGGAATGGGTGTTCTCAGCTGTGTTATGAGACTAGCTGATTTTTTATGATATTTGTTTTTGCTAGATTACCAAAATGAAAATGGAAACCTGGCACAATCTGGGCATCAGAGTAACCCATCATCAGCTGAAAATTTTGCCATCCCTAGGCCTTCCCCTCCGCCAATGGCAGCTGTACCGTCAATTTCAAGTTCTGCCGCTCTATCTTCAACTCCTCCACAGCCGCTTTCTACAAATGGAAGTGGAGACTTCTGGTCCAATGGTTCAGGGCATGACAATTCACTTCCTTCATCAGCTCCTGGATTAGGATTAGGAAACACGACTAGTTCATTTAGTTACGAAGAGCTGGCAGTTGCAACAAATGGCTTCTCAGATGTTAACCTCCTAGGCCAAGGAGGTTTTGGATATGTTCATAAAGGGGTCCTTCCAAATGGGAAAATAGTAGCTGTCAAATCTCTCAAAGCAGATAGCGGCCAGGGAGATCGTGAATTTCAGGCAGAAGTGGAAACTATCAGCCGAGTGCATCACAAACATCTTGTATCCTTGGTCGGATACTGTATCAGCAATTCACAGAAATTGCTTGTGTATGAATTTGTTGCAAACAAAACCTTGGAGTTCCATTTGCATGGTTAGTTGTCACTCTTGCTGATATTTTCTTTTAAATTTTGGCCTCCATTACCCTGGACATTGCTCCAATAGGTTGCATGGGCTGTTTATTTCAGTGATTCAGATCATCCTTGCAAGTCTCCCTTTTTGAAGTTTATGAAAGCGAATTGCATTTCTGCATTTCTACACATATCTGATCCTTTCTTGAATTACTGTGCTTCAATCTGATAAGTACTATCATTTGCAGGGAAGGGACAAGCTGTCATGGATTGGCCAACAAGGATGAAGATTGCTGTTGGAGCTGCAAAAGGACTGGCATATTTGCACGAGGATTGTAAGTCTTTTTTCGTACCAGAGCTATGAACCCTGATGTCCTTATTAAGTGAACTACTATCTGATGATATGCTTGCTTCTGTAGGTAATCCTAAAGTAATTCATCGGGATATTAAAGCAGCCAATATACTTCTTGACTTCAACTTTGAAGCAAAGGTAACTTACTAAAGTCTGATGAAAATCAGGTTTGTCTTTGCTTGACAGCCCTGTGGCTTATTCTTAGCCTTCTATCTGTCACTATACACAATGGTATTGCCCTCGTGCCATGAAACTGAGAGACATTTTGGCTGTTGGTTGACCATAGACTCCAGCCTGTACATTTACAATCTGAATTTTTCTCATTCAGGTTGCAGATTTTGGACTAGCGAAGTTCTCTTCTGATGCTAACACTCACATTTCCACCCGAGTTATGGGAACTTTTGGGTAAAAATTGATCTTCTATATTTTGTGCTGTATGAACTTCTTTCTAATAGTTGTACAGATAAGATAGCTTGATACTCCTTTTTCTGGAGCTTCTATCTATGAAATGATTATATTATTATTTTTGCCATGCTGTCTACTAGTGAAAATAGCAATGAGAACAAAGAGGCAAAGAGGCTGTTGAGAAGCCATGCCATCTAAAGGAAATCTTGGGAAGCTAGATGGACTCAGCCACGGATTCAAAATGTGGCTGATCTGCGATGAAACGCTCGTATCGGAAAGGTTTTTGAGTTGGCCGAATGGTGTTTTCACCGCAATATGGAACGCGATTCCACATTAGAGCTATTTTTCCATATCGCGACTGAACCACAATTGTGACTAAAACCGTATTTTGAATCCTTGGACACAGCCTAACTGTCGAGAAGCCAAGAGGCTGTTTCCAAATCAAAACATTCTTGAAAGAGTTTTCATGATTATGTACATTTTGAGATCAGGCCAAAAAAGTTAGCTAAGAAAGAATCAAAGAAACTGGGGCATGAATTGAGCAGTTAGTTCTTTGTTACGATTTACAAAATAACGAATGATACTAGTTAGTTGTTCTGCCTTCTTTTCCCCCCTTAACCTTGTTTTTTCTAAAATACTTGTAGGTACCTGGCTCCAGAGTATGCTTCCAGTGGAAAACTCACTGAAAAGAGTGACATCTTCTCTTTTGGGGTTGTGCTTCTGGAACTGATTACTGGGCATCGCCCTGTTGATTACATGTCACATTCTGAGGTGGAGGACAGTTTGGTGGACCGGGTAACTATTTCCTTTACTCGTTAGAAATGATTCACTTGTGGCAAAACATTATTTATCCTTTCCATGAACTGAAATAAAAGAAAAACACCTTCTGACACTTATTATTTCACTTTGCTAGCTCTGCAGGTAAAGAACTTAGAAACTAAATCATTACAAAGTTAACAGGTTTTTATTTTACACTACTTTTGTAGGCAAGGCCACTCTTTGCCAAAGCTCTACGAGATGGGAACTTTGATTCTCTAGTTGATTCACGGCTTGAAAATAACTATAACTATGAAGAAATGGGTTGCATGGTTACTTGTGCTGCTTCTTGTGTGCGGCATTCTGCAAAACGCAGACCGCGAATGAGCCAGGTATGACTCTACTTTCACACTGGGATCCTCTTGCTGGTGGTTACTATAAGGCAGCTTTCAGTTTAAAGTCATCTACTTCAGGGTGTTCTCCCATTGTCCAGCCTGCCTGTTACCAAATCAAACTGAACGGATATCTAAAATTGAACAACGAAGACATAAAGGACCGACAAGATATGTGGCTTTGATCTTTTTGTTTCGACTTGACCTTTATCTGAGAGGAAAGAGATTAATGGAAGCAAAAGTTTTCCAGTTAACTGACTTCAAAGACTATATTCCCTCTTGGAAGCTGGATGTTGGATTTCTCAACAGGTGGGCATTTTACTGGAGTGCATGGCTGAAGAGAATTTGATTTAGTCAACAATGCTAGTCTCCTTCTAGAAGATTGAGTCTCTGATTAGAGACAATTCTGCAGAATTTTCACTTAATAGAGCTTCAGGAGCTACTTCCTAGAACAGGAATGTTGATTAGGTGTTTTGTGTAGATGATGTCTAACTCGTACAAGTCAGTTATTGGGCATGGGTCCTTGAAGCAAGCAATTGGACATAGTTTGGTTGCCCCAGAATTCTCACCTATCCATTTCCTTGCTATGCTCGTCAATAGTTCTGATACCTTTTACCGAACTCTGATCAGAAACACCCTGCTTTTGACAAATTCTTATGTCTATGTTGACCTTTCTGGTATTGTTTTTTGGTAAGAGTCTCATGTTCTCGATGACATTTATCACTCAAACAGATTGTTCGGGCCTTGGAAGGAAACCTTTCGCTTTCAGAGCTTAATGATGGCGTTAAACCTGGATTTAGCTCAATCCAGGGTTCTTCTGACATCGATAATGGTCAATACGAGGAAGATATGCAGAGATTCAGGAAGATGGTACATGACAGCGAAGATGACACTAGTAGCCAATTTTCTGGGACGACTAGTAAGTATGCATGGTCAAAGAACAAACCAAACATGGAAGACAAGCCATGAATGCGATGAATGTCACTGACAGCTGACTTCATTCATCAAGAGAATGTCCACAAAATTTCTTCCTGGAGAGCAGACCAGAGCTGATGAGTGATGAGAACAATCCTTTTTTCCCCCCTTGTTTTTTGGCCATTTTTGGTTTTTTTTTTCCTGTTTTCTTTTGATGTTTTCTCGATTCATCAACCATTGCCCTCACTAAATAAGCACAGATAATTTGTATCTATTACTGCAGGATGATGCAAGGGAAAAGGTGAACCAAATTCTTTTGTAAGAAAATGGCAGTCAATGAATTTATCATCAGTCAACTCAGTTATTTATTTACCCATGCAGTTGTCCCATTCGTTAGTTTAAACTATTGGGGTTCATGCTTAAGCCTGCCAAGGATTATCACAATTTAAACTAATCTCAGGATGCCAACATTTACTATTAGAGCTGGCAAAAAGTTGTTCGACCCAAATACCCAAATTTGTCCGATCTGAAAAAATCAGCTACAGTTATGAATTTTTCGTCCGAATTTGAAATCTAGATACAACATTTTTTATATTTCAATTGTCTGAACCCGAATTTAACCTTGTCTGAATTGTCCAACCTGAAAAAAACCGGGTAGTGGATATTAATTGCTTGTCCGAATTTTGACATTGTCCGATTTGTCCGACCGGAATTCGATCCGAACCCAAATTTTTGCCACCTCTATTTACTATTAATTAATAAAAGTGTGATTTACTGATTTTTGAAAAGACTATCCAAAGAAAATAAGAAGAGTACAGAATCAACTTGAATGTGATTGGCTAAAAGTATCATATTGTTAGTAAAAAGGATACAAGAGTAGCTCTGTGATGCTCTTTTGAATGGTTAGGAAGTCAAATTACTCAATGATCAATCAAAATTCCTAAAGATAAATCAACTTGGAAAAGAGTATCTCTAAGAAGATGTCAATTATTTTTTTTTCTTTTTTTTAATAATAAAGGATGAATTTATTAATTGAACGTTACATGGTATCTATAATAGATCTCTCATCTAAACAAGTACTTCATTAGAAAAACAAATAAATTCTCCGCACGAGAAAAACTAATTGTTACAATTCTGAATGCTTATCTTTCACAATTAGTTAATTGTCCATCAGAACATAAAATTGGTATTCTCCACGGGTGCTTTTTGCCTAAGTGAAGGCAAATGGACATCGCTCTCCTGCGGTTATTACTGTTAGAAGAGGATATGAATTAGCATGAGATAGAAATTGATCCTAAATGTAGAATTGATAGGATATGAATTGTGTTAGTTTCTATTTTATAGTTTTCTAATCAATTAGTGAAAATTTTAAGAGTTTATTCAAAACTTCACAAAAAATTTCAAAGTTTCACATTGAATTTTGAAGCTTATTTATAAATCCTAGGGCTTCTTTACAAATTTTATATCATTTTTAATATCCAAATGCTAAATTTTATGGCCAATATATAACTAAGATGTTTTTACAATTTTTAGGGATCTTTAAATGTTTGAAATGTCTTCTAAGAATTCATAACTATAATAGCAAAATTTTAGTCTTTTTTACTAAATTTGAAGCACACTAGACAAAACAAACACAATTGATTTCTATTTCAATAACTAAGAAGTATCATAAGATAGCACTGCACTTGACTGATGAAGTAATTGGCAGTATATACTGCAAATAAGAGCAGACCAGAGTTTAAGAATATTTGTAGTAGTGGATAGTCAATCGATAGGGCCCAATTATAATCCACCTTCATATCCGAGGCATGAGGAGTGCAAGTTGGAGCAAACTAAGAAATAGCTCACGCGAGTTGGATCCTTGCTTTTGGGGTTTTTTTTTTTTTTTTTTTTTGGGTTTGGCTCTTTGTCCCATTTTTCTTTGCTCAAAAAAATTACATTGTGAAGTGGATCAATACCTGATATTTTATTTGGTATTCTAACGTAATGATTCCTATAATGTGAAGGTGGGAGGAATGAGATCCAAAAAGTTAGATCACAGGATAACAATGTAGCAGTGTAGATTCTTAGTTCACAATCTAAATCCATGCGTAGCTCGTAATATAAGTTCAATACTGACCTTCACCTATAATTCTAACTCTCTTAAACGCAAGACACCAAAAAAACAAAGGAAATTTAAAAAGAATGACAAGTTTTTTTTTCCCTTAAATCTTTTTTTTCCCCCGTAAAAGCCAAGTCAAAATGTCAAATGAAGTACTCATCCAACCTCTTTTCTTTTCTTTTTTTTTTTTTTGATTGAATCAAAAGAGGATTAGATTGGACTGGTCGCTAAAGAAGCAAAAAAAACAGTTGCAATAGTGACTTGTGATTGTGAAGGGCCATTTCTACACCCAATCTCCAGCTTGCATTATTCCCCTCAAAACCCCCCAAAACCAAAAGCTTCACCCTTTGCCTCTCTTTCTCTCTCTCCTACCGCTGAAAAGGCTGATCAGGATCAGGGGATCGTCTTGTCAGAATCGGAGGATTCCGAGATCAATCAATGGCGTCGCGTCGTCGTAAGCTCCTCAAGATCATCATCCTTGGTGATAGCGGGTAACTCTTTCTCGATTTTGATCTCTCTGGATTTTCATGATCCTCGATTTCAATTGTTGGATTTGGCTAATGCTTGATCGTTTCCACCAGGGTTGGCAAGACATCGCTTATGAATCAGTATCCTTCCAATTCAATCTTATCTGGGCTTTCCTCTTTTAGTTGGATTTCCTTTTTCAATTTGTGGAATTTTGTTTGTGAATTCTGGAGATTTAGGGTTTGCCTTAACGCAGTTTAGGTTTGTGAATAAGAAGTTCAGTAATCAGTACAAAGCTACTATTGGAGCTGATTTCTTGACCAAAGAATTGCAATTTGAAGATAGGCTTTTCACATTGCAGGTAAGTTATCCATTGTATTTGTATACACATGTTCCGCCCCCAATCCAGATTGATTTCTCTTCACTTTCCGTTATGCTGTTGAGTGTCTCTGTCCTGCACATGATGATGTGGAAAAAAGAAGTGGATCAAATTAAACAATCATTGTTTTAGGAATTTTATTTAAGCTCTTATTTCAGAAAGTGTAGCCAAACAGCTAGTGTGGCTTCTTCTTTGTGGTGTAGTATTAGTAGGTCCATCAGTGCTTTCTGATCAAGGTTCTAACTAAAAAGCCTCTTTGTAACTGCAAGGGTAAGGATACAGACATCTGAACCCCCCATACATCATCCTTGGAGGGAGCCTCTTGAGAAACACTAGAATGTTGGTACTGGTGGTCTGGAGTGATAAGAATTTCATGCATTACTGGCAATCTTGTTGCCTCGTTATAATTGTCTGCCAAAATTGCATTATGTTTGGTTCTCGGTTGTTTGACTGTTGGTTTGATGAAGTGGTAATTGATGCTTAAATAGTGGAGTCTTTATTATCATGCTGCCTTTGAAAGATACCTATAGGATCAAGTCCTGCCTGCAGTCAGCCTTTAATGTTTTTCATGACCATGATGGGTATCATTCTGTGTGCATGTGCTTTTTTTTAATTTTTTTATTTTTTTGGGGTTGGGTGGGTTGTAGGAAGTTAAACTTCATTACACTAACAAAATCCCCAAAGGGGTATTTACTATTTACAACCTAGGAGCATCTAATGTTGGGGAAGGGTTCTCCCAAAATGTCAGATCTCATGATAAACCCATACAATATCATTCCAATTAATATGATTCTTCATATGACAATTTAAAAAATTTGGCCTAGATTTTTCTAAGTCGCTGATCTTTATGCTTGAGACATTGCAATCAGCCTTTTCTTGTCTAAACACACAGGCATTCCTATCAGTCCATATCTGATAATGGCAAGCTGCTGTGATGCAACTGACTAGAAGCTTCCCATCCCAATTTAAGGAGCTTGTAGGTTTTGATTTGATATGGAAGTAGTCCCAATCCGACTTTAGAAGCATGCATACAATCAAAGAATAAATGCTCTCTAGTCTCAAAAACTTTATTGCAAATTCCACAAACGTCAGGCATACCTTGCATTTATCTGGATAGCCTGCATGTTAAGGTTATGCAGCATCAAAAGTCAGAAAATGACCTTGCGCCTTGCCATATTTCCCCTATTCAAAGTGATTTTCTGGGACCTGTCCCATACTCTTGTTAGCCACCGGCATTTTTGCAATCAGACAGATGTTCTGTTTTTGGTATAACTCTAAGTTCATTGTGGACGTTGCTTTTCCAACTTCCTTCCACTTGCCTTTCTTTGTGCTTTTTAAAAAGTGCTTCAGATATGTCTTTTTGAGTTTTTGTTCAAGTCTTCATTTTCATAATATGGCAAGACAATCAGAAGTGAGTCCCACGGAAGTTAACACCTATTTTGAGTATTTTCCTTATTCCAATTTCTTGAGAATTCATTGACATTGTTCGATCATGTACAACCTGGTTTGGTCACAACAAAGATAGCAGGAATGAGAAGGAATTAAGGGGAATTGAGAACAGAAAGAGCAGGAAAGAAAAGGAAGACAAAGGAAAGAGGTGAGGAAGAAGGGGGAATACAGGAGAAGAGGGGAAGATGCGGAACATTTAAAAGAGTATATTATTGTCTTCATTGCTGTTATGCTAGCTACAGTATAAGTTTGGCATTTATACTCTTTTGCCTTTTTGTTTTCAAAGCCTTTTTGTTTCGGTGACTCATAGTCATAAGGTTGAGTTTTAAAAGGCGCGAGGCATGCAGAGGCGCATAGGGTCCCAAAGCGTGAAATGCGAGGCGAAAGCGCACACATCATGGATGTGAGGCGCACTTCTATGCAAAAATTTTTAGAAGTCTTTTGCATTTCACAAAGCATATTTTGCATAAACAAGCTAGATAAATGCATTAAAAAAGTGATTAGACGTCAATGTCGCCGCTAACATGACAAATAACCTTAGGATATATTATCTCATTATTGTAGTTCCTCAATGCACACACTTACCGTACAAGCATAACTTACCTTTTAGTTTCCAAGGGGGAAAAAAAAAAGAAGAAAAAAGTTAAAACAAGGCTAAGAAAAAGAAGAAAGATATAGCCTTGCATCCTATAGACGCACCTCATCTTCTCTGAGGTGCTGCCCTGGTAGCCTTATGCCGAGGTGCCTCAAGCGGGCTTTTCTAAATAGGTACTTTGGCTTTTTGAAATCATGCTTCAAACTCAATAACATGGTGCTCAAGAAGCGACAATGCTTATTGAAATACTTTGAGGGATATTTATATTTAGAATGTCTTGATAGCTTTTAAAGGTGCAGCAGGAAGAGCTTCCTGGGACCCCAGAAATGAAGGCTATTACACAAATTTCTGAAATTTTGGAAAAAAATTGTGCAAGAAGTTTTGAAACAGCTTTATGCTCCTCTTTACTGCTCAAAATGTTCTAAGGTGTTCTAAGACTAGACTGCATATTATATGCCACAATAGTGTTCTAGGATCACGTTTCAAAATCTACAAGATAGTGCAGGTGAGCCCTCCCTACTCATTGAAATTGTTTAGAAAGATCATTGGAATATATTAGGATATTTAGTAGGTACTAGGCAGAATAGTTAGAGAATCTTGTGTCCACCAAAGTGAAGGCTATTACACAAGCTTTCTGTAGTTTTTGGGAAAGTATCCTATCATTTGTCAATCAGTGAAAATGTGCTCCTTTTGAGACCTCAAGTTGGTTTATGATGTTTTGGGACCATTATTTGCAGTTGAGAGTGTATGTGTACGCTAATGCTCTCATTCAGCATTCTGGGACCATGCCTCAAAATCAATGACATGGTGTAGATGAGCCTATTGCACACATTGAGATTCTTTAGGGGCTTATTTGGAACATCCTGAGAAGGTTTAGGAGGTAAAGCGGCAAGAGCTTCTTGTGGCACTCCTAAATGAAGTTTATTATGTGCTGTTTGTGGGACCCCCCCCCCCCCAAATTATAAAGTTCAAGCTTAGTTAATGGTAGCTATATGATTCTGTTGATGTCTTAAAATATTTTAAGGTATCTCAGGATCATTCTGGATGGTTTAGGGTATACCGCATACAATAAAATACTCACTTCTAGGTGAGAATTTAAAATCACATTTTAAAATCTACAGATGGAATCAATGAAGCATTACAATCACTCAAAAGTCGAGAATATTTTGAGCATCCTAAATTCGTGGAGGTACAGTGGTAGAAGCCTATGAGACCCATTTTTAGAAGGCGCCAGAGCACACTGAGGTACCAACATCCAAGGGTCCCAGGAGTGCATTTTAGAACTCATTTAATAGTTTACTATTTCATCTCTCCCTCTCTTGCTAAAGATATCAATCAGGCAAGGGGCTATATGACTCTCTGTGTCTCAGGAAATTCAGCAAAGAAGTTTGGACAGGTGTTATGCCAGTTTCCTATCAGTTGTCAATTGTACAAGCAGGCTTTCATGTCCCTTCCCCCACTCCCTTCTTTTGGTGTATAATGTGGAGGCAGGTTTCGGTGTATTCTGTCGACTAATATTAGGTGGTTGTTTCTTGATCTAATTGCAGATTTGGGATACAGCAGGACAGGAGAGATTTCAGAGCCTTGGTGTTGCTTTCTATCGTGGTGCTGATTGTTGTGTTCTTACGTATGATGTGAACAACATGAAATCTTTTGAGAACTTGAACCGTTGGAGAGAGGAGTTTTTACTACAGGTAGGATTAAGCTATTTGCCAGTGACTTCTACCTATATGTTTTGGGCGCAAAAAGTACTAATAAACTACTTTTATAGGCAAGCCCATCTGATCCAGACAACTTCCCATTTGTTTTGCTGGGGAACAAGATAGATCTTGATGGTGGGAGCAGTAGAGTGGTAAGACTTTTTCCTTCTCTTGGAAAAATGGTATTTTAACTAAACTAGAGCTTTTGGGCTTTAAGATGCCAAATTACGATTACAAGGGCTTATTTCTCCCCCTTTCAATCTTTATGGGGAAGAGTACTTGAAGACATTCATCAAATGAAGATACTGTGTGCTTCTTTGTTCTTTCTGTGAGAATCTGATATAATGAGTGCGAAAGCATCGGTATCTCTTGGGTTGATGAGTATTGAGTCTAAATCGTATGTCTTGTTAAAGGCCTCATGTTGCATGTGATGATTCATCGCTGCATTTTTCTTCCAACAATCAGGTTTCAGAAAAGAAGGCAAAAGCCTGGTGTATGAGCAAGGGAAACATTCCTTACTTTGAGACTTCAGCCAAAGATGGTACAAATGTCGAGGAAGCTTTCCAGTGCATTGCCAAAAATGCCATCCAGAATGAACCTGAAGAAGAGATGTAAGTATATCCATTGGATAGTAAATCATGCACCTGGAATTAGTACATATCACAATAACTCTCTTCTATGTGCGAGCCATGCTTGTAATTTTGAGCTCCTTTTTTTGGGGGGGGGGGGGGATGGCTAAGTCTACACCTACACACAACTTAGAATCGAATCTTGGTCTCTCCGGTGGAAACTAAGCAACCTACCACTATGCTATCCGTCAAGGGAGCGTAACTTTGAGCTCCATTTTGGGGGAGGGGATCCAACTTACAGGGTCCCCTTCCCCTTTGATATCCAAGATGTTATTTACCTCGAATGATTGGAGGGAAGAGCAAAGCCCCCTGAACTCTCTCCCCCCTAAAAGTAGTCAGAGCTTGGCATCATTTTTGGTTCTCAGCAAGCCATGTGGATCTCTGAAGGCCTGCTTGAGCAGGATCCACAGGGTGGTGTTGTTGTACTGAGTATTCACTCATGTAGGCCTTGCCAAATATGAGGAGGGGGGGGGGGGGAAGGCTTGTACCCAATATTTGTGATGTAAGCTTTGCAGTGGTCGTGCATTTAGGATGTTTTGAGTGGACTCTTTAGGGGCTCAGAGTTGAGATATTCGTTAGGTCTGCCAAAGGCCATTCTTATGTTGACTTGACATTCTGAAGCATTCTAACTGGTGTATTTTCATGTAAACCATGCTACAGGTACCTTCCTGATACCATTGACATGGCGGGTGGTGCCAGACCTCAAAGCTCTTCAGGGTGTGAATGCTGAAAGTCCAATCAACTCAGTCTGTCACTGTGTCATTGTTCAGCTTAAGTTGAAATTGTTGTACACATGACAACTTGATCCAGGGAGCAATTTCATTATTGTTAATCTTGTATCCTACTTGTTTCTGCATCCTAGCTAGGAATCTCAGTCGTGCTTGATGTTGCTTGCATTCCAATCATCTTGTCATACAAGACTTACCTCATACTAATTTTTGTATGGTTTTCTAATTCCCTCGAAATAATAACCTTCCTGCTTCTTAAGGTAAAGCACTAAAGCTATGTATATCTACATTTTCAAAAACCCTATTATGATGGGCTGCGTACTGAATTCAAACTCCAAAGTTTTTTTTTTTTTTTTTTTGGGGGGGGGGGGGGGGGGTGTTCATTGTCTTACAGTGCTTTTACTTGGTCATCTTTTTCACCCCCCCCCCAAAAAAAAGAAAGACAAGGGTGGGGGTTTTATGACATGAATCGAGGAATGGATCGATTGTACATCTTATGACATTCCTAATCTCAGCATAGCTCACGCGTTGCTCCACAAAAGCTAGCCATTGCTAGAAATAAACCTGCGCAATAGGTGATTACTCTACCGCCCGTAATTTTGAATGTGGGTTTGACCTGCTTTTATTCCTAGCTGAGGCTAAATTTTGCTGCCATTAGGAGAATCCTCTTTGACTCGCGAAAGAAAGGGGGGGAGGAACCAATGGTATCATTTTAGGTACTATACTATGATCTCCCTGGAGACAGATCTCCGTAAGACTGGTCTCTCGAGGATCGTAAGGTAGCATAGTTGTTGCCTTGCCAACTTGCTGTAGGCTCTAATGAAAAATGAGCCTCAAAGATCACATACAAATGGTATTTTTCTTTGAATCTGTGCACACCCTACCTCAGTTGGATTTTCCTCCCACATTTGAAAGTGAAACGAGCACCTACAATTGACATAACCATCAATCAATGGATTGTCTACTGGCATTAGCCACCTTCCGCTGAGGTGTGTTCGAATCTCATTAGAAGCATAACAGGGGTTGCCCTCTCCTTTTCCTGCCAAACTTCGGGCACTAAGGTGTCCCCATCTGAGGTAACGTCCCTAGTTGGGCTACAAACACGAAAGGGAAACCTAAAACATGAGAAAGAAAAACAGAAATGCAGAAAAAGAAGAGATGTTTTTTATTAAGGTGATATAATTTTAAGCATAGTATATCTCGTTAATAGATGTATATACTTTCATGCATATGTATTATAGCTCGTTGTTATTCAAGAAAGACACAAAACGTTGATGAATGTGGTTAGCGTAAGAAAGATGCTACAACTTTAGAATCAATCAATAAGGTATCTACCATTAATTCTTTGGTAATTGAATTTGTGTTAATGTTTTATATATATTCTTGTGAAGCGATTTTTGTTATGGATGTCTTATAAATTTTCATTAGTGAATATCCTCCATCTACACTTTCTTATTCAAAAACTTGACCAGAAGTCCATTTAGTCTATAATTGTTCACTTAGTGATTCAGATTATCAATAATTAAAGAAGTATTGGACACTAATATTCTCATTTTTGAAGGTCTTGGACGGGAATAGTCCCAATTTACACATTGGACACCAACATACTTAAAAAAGGGCAGCCCGGTGCACAAGCATCTCGCGTTCACGCAGGGTCCAGGGAAGGGCCGCACCCCAAGGGGCGAATTGTAGGCAACTTAACTTGACTTTGTCAGTTGCTGATTTCACGGCTCGAACCCGTGACCTTTTGGTCACACAGAGGCACCAACATACTTACCTTTGACAAAATTTATTTATTTTGGATCACCTCTGAATGAACAGAGCTTGAACTCAATAGGACGATATGTAGATGGTCATTTTGCTAATGTGGACACTAGATGAAACAAATGCTTCGAAAGAAGAATTGATTCACCTTAAGTTGAAGGTTTGAGGCCCTCACTAGCAGAAAAATTGTGGTTATGGTTATATTTGTGGTTCTAATAATTGTATTGTTGAGGGTAATTTAACGGTTCAAAAATGGTGGTTGTATAAAAGGATTGTTGATATTGCTCCACTATCCATGCTAAGCAAAATAACTGTTCACATCATGGCTTCGCTTAAATCCAAGTTTTATTCACTTGGCGATGGTCCAAAACAATTAAATAAGGTCAAAGGTTGTGTATGTTGAGTGTCGAACTTACAAGTAAAATTTTTTTCATCCAATACCCCCAAAAATGAGATTATTGGCGTCTACTATCCCACAATTAAATAGAAAAATTCCACTTTTTTAAAAAAAAAGTAAAGGAAATACCACAATCAATGTATAAACCTGGTTAGCATTGACTATTCCAAGTGGTATATGTATGTACATGTGAAAATCTTATTCAAGAATAGCTGACGAGCCAGTTCTATAAGTTACAATCTCTTTATCTGTTTCTTTTCTTTTAATTTTCTAAACCTAGTCGCTAGTTCCCGCTTTTACCCAAACATCTACCTATATGTATTCGTCTAGATTTACAGGCCTTAATCCACAGTATAAGTGTTAGATATGGCAACACAACTAATTAGTAGTATTCAAGCGAGCAGAGATGGGGGGTAAGGTTTATAGTGGCTTTGAATTTAGCTTTTGATTTGAATCCTACCTATATCTGTCTTAGTGTCTCATTTATATCAAACGAAAAAATATAAGTCAACAAAATAAGGTATTACAGAATAAAATTTGAGGGAAAAAAAAAATCTCACTTCTCATTGAGTAAAAAAACAACAAAAAGAATCTGCAAGAGTTCATTTAGTCTGTAATTGTCCATGTAATTATTCAGATTATTCGTGATTAAAAAGAAAAATCTCACTTTCTTATTTTTTATAAGAAAAATCAAAAGATTTTAGCCAGTAGAATTTGATTCAAGCAATAATGGGGCCAGCGAAATTTAGTGGATAAGATTTCCTGTTGCATGTCACAGACAGTTTATCCCGTAGAATCTGTACATTTCACTGCCAGAGATGTTCTTTATCTCTCTCCCAAGTTCTGCTGTCACAAAGCTTTCCTCTCTTCTCTGCAAAATCTCTCCCATGGTATGACTTTGCACCTCAAATTCCCCCCAAATAACATCTTTGATTATCATTTTTATGATTAAATTCTGCTTCTCTCTTCGAGTTTTCTCCTCATTTGTGCTGATCTCTTCAACTTACTGAGGTGCTGGCTGTGTGAGTTGACTTGTAGTTCATTTGGTTTGTTGCTATGAATTTCATTATGAATTTTCTTGGCATGTTGATCGATTATGTTGATGCCCACTTGATGTTAGGAATAGTAAACTATGGCTCAAATGTAGAGATACTTAGAATGAGGTTTAGGTATCTCAATTTTGCTTAAAAAAATTCCCAGTTTTCTATGCTATTCAGTTTGCATATAGAGGATTTCATAACATGTATATACCAAATTAAATCATCATGGTTTGTTTGTGTTATTGGTAAATGTTTGTTGGAAGTCAGAAAGATGCATAAACATTAAGCATTAGGAACTTGTAAGGTGTTTTCCATTCTCTTGAATTAGTACCTTCAGAGAAATTTCTGATGTCACCGAATTGACGAATGGACCATGATCAAGTGTAATCATCTTGTGAAATGAAAAATGAATTCTTCAGTACTCATGTATCAATGGTAAGGCTAGTACATCTCTTCGAGTTTACTCCATAGAATGCTCATGTTAACACTTGACATCTTTTCGTTTTACATTTTCAGGATAAAGAGTACCACACTTCAGGTGCTGATGATTTTTCATCTGGGAACCGCTGTGTTGCCTGCTTAGGAAACAACAGCTGCCATACAGTTCATTCGAAAACAAAACTAATGGGCAAGTTAGTCAAACGTGGCAAATCTCATCAAGTCTTGAGCATTTTCGACAGTTTGATTCATGAGGGACACAGGCCGACTCTTGTAACATATACAGTACACTTAGCCGCCCTTACCCTCCAGAAGAAAGTCGGGTCTATTCCTTCTCTTATCTCTATGGTGGAGGAAACAGGTATGAAACCTGACTCGATATTCTTTAATGCTGCGATAAATGCTTATTGTGAAGCTCGTGATATGAAAGGGGCAATGAAAATATTCAATAAGATGAGGGAAAGTGGTTGTAAACCCACTGCCAGTACCTTTAATACATTGATGAAAGGCTATGGGCATGTTGGGAAGCCTGAAGAATCATTCAAGTTACTTAAGCTAATGTTGGAAGTAGAAAATGTAAAACCAAATTTGACGACTTACAACATACTGGTTCAAGCATGGTGCAACAAGAATATAGATGAAGCATGGAATATAGTGTATAAAATGGTGGGATCTGGTCTGCGACCTGATGTTGTCACCTACAACACATTAGCACGGGCTTATGCACAAAGGGGAGAGACAACCAAAGCTGAGGCGATGATCCATGAAATGCACAAGAACAGAATTGAGCCAAATGAACGGACATGTGGTATCATTATTAGTGGCTACTGTAGTGAAGGAAACATGGCAGATGCCTTAAGGTTTCTCTATCGAATGAAGGATCTCCGGGTGCCCCCAACTCATGTGGTCTTTAACTCCCTTATCAAAGGGTTTTTAGACATCATGGACTCTGATGGTGTTGATGAGGTAAACTTTGTCTTATCCATTAATTACCATGATTTGTTGTTAGGTAGGACTGGTGCTAGGCTAGGTGCTGTTGATGCAATGTATGTATTTGGTATTTGTCTTTTTTATCTTCTGTAATGCCATGAGCCTATCAACTTTGACAGGTATTGACATTAATGAGAGAGTATGGGGTGGAGCCAGATGTGGTAACATTTAGCACAATTATGAATGCGTGGAGTTCAGCAGGACTTATGGATAAGTGCCAGGAAATGTTTGATGAGATGGTGAAGGCGGGCATAGAGCCTGACCTCCACGCATTCAGCATCCTTGCAAAAGGCTATGTCCGTTCTGGTGAAACTGACAAGGCCGAGTCACTCCTAACTGCCATGGGCAAATCAGGGGTTCACCCAAATGTCATAATATTCACCACCATCATCAGTGGGTGGTGCAATGCAGGGCAAATGGAATATGCCATGAGGGTTTTTGACAAGATGTGTGAAATGGGTATCTCCCCTAATCTGAAAGCATATGAAACCTTGATCTGGGGCTTTACTGAAGCCAAACAGCCCTGGAAAGCAGAGGAGTTGCTCCAAATCATGAAAACCAGTGGTGTCTTTCCTGAGGAAACTACCATCGGTCTTGTTGCAGATGCATGGCGCTCAGTTGGTTTGATTGATGAAGCTAAAAGAGTGATGGATAGCGCAAAACTTGACAGAATTTTAGCAGTTAAAGCCAAAGGAGATGAGAAGCCTAAGGACGGTTTGCAGAGGATTTACCAAAACCAAAATTTTGGTGTTTCGTCTAAGGTCTTCCAGACACCCGCTTTTGCTACAAATATAAGAAGCCAGGTGGTGCTTGGGGAAACCAGAACATCACCAAGGAAGCTTTCTGCTAAGACAAATTTCGGGTCTTTGGCTCATTTGTGTCGATTTCGGGTGACCCAGTTTGGAATCTGCAGTAGGCTGTTTGTTAGCGAGAGTCAATTGTCAGGGCAATTAGTAGGCATTTTTATGTAAGGCGATGATCTGAAGTTGTGTACAGTCGATGTATACAGCAAGACTCGAGTTAATGGGCTTGAAGCTGGGAAAATGATTGTTTTGGGATACAGCCTTCTGAAGCAGGAATACTTCATCGGTAAATCATCTGAAATCGTCTGAAAAGGTGATTCTCTCGCGCCAATTTGAGTGTCATTCGAAATTTATGCACATAATTGAATTCATGTAAACAATATTAGTCGCAGTTCAAATTCATATGTGAATGAACATATCCTTCAAATTATTGTAATTAATGAATATCCGATGCTATTTTGTCGCACATGATACTTGATGTGAGCTTGCAGGAATGAGATACCAAATCTTCGACCATCTTTCCAATTCCATCCTTGCAAATTTTTGATAATCATATGCTTTTTCCGGTCTCAAAGTGCTGGTTTTCGAGCACTTGTGTGGTTGATCGTATAGGTACCTGTTCTTACAGGTCAAGCTTTTTGATCATTGAGTAGATGCTGGCAGCCTCTCTTGCAAAACAGTACTGAATGGGAACTCACTTGTCACTGCAGCAAAAGTCAGTTCCACAACTATAGAGAACCGAGAAAATTAGTTAAAATTCATCCAATGCAAAGTCCGTTTCTAAGCCATGCTAATATTACTGATGAATCTTGGAGGCACCAATCTTTTCTGGTATCTACACACTGGCTGATGTAGCGAACTTCTTTACATCATGCCATTTCATAATCACTTCACTCATTCCAGCAAATTTCATAGTTATTGAGCGCCACCTGAATGCGCAGAGCTCGTAACTCTTCGTGTCTTACCCAACCTACACACAGGAAAAAACCATGAATAAGAATATGATATTAAAAAAAAAAAAATTTAAACATGGCCTGAACTTAGTTATGAAAGAAAACAAGCACGTAAAGTAGGACTTGTGCGGGGATATAGATATGGTCGTGACCAAGGGATGAATTACTGGACAGGACCAATAAAACCGATAAACTGTAGGGAGAGACAGATAAATAGCAACGGAGATCAAGCACATGAACATTATCGACCACAAGGGATTCAACACAGTTTTGTCAGTGTGACAAAGTTATAGATGGTCCATACAAAAACATAGATCGAATCAATGATTGATACTCACAAAAATCCATCAAAAACCTTGCATCTTATGGAACATACATTGGAGAAGCCTTGACTAGTACTGTGTAGTTAGTTGCTCTGAAGCCTGAAATAGAGATAAGGGAGCTTCTTGTTATGTGGTTTGCATCAGACAGGTGCACATCACAAATAATTATCATGCCTAATCAATTACTGTTTAATTGCTGTTCTTTAGAAATCCAAATGCTTATCACAAATAATTGAAAAAGCTTATCAATTGTCTCTACTTGATTGTCAGAATTAGAAATTAAGAAATTTCGATGTTCATCAGTCTTCACCAACTCCAATATCCTCCTCCTCCGACCCATCCAAAGCATAAAAATTTACCTAAGAAAATTAGTCTTAAACACAACACCTTCCAATATAAACATCTTTGAACACTAATTCAAGAACTCCAAATCAATTGTACGGGATTACGTCTGAATTGTCAACATATGCCTTGCTTTGCTCGGTCGGAAAAAGGAGCAAAATTGAATGTTAGGTTTTGTAGACATTGGGCTAGGCTGCCGACTACTGTGCTTGTTTTGTTTTTGTATTTTTTGGTTGAAAATTTGGGCTTAAATTGTATCTGATTTGCAATAGCTAGGCTACTATTATTAATAAAAATAGCTATAGTATTGTGTGATATTTTAAAATTAATTTTGTCATAATGAAATAATCATTTACTTTTCCAAAAATCATACAAATTATTTTTTATAACTTATAAACATGAATAACAATATAAAATAAAAGGAATAAAAGTAATTAAAAATATTTAATTATGCACTCTATAAGAGATATTTTACTTGATGAGTCAAGTTGAATTTCCATAGGTTGCAGAGATGAAGAAAAAGAATTTTAAAAGTTAAAACTCGAGATGACATGTAGGGAATGGAGTTCCAAAATAAGCACTCTTATAGAAACCTTCACAAATACTCATCGAATCCGCATCCCTGCCTTCCCCCCTCAACCCCATGTAAAGTTTCCTCTCTATTTTTCTTCACAATCTGAACACGCTGATGAATATTATCCATGTCTATAATATAAGAATTACCCAACACTTTTATTTTAGACTTGCATACCCTCTTCTGCACCAAAAAAAATATCGTAGACTCGTATATATGACAATTCCTCTATCATAATTCTAATAACACGTACACCCACATACATGCACGTATCAAAACTTACATACATGAAAGATATAGGCAAATAAATGCATGTCATGTGATGTGGCTATACAACTTGCTTGTCTTTGGATTTGACTTGGGTGCAAATTATAAAAAAGCTTGTTCTTTTGCAAAGGACCATGAAAATAAGGGAGAGTTTTTAAAAAAATTTAAAGATTATAATAACCTAATTTTATAAATAAGTGCCACCAACTCTGCTCTCATATGCTTTGAAATCTACATCAAATAGAAAATTGAGCTGCATTATTCATCCCTTTAACCTACAACAAAAAGCCAATTTCACGGGGTTAGAGAGATTCAGATATAGACAATTTTATTCCTACAGATATCACTGTAAAATTTACTGGAAAATTTTATCATTCATATAGAGAGAAAGGTTAAGTAGGCCTGGAGAGTAGCTTCATCTGTTCAAAGAAAAGTTAAGCTCTTCTCATAAGAGAGGTGTAGAACTAGAATTAAGTACTCATCTTCACCACCTGTAAATATTTCACAGATAATTCTTTGACAATAATAACACCTTCCAGTATAGGTTCCGCTTTCACAAGTCTGCCTAAATTTAGATATATACAGTCTTGCATCTAGTGATATGATTACTTATAGAGAGGCCGATTACAATGTACGTTCTCTCTCTATATACTCAACATTCAATGGCTTCGAAATGATTTCGAGAAATACAGAGGAAGAGTGAGAAAGGAAACCCTAGAACTATTGAGTGAGAAAAATGAAGCATATGCACTTAGGAGAGATACCAGCAGCAGTTTATAAAGGAGGATGGGGTTAGGGTTTCTTATCAAAATGGTTTTTGAGTCTGATTTGGTTTATTCAGCTGCCGTAAATTAAGGTTAAGGTTGAGATTTAAGAAGGCTGAGTTGATTCATTACTTTGTGCTGATATTTACTCTCTATCACATTTTATTTACACGAGTTGGTTATTTGGTCACAAAATTTGACATTACCAATGATATGCTTGAGTTATTAGGAGTAAATGTGAAACGCTCTCTTTACGAGTAGTAATGTGCGTAAGGGTAAGATTGCCGACATTTGAATCTCCCAAGATCTTCTGAAAGCGGGACCCACCACACTGAGAGTTACTGTTGTTATTGTTGTTGTTGTTAGGAGCAAATGTATGACTATTAACTTGTCAAATTGATGTTGATAATTTGCAAAAAAGGCTATCAGTATTCAGTAATCATCTTTGATTCATTATAACCCTTGAAAAGTGTATTTTTTAAAATTTTTATAAAATTTGTTATCATTATTTTCTTTTCCAAAAATTGTTATAAAAGGGAAAAACCAGTAATTAATTGTCTACATGTTACATGTAGAATCTAGGTAAACAATTTGGAAACAATGTATTTGTTTTTTTGGGGGGCCCTAATGTAGAAGTTTCTTTGAACAAACAGTAACGCAAGCCTTCAATGTAGGAGGTTTATTAACTTAATATATGTTCATGCGGCCCCTCAAAAGAGTTTAAGAATAAGTGCTCCTAGGAGTATGGTACTGATTTTGCGAAACCCTTGTATCAGAAAAGAGGGAATCCATGCATCTAACTTACATGGAAAGAGTACCTTATTTTGCACTAGCACGCTACGAACTTCATTAATTTACAGAGCAGGCATCCGATAGGAAGGAAAACCGATTAGTCTCCAATAAACGGAGACATATTGACATATTACATAATATCCCCTACTGCTGAAAGAAGCACTACATACTACATTTTACAAGATATATCCAATCCAATAAATACATCTTATAAAACCGCCCGGGGGGGAAGGGAAGAGAAAAGCAGATACAACTTTGGAAAATAAGCAAATCTCTTGCAATATGAATATGATCAGATTGTAAGAAGCACCCATATCTTGAGATTTTACTTCTTGTCACTACTACAGCAAAATCTACACCTAGGGATGGTAACTTCGGCGCCGAGCTACTGTTGGATCATATTCTGTCTCCTTGGCTCCCCCGTGCATCCAATGTTGTGAGAATCTGCGGCAAAGACATGCCACCCGACACAAAAATCTCTGCAATCACACAAGCAAAACCAAAAAGCATAATTGGTGTCAAGAAATAGAATTCCATCTTACAAACTGATTTACTCATTCTTTACCCTTTCCTCCAATGTCAATCGCTAAAACCAGTTTATGAACCCAAGTACCCAACCCAGTGTGGCCCGAAGTAGTTGCATGCTAAATTGCTCAGATTCGAAGAGAAAGGAACATATATGAGATGTCGATAAAGGATTAGGTGCCTGATAATAAGACAAATTGGGGAGTTAAAGTGACACAGCAATTAAGCTTTTCCACCCTTCTCACAAAAGAAGACCAGGTGCGAGGCCAAAATTCACCGAACCACAACCAGAAACTGCGATAAGGCATCTTTCACATTTTTATCGTTCTTTCAGATGTCATATCTGGTTTGAGAAATAGAGACAAGTTATTTTCGATTCTTTCACTTCGATAATTATTCAGAACCTTTCGGTTTGGATGTTTCCATTTTTTCTGAATTTAGTCTTTTTGTTTTTTTTGGGGGGGAGGGGGAGGGGGGGAGGGGAGCCCGCAAATTACGGTCAGATTTGAGGGCATTTCCATCCACCACAATTACACAGGTCACAGAAATTTCAATTAGATGAAGGTACTCAAATTGCACTGCGACTTTTTTTCAGTAAACTTCCCTTTAAATGTATCACTTTCAGCATGTCTTCTTGTTTCATGCCATCCCACTAAAAATTGGCTCATGTTTTTCTCATTCCATGTAATCCTTCCTGTGGCATAAGATGTCATCAAAAAAGCTAAAACGGCAAATAGTGAGCAAAGCACTTACCAATTCCTTCACGAACTGACAAGTTTGGCCTGATTACATCCTTGGAGTTGACCAAAAAGATATCACCGATGTACATATGATTTGTAGGAACATAAACACAGCAGAGATCCTCCTCACCTGAATAATTCTGCTACATTTAACCACCAGAAAAAGCATACATCAGCAAGCAGTACACCATGTAGACCAATTATAACTCCTTTACAAGCATTTTATACAAATGATGGCCATCAAACATCTAAGTCCTTCCAAGATCCATAATAAAGACATTGATTCTGTTGGTTTCTAGACTCCAGAGCTCACCAAACTGCTCCAAGCAGATGCAGTAACACATAATGAACAGGCCCACATCTCATCACACCTTTATTGTAGAACAAGTCCAAGTCAAGCAAAGAACACTACAGCTCTTTCTATAAAAGGTAAATAGTGAATAGTCCCACATATTTGTTATTAGCATTCAGCAATTTGACAATGTGAAATAAGGACATGAGCATTTTTTATTAACTGAGTACACGTTCAATAAATTTTTCCAATTTTAGAAAAAATTTTGCAATAGTATTTGTAATGGTATGGACATGTAATTCTTATAGTTCTTGGACAAAGATGGTGATTTATCCCTTTGCATCCCAATCTACTCCTTGAAAATGCTATTGTGATTAAGCAACCTAAACCTACGCCCAGAATCCCCCCCGCCAATGTGTAGGCCAGTGGGTACACAGTCCCCCCCCTCCCCCCCGGGCGGAAAAAAAACCCTCAAAAAACACAAATACAATCCTGAGACTTGATTAGGGTTCGTCTGGCTGGTGATTGTCATTAGCTTTTTCCACATCAGGGCTAATCCAGTAATCGGATGACCCAACTACTATTTACCAAACAATGGTCAAGCCACTAATAAATGCTCTTCAATCTATCATTTGCTTAAGATGGCCAAAGGGTATATATATGGTCAGCAGCTGATTGCATCATATTCCTGCAGGGCAACATGTGAGGTGAAGAACCCAAAATCATATTCCTGCATTTAGTCCAGCATAAGCAATCATGACATATAACTATATAAGACTAAAAAGAAAAACATTTTAGTGACTGAGGGACAGAAGCTGATTGCATCATATTCCTTTGTAATCATACTTACACACCTGCAGAGTAACAGATGAGGTGATGAACCCAAAAGCATATTCCCCAATTCGTGGATGTCTAATGATGGCAACTTCCTTAAAGGCCTGAGTACTCTGATCTGATGTCAAGAAATTATCATCAATATGAATGTCAAAAATCACTAAACCAAATATGAGAAAGGAACTTGTCAAGAAATGTACCTGGGGATATTGCAGAACTGATTTGCTTGGAGGCATTGTAGATATGACGAACAAATGGCATTCTCTTAATAAACCACTCACCAAGGCTCAAAACAGATGCTCCCAGCCATGATGACATGAATATTCCAACCATGAATATAAATAATATCGAAGTTATGAAGCCAAGACCTAACAAGATTTACACGCATTGAATCAGACACTTCTGTTTTGGTTCAATATTTGATCTGGACAATGGTGCTCAAACATGCCTGGATATCTTTGAACTTTGAAGTGCATTGGCACCAGGTCAAATAACAAAGTTGAAATATCAAAATAATTTGAGGAATCCTGATATGATTTTAGTATTTCGTCACACTTGGAAAGCAATTTCTAGGCAGTAATTACACCCAAATACCAACAAGTGACATATAGCATGAACTCCACTGCTACTGTCTAATGGACCCCCATTTGGTGATGTTGTAGTATCTAGAAACTTAAGCGAAGTAATCTCATCAAAAAACTACCCAAAAAAGGGGGGGAGGGGGAATAAATTCTGGCCCGTGTATTAGAAGTAAGCTGAAGTGATAAGAGGGTTGAATGGACACAAAAAGCAAACCCTATAAATAGAAGGATAGCAATCTAGCTTAAATAATCTAAATCTCTCCCATATTTGAGAGCTAATTGCACAAATTGGTTAGTTCGGTCACATAGGGAGCCAGGCTGCTTTAACATAAAGACAGACATGGCAAACCCTCCCCCCTGCCCTGTGGGACAGCATAGATGACATGCTAACAGAGAACCCCAAATGCAATGGGAAAGTATGAAATGAAATAGAATATAAACAAAATGGTCAAAGGATGGCAAGTCATATTTGAATGAAAATTTGAAGAAAGCCCCAAGTCCAGAGTCACCAAAGAAAAAGCGACTATGCTTTCCTAGACAAATTCAAAATAGTATCTACAATTAACTGTCCAACAAGGGCGACAACCATCAAGCCAATTAACTATGCATTTGTGGAGAAACAATATATATTGGTAAAGTCTCAGAGACTCAGACTAGTGCATGAATTTTGACTAAAGATGTAGTCAAACTAAAGCACATGCAGTTGCCTTAGCAAAAAGTTGCAATATATATATATATATATATATATATATATATATATATTCATCTCTGCTTAAAGTCATCTTTGTCATTATTGTTATTGACCCCCCCTCCCCTCAGTAAGGTAGCTCCTCCAAGACTTCCATCACTCATTACTCATAAGGATTACTGGGGGAAAGCCTGCTGCGAAGCATATGAGGTGAACCTTCCTCTCCCAAAAGGCCCAAGAGGAATTCATACCCAAAATGCCTAAGAGAGAAGATGAGTTTAATATCTCTAGACCATCCCATGATGGTCCGTGCCATCTTAGTATGGCTGTCTAGTGGCTATACCATAGTTCTTTTGCATAATCTATTATTCAAAGTGTGCCCATGGGCATACAAGCAATCATCAAACCAACTAAAGATCTAGTAATACTACTTGAATTGAAACTTATCATTAACAAGAATGCACCTGAATTCTTATGAATGGGAGTGGGCACATTACACTATAAGCAAACACTTACACTACAAGCAAACACTAACCTGTATTCTCAGTTATACAAAATCTATCATGAAGACCGTTACTATCTCAAGATGCAACATCAAATTTACAACTTAAAATAGGTCAGAGGATAACAGAAGCATCAATCAAGGTCAGCCAGTGTGAATATTATGTTATCCCATTGAATCAGCTGATCTTATTAATAGACCGTGATCTAAGATTATAAAAAATCTATTATGAAGACCATTACTTTCCCAAGATGTGACATCAGATGTACAACTTGCAATAGGTTCAGAGGATAACACATAACAGAAGCATCAATCAAGGTCAACCAGCGTGAATATTATATGATCCCATTGAATCAGCTGATCTTATATGATTGAAAAGTGAATCAAGCTTGTCAACTCACCAAAAATATCGATTCCAAGTTGAGCGTAGATCGGAGAGAAAAATCCATCAACAAAATGAATAAACCACCATGTTATGTAGAAGGTGATCGCTATTGGGAAAAGGATGACACTACACAAAAAGAAAAAAGAGCAATGGCATCATTACTACGTGAAGATAAGCTTCTTGAGAATAAATTGTTAGAAATGTTATCTTACAGGTTGGTTGTCTGAAAATAAGCCATCACAATATATGAAATTGAAAAAATGTACTCAGAATATCTTCGGAGGACAATTAGGTGGTAAAGTCACCAGAATTTCTCACACCACCAAAATGAAAGCCAGAGCAATGGCATCATTACTACGTGAAGATAAGCTTCTTGAGAATAAATTGTTAGAAATGTTATCTTACAGGTTGGTTGTCTGAAAATAAGCCATCACAATATATGAAATTGAAAAAATGTATTCAGAATATCTTCGGAGGACAATTAGGTGGTAAAGTCACCAGAATTTCTCACACCACCAAAATGAAAGCCATTATACATGCTCTTTACAATTTTGGGAACATGTTCGTGGAGTTAACAAATGGTGACTACGTGCTCACTTTTGACTCAAGATGTCTTCGGGTGTTTTAGGGCCATTATTGACAATTCAGAGTGTATTTACAAAATACTGCCAATCAAGCAGTTCAAAACCTCTTGAGACCCCCCCAAGATGAAGGCTACTATATGTGGGTGTTGGGGGTTTTGAACAACATCGAAGCAGATTTTTCAATTGGTGGTATAGTGTCCTACAGAAACCTTAACATGTTTTGGGGTGCTTCAGACACATTATAAAAATGTATGGACTGCAATTGCAGCCTATGTCACAGTTCATTGCCATAATACCCATTTTTAGGGATTTTGACGTTCTAACTTAAAATCACAAGAAGGTGAGAATAAAGCCATTATGCTTATCAGTGTCTAAAAAGATATCTTGAACATCCCAAGAAGTTTCAAAGGTAGGTGGTTAGGGCCTCAATGTGAGGACCGTAAAAACAAAGGGTATTAAACATGGTTATCAAGGATTTCAGGAGAATCTCCGAGAAGATGTCAAATGGGCATTATGTGCTACTTCTCACCCTTTAAAAGGTTTTGAAGTGCTTTAACAACATCATAGATAGTTCTAAGTGTATTATATACCACCATAATGTCTATTTCTTGGCATCTTGAAGCCATGTTTCCACAACTACAAGGTGGTACTATAAAGCAATGAGGCCAATTGAAATTGTCTAGAGATATTTAGAATGCCCTAAGTAATTTTGGAGGTAAAGTGGCCAAAGCCTTTGGGCAATTCCAGTATAACGAATATTATACACAGTTTTCGGGATTTTATATATGACAAGCTGTCGAATGGTAATTATGGCTCTGACTCTGGCCACCAAAAATGTTTAAGGATATGTTATGTCCACATGGACTAGTTAGAGGGTATTATAAGTTACCATAGGTCAATACCCCTGTTCTTTGTGTTTTTGTGGCCTTGTGAAATCATGCTTTGAAAATCTGCGGATGGTCACCAACTCACAAAAATACCCCAGAGGGACATTTAATGAAGAGCAGATACACAATTTTTGGGATTTTCCAAAAACCTACCGAACAAGCCATACAAATGGTAAATATGTGCTCTTACCTAATCTCAAAATTTTCTGATGTGTTTTAAGTTCATTTCCCACCATAATGCCCTTTTTCCTTTTTTTTTTTTTTTGGTTGTTCAAGAATCTGCATCAAAATCAATTAGATAGTGCCAATAAGGCCACTAAGGTAATTTTAGGACAAGAAAATCTTGGCTCGAAATATTACTGGATAAGAGGGAAATTGGGATGGCCTGACAGATAGCAACTAAAGAGATCCAAAATATATGAGAAGATAACAAGCATTCATAAGAGACCAGATTTGTTACCAACACGGCTACATGGCAGTGAGAATACAAAGAATTCTTGTGATGAGAAGACTTACCATCCTGTCATGAATTTCTTTGATGCCCAACTCCTGAATATTTTATAAAAGGTCTGAACAGTCAAAACACAAGTACACAACTGTTAGTTTTCCAGATGACGGGGGGAAATGATCAGCAGACACATTGAATTTATTAACCAAACAGTTGGTACAATAAATAAAAATGAGAAGGCGTTCTAAGATCCTGTGATTATCCGCTTCACCCAGATGAAGAAAATTTGCAGTATGTAAAGGCAACAAAATGAAATAGGCCAAAGCAACTTTGAAATTAATCACACTCTTTGAACATATTCAATCACGTAAAGCCATCGCATCTCATTCTCAAGGTGAATTGGTGATATAGTTTTCCCAATCAATAAAAGCAGCGACGCCATGCTGACCAACTAATCTCTGAACAGCCATCTTTCCACAGCTTATTTGACCAGTTAGCAAAAGAAAATTTCATGACACTGAGCATACAACCATACCAACTCCTTCGTACCAATACTGGTAGGCATCCATCAATCACCCCCAGGCTACACCCAAGACTGTATGTGTCTTCGACAAATATCACCATCATTAACTGACTGAGCACTATAGCTACCAAGATTTATCAAGGACTGGTATAACTAAAGCAGAATATCCAAGAACCCGAAATGGCAGACACTCAGGATACAATTAGATTGTGGTCTTCAACATCTCCCAGAGATCCTCTCTCACGAAATGTTAAAAGTTGATCCTTTGGTTTATGGTGGAGGGCTGCTCAAGCTAGCAGTACGAAAAGCAGATTGGGAGGGATATGAAAGAGAGTAGGCAATAGAATAAAGGCCTCTCAAGAGCGAGAAAATTATTGCAGAAATAAAACCTGAAAACATTAGCCAATCACGTTTAACCATAAAACATCCAGAATATGGCTCGCTATAAACTGTTCTTACAGAATCATGAAATTTTTCAAAGAATTACAACCTCAAGCCCCTGCAAGTAAGTCGAACCAAAATAGTAATAAAACGCACAAAACTAGTTATATAATCAAAATCCCATTTCATTAATCTGAAAGGGCATTTGATTACAAGAAATCACCTCTGCAATACACCATTTGTACATCTAGCAGTCAACCAAAGCAGCAAAAACTGAATTCCTCAGATCATGAGCTGTAAAACTCTCCCCAAACTCACACCTCAAATTTGATCGACACAGGCAACACAGTTGTTAAGCAAACCTAGCAAAGCAATGAACTTAACTACAAAAACACATAAAAAACCCAGCAGAACTGAATCAAGACGCACATCAAAACCCCCAATTTGAAAGTGAAAATACCAAAACTGAGATAAACCCAGAAAAATTGAAGAGGAACCCAGAAAAATTAAGCAAAGAATACTAAGAAACAATCACCTCGCGGCCAGAATGGTGAGAGGATGAAGCAGAAGAGGAGGGTTTAACAGAGTTGCCATCGTTGACGGAAGAATCACCAACGGGAATAAGAAGTTCTCGTTCTCTGCTGGTATTGCCCATCACCATCGGCGTCGATTTATCATCTCCCATGATCACACGATTCTCCAGCTCTTCTTCACCTGTCTCAAATCAATGGAACTCGTCCCCAATTTTATCCTATTATCAATTGCCAAGTTCTTAGCTTTAGGGAGAGAAAGAAAGCGTTCTTCAGATTGGCAAGAGTCTTGAGTAAACAGTCTTATGATGAGTCGCTTTCCTCTTTGGTTTTGTGGGTTCTGGGAATCTGGGATTGATTTTCTATCTATGCAGGTGTTCGATTATTCATGGAATTTGCTTATGAGAAGATAATTTTGTCATGTTTGGTTGCTCTTCAGTTTTGATTTGACTCTCAATTTTGTTTATTTTTTTTTCTTCTCTCACGTAAAAAACCGTTTAAACTTTTTTAGATTTTATTACTTTATTAGTATTTAGTAGAAATCTTTCATAAAATTTTTTCGATAGTCTTATAGAGAATTACTTGTACATAATTTTGAAAATTATTTATTTTTCAATACTCAAACGGACTCTGACTAATTACAAAATAAGCACTAGTTTCACTAAAATAAAACAAAAATATATATGACTTTTCTGTGTAAAGTATATTTATATAATCCCATAATAAAATTTTGTCTTAGGTGAGACCATCTCATTATGGAACGTAAGAAAAATACACTTATGTTATACTAATGGTCCAATTAAAAAAAAATTATACAAATTAAAGAAACTTATAGTCTGAATGTTTTCACTAATTGCGTCCATACTTGAAATGTAAGGTGTTATGAAAAAACAATACTTATTTGAGTCCTACTCTAACATAAAAACAATTTTTTTTTATTGCCATTTTGACGGTACTTCATAAACACTTTAATTTTTTTTAAATTTAGATAAGACAAAAGACACAAGTACAGCAATACTACGCTTACATTGAAACCAATTATTAAGTTTTAAAGTTAACTATAGCCTCAAGTTTAACCATTCCTATTCCACTAAAGAAATATTACTAACAGTTGAGATGAAAAAGATTTGACATTTTCATTTGTGTGCATTTCCTCAAACTTTGTATGTGATGACGTTTATCATCTCTTTGAAGGTTGTATGGTCAAAGAAAGACTGCATCTGAAAATTATAAAAAATGAAATTGACGAGTTGTCATTGCACTTTGACAACCTGTTGCTTCATATAAGGCGGCTTTTTTTAAAAAAAAAAAAAAAAAAATTGCTCTTTGGGTCTTTGAATCTCTGAAATCTTTCCATGGAGTATCTCTCACTGTCTTACTACAATTTCTAAAGAGGCCCTCTTGGGCTTACAGTGTCTGTATAACTTGTGCCTAACAACATGATGCTTATTTACAGATCTAAACACACCCTCTTTCTTATGCCCTTGATCCCTGCATCCCGTTCCAGAAAAGGGGAGGGGAAAAAAGATGAATGAAGCGTATAATATAGGCTATGACATAAAATCTACAACTACTTCCTCAATGAACTTCTCTAAGACAAGCTTATCAATCTCGCCTATAACTTGCTCAACTTCATCTTGGGAAAATGCATTCCTCCAACCGACTTCCCATGTTGCACTCTTGAACCTTAGATCTCGGTCTATTAATAAGTTGAGAGTGTCAGAGAAAAGCATGTCGGTAGCTGGACTGAGGTACCTTTTCAAGTCCTCGATCCCATTGCACATCTCCGCCAAGAATCTATCTAGGGAGAGGGTGTTTCGAGGATGTGCTTTGTAGGATCTTGGAAGAGGTAGACAAGCTTGTGAAATTTGAAGGCTTCTAAATTCCATGACTTCTTTTGCACAGTCTAGCAAGAGTTTGGTGTATGCTGCATCGAGATCCTCCTCATTGCTTGCAGGGAGCATTGAGTTGGGTTCTACTTGAAGATCGAAGAGCTCCTCTGCCTGGCTTACAAATGATGGGCTATTCAACATCAGTGTTTTTAGCTTTGTCCAGGGCACTAGGAACTTTCTGGAAGTTTCAGGATCTGTTACTTCTCTTAGACATGGTGATGGACTCTGAGAAAGAGAAGGGTGGCAGTTTTGGGGTTGACCTGTGGTTGGTTCTCTAAGTGTGTTAAGATCAACTGCAATGCCATTGTTTTCGTGGGTTGTGACTAGTGTTACTTCAGGCAGAAGAGAGTGATTCTCGTCGAGATCATCTTCATTGCAATGTTCGGATATGAATGTTGATGTGACATTGATGAGAGAACTTTGGTTGTCATTGGGATCAAGTCCACTGCCATCTTCACTGGCACTCAGGGAAACATCTTCCTGAGGACCCGAAAGAGAAATCTGCTCTTTGATTGCACATTCTGCATTACCGGAAAAAAGCAAATGAATCCTTAATACATGCTGATCCTGCTGCGTCAATCTGGAAAACTAGTCTAGCAGTGGAAAGAAGCTATGTTACTTAGACTCCTCATTTCAACTCAAGTATCTGTGCCAGACATTCAATACTTGTATACTGGCGTAGAAAATAGACAAGCCACTAGACCAAAAACACAGCAAAGTTTCCAGAAAATGGTCAAGTTTGAGTGTTCGACTCTTGGACATAAACCCCTTTTGCATACTTCCAAGTTAAAGTAACACAGGTGAAGAATTGTTGTTTTCAATAAAAGCCCATACAACAAAAGACCATCCCCTTTCCATCTGACTATTCTCCCAGAACATATTAGCTGGAAAGAGAGACTCATATTGCCCTTATCAACAGTTCTGACAATATCATAAGCTTCAGTATATCATGCCTTCATCTCAGTACTGCATACAATTATTATTTGAGACATTAGGTTTCAGGGAATCATATTTACCTGTGACCCGAACACGACATGCTTCAGTACACTTCTCTGAGGGAAAGTTTTTGCCGATCAAGCGGTCAGCTGTCGGCAACGCAGCGTCATTTTGACTGGTTGCATTGATTTTCTTTTCATTGGCAGCGTCAATCTCCTTGCTGCAGCCCTTGCTGGTCTGATTTTTACCCTGTATGAGTAGACATTCATATTGCTCAAGGTCATCAAAGATGGCAAACTAAGAACAAAAGAATTTTACAGAACTTCAGGCACTTTAGACTCACATTTATCCGTGGTTGTCTTTTCTTTTCTGGCTGGCTAGAGCTCTTAGACGTCTTCTGCATCTTGTGATCCAGGACAGTGATGGCAGCAGTCTTCTTTCGACTGATGTCCTGATTCTTGGAGACCAGCATGCCATCCTTTTGGTTCTGACTCCTTGATGGGGTCAACTTTGTTTGATCCAAATATCTCAACTCATTACTTGATTTCACAACCTTCTTCTCTTCCATTTTCCCTCTGTTGGGAGTAACCTTCACAACTTCACTAACTTTTAACACATTTTCCTGCATCTTCTGTGCTTTCTGATTCAGGTTGCCTGAAGCTTTTGCCTTGGAAGATGCTAGTTTTTTAATGGGTGTGCCTTTTTCTTCAAAACGAGCTCCTCCCTCTGCTTCTTTGCTCTTCTCACTTAAGTTTGGTGCATCCCCTCTGACTGTTTCTTGAGAAGGCCGTCGTCTAGGCCTCGACTTGACAAGCATTTCTTCCGTTCGCAGGCCACTATTTCCCAAAACCTTTGGAACAATTGGCTCCTTTAGATCTAGACTTGGTGAGCTCGAAGGTTTCATGACAACAATAGGTGGTTTCCCATCATCCAACTCGTTTTCTGAGGAAAGAACTTCAGAAGGCAGTAGACTAGGCAACAATTCATTTACAGTACTACTTTTTAGCAACCCTTTGATCTTTAATGCCTCAAGTATCTCATCTGCAGACCTTTGCTTTAAACTCAACCAAGTACTAAAATGAGGCTTTGTCGCCCTCGATGAAATAATATCATACATAGGCTTCGATAGGTTCACAATTCTCTCTGATTCTCTATGCCTCAAAGGAATATGAGGGAATGATTCGAGACCCATAAGTTTAAAAATCAAACTCGAGCTTTTCCCCAACTTCCCTTTTGAAGAACTTGATGAGACGGAAGAAAAATCAGAAAGAGCAAAGTTACTCGAGTAGATCATTGAAGATTGGCTAGAACTCGTGGAGGGCACATCAGGAGAACCTAACTGCTTCCCATGATCAAAATGATGTTCAAACACAGGGTTTGTGATCACACATTGCCTAAGAAGACTATCTCTAACTAGGTTCTTCATCTCATCCAATGATTTCCTCGAGGAAAAGCAAGGCTTCCCATCCTCCCAACGCCCAAACGACCCCTTCTCCGGCCCCTTGAGCATGGCTAGGGACTTTTGAAGATCAAGAGCACCTCTAAACAAGTCCTTGGCAACATTTTTTTGGTGCCCTTTTTTCCCATTAGGGCAAGTGTTGATCACATTATTCTGCTGAAAAGAGGGTGTAGGTGCCTCTAATTCCCTTGTGAATTCTCCTTCAATACCCACCTCCTTTTTCTCTTCCTCAATTAGTACTGCTAGAGATTTACTTCTCTTTTGTTGCTTTTTCTCTCCTTCAAACTTATTACTGGGTTGCCCTCTCTTCTGAGGAGAAATAACATTTGATTTTCTTATTGCCTGACACTCAACTACACCTCTTGGATCATCACATATCACAAACGACCTGTAGGATATTGATTTTCTTTTTTCCTGAGGCATATTCTACAACCTGACAACATCCAAAAAAGGGGGAAAAAACAAAATCAAAACTGTACCCACTGAAATTTGCTGAAAATAATCAAACCCCAACAAACATAACAATTCAGTTGAAACTCACAATTTGCAAATTTATGAAATTCTCCAAGGAATGCCAGAACCAGATCAAATATATCTCTCCTTTTGCTCTGTCATTGCAAAGAAAATTGTCAAACATCTACAATGTGGAGGAAATTGACTGAAAAGTTTCCAAAACTAAGAATCTAACAAGCTGAAAACAGTAGAGAAAGGGATTTAATTTCCTTTTTTGCATAATTGCATGAAAATTCACATAAGCAATCATGAATTATACCTCCTTTTGAACTGATTTTCCTTTTCTGTTTATCCCTACTAAAACTGACTGCTGAATGCTCTGCATTGATCAAACAAACCCCATTTTCGCTCTCTAAACTAGCATCTGCCCAGAACCCAGAAATGACAAAGCAAGTAAGATGAAGCCAAAAATCATAAAATAAAAAAAGGAGAAAAATCCCACAAGGGTTATGAATGTGACTGTTGTGAGACCGGCAAAAGAGTGAGATCCATGGAAGAAGGGCAAAGCAAGTGACGTTGAAATTGACTTTAAAGGGTGTGTAACAACCCACCCAGAAAATTTATTGGGTATGAGCAGAAAAATCCAAAAAAAAAATGAAAAAACTATAAAAACGAAGAATTTGAGGGAGAAGAAGAAGAATAAAGAAGATGGATTTGCAGGGAATTGTATATTTTATTCTTCTAACCAAAAAAGAACTCATTAATGCAGAATGAAGGGAAGATCAAAGAAGAGAGAGAAAGAGGGACAAGGAAATCGTTGAATAATAAAGGGGAGGAATTATTAGAGAGTGATTGATGAAAGAAAGATGGGTGCATTTGGTGGGTGTCGTTTGTGGGTCGGAAACCATGAAAAGTAGGAGAATAAATCAGTATTAATTATGGGATTAATAATTGAAATTAATGGGCAAATCTCTTCATCTCTCTGATTAGAGATCGAGCGCTAAAGTGAGGGAAATCCAATGTGCAGGTGAGAAGTAGAGAGAGAAAGAGAAGGCACAGAGACAATCTGCAGAACTGCACTGGTTGAGGATGATGAATGATGAGAAAGAAACTGCCATCAAAGAAAAATCAGCTTGTCTTTAAGCGCAGCCCCTCTCTTGCACGAGTTCGACTGTTTGGGTGAAATTTTTCAACCAATACATGTTATTTCAACTAGTCTAATACTTATTTCCTTAAGGCAGAGTTCGGATTCAAGTTTTGTAGATAAAGAAAATCTATAATAAGAGAGTTCAATTCATTATTGGATCAACAATAACTCGACTCTAGTTAAATGAAAGATCTAAAATCCAAAAACTCATTAGAATTTTTCAAATTTACCTATGAGTATGGTCAAGGAGAGATGTAACCATATTCAATCTATATTCAAGTTCGATAAAATTTTATGAACTGAGGCACAGAGGTGCTATATTTTTTACACTACTTCTTACCCCAAGTCAAATGTTCGAATCATTTATTTGAGCATGGATTATACAGACTAAGCAAAATGTCTCTCTAACCTTCCTCTGCTCCGTTTCTGTAAAGTAATAGGTAGTGCAGAATTTTTTTAAATTCAAGGTCAATGGAAACAAGTCTCTCTGTAATTTTATAATTCAGGAGTAAGGTAATTACATCGAACCCCCCATATCCCACCTGATGGTGGAATTTTTGAGGTATTGGATTTAGATTTAGACTTTTGTTGCATTAAGTAATTGTCGCACTTCCTATGTAGTGTTATCCTTCATTGTGATTCATCTCAGAGGATGGAGGGGTTTTTGACTATGGAATGATATATGTCGACAACAAGAATGATAAATCGAGTGTCCAATATGTAAAACTCAAACTGCAACTTAATTCTTTTTTCCAATAAAGAAATTAACGACAACTTAAATAAGAAAAATGTAATAAAAAAGCAGTTATAATAAATGTTTTGAGGACATACAAGATCCAAGTTCAGATTTCTTCAAAAATTGTACTGTCTTGATCTTCTCCTAGGTGGTCGAAGGGGTCCAAGGGAGATTTTTCTGGTTTGAATTCTACGATTTTAAGATATAATATAACATGACTTAATAGAAAAAATTTATGCTGAATTTAATGCAACAAAAGACTACCCTATCAAATTTGGAATAGAGCATTAAACTCTCATTTGGTCCCGCATTTGGTAGTGGCATGATCCTGGGTTTAACAAGTGATATGAGTTTATGACCCTGTGTTTCTTTTAACTGTTGCTAGTTTTCACGCATATTAGAAGTTTTTAACTAATTTTTTTAAAGACAGTTAATTATACCTATGTGATCTGCTTTGTAATTAGGGTTCGAGTCTTGTGAATGAAAAAAATTTATGATAGGAGAGTTCTATCTCTTATCAGACCAACAGTAACTCGACTCTAGTGAAATTAAATGAATGATCCAAGATTTAAAAAAACTCCCTCTACATCACAAACAAAGATTACACCAATTATCACTAATCATTTCCTCCGCATAGGAGCCCTAGCCCCGTGCCTTAAATAAGGGCAGGAAAATCTTCCGCTTTTAAGATTTGACCAGCAATCGAATGTACTATAAGTCGTGTCTATTCTACGCTCTTATGGTCTATTGTTAATAAGAGTCTACATAAGGTCCATCCAGACAGATGACTCAATTCTACAAAATCATGTCATGTTGGACAGTTTTTGTAACATAGCACTAATTATGCATGCTTTAAATGTATGCAGGCGTACTAATTACTGAATATACTTGTGGAGACTAGCTAGGCACAAGTAGAAGGGTCCTCCACTCCTCCCTAGCTAGCTAGTAGAGCGGCCTGATGGTGTTAATTTTTGAATGCATTCACGAGACTTTTGCAGTGTTTTTTGCTTCTTTTTTTTTTTTTTTGGGTTGATGTCCCATCATAAATGCTATTTAATTCCTCACCACTTCTTTTTTCCAACATTTTCTGATATTTTCTGATTTTCTGATATTTGTGCCCAAGAAAACTAATTAAGATATGAACTAGTAGTGCAAGTGTTATAGGCTAGTGTCTTTGCTAGCAGGCGTGACACATGGGTGATCCGGTTTGAATACGAGTTCGATTAAACTTAGATCGGGTCATATTTCGGGTCAAATGGTATTTCAATTCAAGTCGGTTTGGGTTGGATGAATTTCGGTTCAGGTCGACTTCAGATCAACCTATTTCTGGCCCAATAAGCTTGTCATACGAAAATAAGTCACTTTGTTAGAAATTTCGGTTCGAGTATGGTTCAGTTTAGGTTCATTCGAATTTCGGGTTCGCTTTCGAGTGAGCTTATTCAGATGTCAGATTGGGTATGGATCCGACCATTCGGTTTGTATTTTGGATCTCGGGTCAATTTTATCATGTTTATTTGCCATATTATTTGCTAAGCTTAGCTGCCTTTTCTTTGGGGGAGAGTTTTGTCTTCCAATCCCTCCATCTTGTCTTTTGTGAAAATGCTATCAAAAAAAGTGCCTTGAATGACAAGGTAGGGTAACTTGGCCTGTAAACTTGCCTGGCCTCCACACAGAAAGAGACAGAGAGAGAGAGAGAGAGACTTGTGCTAGAGGAAACTGGAACAGATAGGGCAAAAGTCAAGCTGGTATTTGCTAATATGGTGTTAAGTTGTTTAATTTCTTCAAAGGCAGTTGTCGATATCTTGTTTGATAATTTGTCTACTGTCGTGAAGATGAAGGAACCCAGACATTACACTGACAAAAATAGAGCTTTCTCACAATTAAATGGGAGCAGATCAGACACAGGCCACTAAAAAATTTAGTAGTACGTGCCACGATAAAAAGTGAATTTAAATTGATTATTTTGGTTGAGTCCATCTGGTTAGTTTAATGAGTTGAGTCTAATTGATTGTTAAGTCACAGTCTAAACGACCACCAAGCAAATTTGTAAATATCATATCAGTTATTTTACTGTTTTTCAGTTAAATGAGACATATCAGATTTATGTATTGTTTTGAATTCCAACAATAAAAAAATTTTAGTGTATCGAGCGTTATTTGACTGAAAATACCGGTACCGTCCGATATTTGGCGGTACAGGGCAACATCAACTGGTGCACTTCCTGATAATAGCTTGCACTGTTTCAGTTAAATGACAATAAGTCAACGATTTGACAGACTGTTCAGATAAAGGCTCAATCAATGGCCCTAAGAATGGCAATAAGTTGCAAGATCCCGGAGCGAGGAGGAATTATTTCCACAAAAATGGAACACTCCCCCTCTTGCCTGGAGGGTCAAAAACCTCACATGCTAGTTTCTGAATCAAAAGAACTCGAATACTCTATTAACTGAAGACAAAAAGCACTTCAAGCGCATGTTGTTTACTCTCAAATTTCAAATGCTCTTCTCGATTGAGATTATACTTCTTATGTCTTATCTGAAAATCAAATTAATTCAAAGTCATTAAAGGAAGTCAAATCATCCAACTCCACCAAGAGTCAAGCCAACCTAACTCTCGTTCAAGTGATCAACTGGAGATTGAATCTTAGAATTTTTATTTGTTTATTTATAACAAATATACAGATATTGTGCCCATATCTTCTGAATTTTTATTTTTTTATATTTCATATCTTAATTTATTTGAGATTTCAAATTTGTGTTCACCCATAGACATACGAAAATATTACACCATAATAGTTTCAAACTTTCCAACTTTATTCCCCTGGTTTTTTTTTTTTTTTTTTTCAGGCCAAAGTGTCAACCTTGAAATTTTAGTTCAATTACATGCAAATTTTACATATGGAACTTTATCCTCATATTGTAAACCCCATGATACACGGACATTAACACAGTGATATCAATACAACACGATATGGACACGAGATACCAATTTTCAAAAATTGGAGATACGAACACTGTATGGACAAAATTGCTATAATATATAACACAAAAGCGATGAGCCAAACTTGCTCACACTAAGGTGAAAAAATAAACAGCCTAACTCGTATTAAAGGTGAGGAAAATGAACAACCTATCTCTCACATAATGGACATAAATCCATTCAAAAGACGCGTATAAAAATATTAATAAATAGTTAATAACTAAGTAGAGCATCCACAAGCAAGAAAACTGATAGGGGTTGGAACATCTTGGATTGAGGTAGGGAGTAACAGATGATGCATAGTAAGGTTACTTCCTCTCTCTCTCTCTTTTTTTTTTTTTTTTTGGTGGGACATGGCTAATGTGACATTAGGGGCATGCAATGATAGGAACTATTTTGGACTATGAGTTTTGTTTTTTTTTTTTTTTTAATCATTACAAGAGTTCATGGAACATAGTAGATCGATACCCATCGTACTCAACGCCTTATTAGCTAGTGTTTATTGCAAAATTTGTGGTTTAAAACTAAATGTTCATAAATTGTTTGATGCCCACCTAATTTTCCGAGCTGGTTCCCCTTTTTTTACAGCCCTAGAATCTAAAATATTAAAATAAATTATCATCTCTAGTTAAAAAGTTATCGGTAGATACGTTTTCAACCGATTCTAAACTTATGATATCATTCTTTCCACCGATTAAGTTCTTCGACATCAATGTGCCTATTCCAAACATGAGAGATCGAGGACATGAATTGTTCAGAGTGACCGAAAGAAGCTATGAACTGTAACTCGACATATCTTTTATCATTGACATATAAACCAGGTTAAATCAAATCAAATCATATCAAACGGAGCTAAAGCAGCTTAAATCCAAGACTACTATATCAGATTAGATCGAGGTGATGAGCATGTTTGACAATAATTACCTCCAATCACCATTGCCTGCGGCAATGACTTCGCATAGCAACGAATATGCAGGGATTACATACCACCCTTCATGGCATAGATGGTGGCGAATCCAAGTAGATCATAGGGATATACATGTTTAGGTGGGCATTTAACATGGGCATTGTGGCAAGAAAATGACTCCAAAATAACGAGCACCGACCTGATTCTTGACCTGTACTAATGTAATATTTGGTTGGATGAAAACAATACTATAATGTAAACATATCTGTAATTGTGTTTCCATTTTCTTGTTTGGTTGTAAGAAAGTATTACAAATAACAACTACCTTGTAATCATGATTACTACATACTGTGTAATCATGATTACTACATTACAAAATTGATTACACTATACTGCAGTCAATCAAACATCACATTGATATCTTACGGTTCATTTTACTTGTCGCTTGGTTCATTATTTTTTACATACGAGAATGAAATCATTAATGTGGGTCTCATTGAACTCAATAGTGAAATCTTTAAGAGTTGTTACCAAAGATTTTAATTCGAATCCTGCATATATCTGCATTTGCACCTCATTCGTACCAAGAAAATAAAATCATTAATTCTCACATTTAATGTTTGATTCATGGTTTTCTGATCCAACATGACATACACTAAGTATTACTAAAATATGCAAGTATGATTTTGATGGTAAAGCTATCCCTCCTTATATAAACCTGTACCTCATGAGTTGAATCAAACACATGATATTTAAGGTTCGTGGTTTTTTGAGTTTAAGTATAGGAATTCAATCATGTATGCCTGTATCTTACATTTAGTTAGTACATTTTTGTGAGGAATCATGAACTTGAGATCGAGTATACTAATGCATAAGGTATGAATTTTAGTAAACTTCTTTCACTTTTTAAGTTTATATAAACCCATACCTTCTTTTTTTTTTTTTTCTGTGATTGGTAAACAAGCATATGTAGGGGTCCATATCTCATGGGATCGAACACCCTATGTGAGGGAAAACATATGAGAGGGAATGGGGAATAAGGTGAAACGAAAATTCAATCATGCCTCTAGACTCTAGTAGGATTTGAATGGACACCTTCTTGTTGGAACATGGTCAACTCCCACTAGACCACCTCCTTGACGGTTATACAAATCCACATCTCTATGTGTCCCTTTTGTACCACACTGAATTTATTCCTCTATTGAACCAAATAAATAGAATCAAGAGTCGAAAACCAGCCTTATGCTCCTAATTTCATCCCTGATTCAACTTCCATTCCATTAATTAAAAAAATCATAGTATAAAAAACCATTCCATTCCATTAATTAAAAAAATTATAGTATAAAAAACTCTTCCAATATGCTTTGGTTCCAGCTTTATATTCCTTTCTAAAACAAATTTTTGAACCAACACTACCCTTTATATAGTGATATACATAGATGTTGGAATATGGTTCATAGTATGATTCATCTGGGTTAAGAGTGCAGTAAAATGGAAGGCTTTAGCTAAACAATTAATTAAGCAATTACCTGTCAAATGATGAACTCCCAGGAATTTAGCATGTAATCAAAAACTCAAATTAAAACTCAACCATCCATTCTTACCAAATATTTGCTAAAAAAGAACACCCTAAAATATATTTCTGTCATCAATTTTCTTCCCTAAAATTGTTTTTCTCCCTGTCTCAAAACACAAAAACATGCACCCCACATTCTATTGCTGAGAAAAAAGGGGAAAAGACAACACCCACCTCAACAGGGCATCAATAGCATCCTGTTTATTCCAGGCATTACAAAATTCATCCTTACAATTTTTCTGTGTTCATCCAATAGTATAACTTCTTTTTCCAAGGGAAATTCCCTCCTCTTTCTCTCTGTGTTTCTTTCCTGCAGAGAGAAAACATTAGAACCCCTAACACTAATCCACAAACCGAACATTGTTCGAGTTTGCATCACCACAATGTTTTTTCCCTTTTTTGATCACATTAAGAAAGGGGAACACACACATCAGGAATCTAGTCACAATGGTAAGAGTGTTCCACAGAAGAAAGTCATCGTCTTGCCATTCTAGGAACAAATCTGACAAGCAAAACGACAGTTCAATCGAGACAACAATACCAACAACATCGACAAAAGCAAATAATTATACCATGGAGGCTCAACCAGGAGGAGATCCTCCAGCCCCTTCTCCTCAAAAAAAGCCACCCTCAGGTGAATGTACAATGCTGATCAGAAACTTTAAATATGCAATGCCATGGTTTTTAGAATACGGATGCTGATTTTGTGGAATGTGGTTTTTTCCAGATATGGATTTGATGAAAGAAAAGTTTGCAAAGCTGCTTCTCGGGGAAGATATGTCAGGTGGCGGAAAAGGTGTTTCATCAGCTCTAGCTTTGTCCAATGCCATCACCAATATTGCAGGTATTTTATTTGTTGATTTTTCCTTGGAGCCTTGAAATGAGTCATACTAGGCTTTGCCCTAAGCTTGTCTAATAGGGCTCGTGTATTAGGCTTGGTTTGTCCAAGAAAGGTTGCTAAGAGAATGCAATCAATGGCGGACAAGGAAATTGAGGTTGGTTAGCAAATGCTAACATAAACTTAGCACATGTCAAAATGGGTTTACTTTAGTTTGACTTTAGGTTGGGAAACTAGCATTAAACCAATGCTTCGCATGGACATCTGTAGTCTTTTTTACATTAGATTTTCTTTTTAAAAAAATCTAAAAAATCAAATAAGAAATTTTTTTAGCATTTTAGGATTGCAACATATTTGACAAAACCAATAATCGCATGTTAACTAATTATAACATAGAGTTAAAAATTGATAATAAGGAACAAACAGTTCAATAGTCCGGGTTAATATTCATTGAAATACTTTCTTTAAAGAATAAATATTTTAACTATAGTAGTATGGTTGATATTTCTAATACGACCTTATCTCAATGTTCAACAATAAATAATGGACTAAATAAAATATATTGGTTAATACGTAATAAATTTAACTAAAAAATTTAACTGTGAAAAGTTTAATAGTTAAAATTTTCAACTGTACATATTATTTAATGGGATCCACAAAATTGTAATAGCAATTGTGTAAAAAGAAAAAGATTATTCGTTATTATTAAGATGATTAATTTAATTCATTATACATAAAAAAATTGTTACTCGTCTATAATATTTCTATTAGATAGTTTAAAAGAATAATCTAATCATACTAAAAGTTTTAAACCACTACTTGCAATCATTTCAATAACTTTCCAGAAATATTTATTTTAGTCTTTATATTGTTTTGTTCTCACATTACCTTAAATCATTAAAATGAATTAATCATAAGTTTGCATTAGCCAATCAGACGAAGACACTTGTCGAAAGCATATTAATTCACTCATTTTTGGGTAATTATATAGATAGATGGGTACGTGTAGATTATTTCATACATACATTTGATAGTGGTTCTCCTACATGGATTCTTGATTCGTCCGCATGGCTCAAAGAGGGATTGGTCCTAACCAAACCCATCTTTTCAGTAAATGAATTTCCTCATACTATTGCAGCCTCTGTATTTGGAGAACAGAAGCGATTAGAGCCAATGCCACCAGAAAGGAAAGCAAGGTGGAGAAAAGAAGTTGATTGGTTGTTATCTGTGACTGACTACATTGTCGAACTTGTTCCTTCACAACAGCAAGCTCCTGATGGCTCCTTCTTTGAGGTTACAAATCCTCCTTCGGGCCTCCTACTATTTTGCATTTTCATCTGCACATTTCTAACATGTTAACTGAAAAAAGGAGGGAAAGGAAATGAATAACTAGTCATTTTAATGGATTTACAGGTAATGGCGACAAAACAAAGAAGTGATCTCTTGGTGAACATACCAGCATTGCGGAAGCTAGACACTATGCTTCTAGTAAGAATACATGCTACCTTTGCTTTCATTAGTTATCTACCAATAAAAATCACCTTTTCTCCAGAATATTTATCAAATCTCAATTTGCTAAAGCAGGACTGCTTGGATAATTTCAAAGACCAGTCAGAGTTCACATATGTGGATTTCAAGGATGCAAACGAGGCTGAGAAAGCCACTGGCAAAAGAGACAATGATAAGTGGTGGATACCGACTGTGAGAATTCCACCTGGTGGTCTATCAGATGAGACAAAGAGATGGCTGCAACACCAAAAAGACGCTGTCAATCAAGTTCTGAAGGCAGCCATGGCTATCAATGCTCAGGTGCTTTCAGAAATGGAGATACCAGAAAGCTACATTGAGTCCCTACCAAAGGTACTCTAATAAAATTTAATATCATTTTGCAACCATATCAAAACAAAGCAAACCCAGCAAATGGGTTGCTCAATTTGGACATGGACTGGGTTATGTTTAGGTTGATCAAATTTGGAAACAAGTCTAATTCTGGTCAAGTGAAGATTAGGCTACCTACTTTTGGATCATAGATTAAAGCCAGTTGCAAGTCATACGTTAGATAACCAAGTCAGGTAAACTTTGCCTACTCTTTCCATTATAACCTAGCCACTTCTTTAGACCAGCTAAATGGATCATCAAATTTGACTCTTGATCATGCCAAATTTTGGCCTGAGTCATGTTCAATTAATGGAATTCAGGGTTATGTCTGGTTTGAGTTTAGTCAAGTTGACAACTGTCTCAAATTGTGTTGCGTATTTTCATTCCTAGATTGGTCGGGTTCTAGTCAAGTAAGCCAGGTAACAGGACAAACATTAGCACAAGTTTGGTACCAGATAAGATGAGAAAATAGATTAATCAATGGAAAAACTCAAGTAGTTCAAACAGATGTGTGGTGGTGGCAAAACCTAGATTGACTTGTCGTTTTCCCTGTCCTTACTTGTTTTTACCTTCTTGAATGATGTTTGGTAGAATGGAAGATCAAGCCTTGGTGACATGATCTATAAGAGCATCACAGATGAATTCTTTGATCCTGATTCTTTGCTATCATCCACGGACTTATCATCAGAGCACAAAGTACTAGACCTAAAGAATAGAATCGAGGCCTCAATCATAATTTGGAAGAGGAAGATGGTTCAAAAGGATAGCAAATCATCATGGAGTACATCTGTAAGAATCGAGAAAAGGGAACTCTTTGAAGAACGAGCAGAGACCATGCTACTCATACTTAAACATCACTTTCCAGGACTCCCACAATCAACACTAGACATATCCAAGATTCAATACAATAAGGTAAAAATCCAGAACAGTGATCAAGAACCTATGTCTGTCTTTCCATACATCAAACATGCTTCTATTTCTTTTTCCTCTTTTTCCAAGCCTCTTTACAATTATTCAGAATGCTTTTGGTTCTTCAGAACCTGTTTCCAAATATCATAGCTGCATGTATCTAGATCTCCCCAACCCCCTCCTTTGGCAGGATGGGTATAGTATATGAATACTATCCCAGCTTCCGACTCGTGTTTATGCAGGATGTAGGACACGCAGTGCTAGAGAGCTATTCGAGGGTGCTAGAAAGTTTAGCAGCTGCCATCTTAAATCGTGTAGATGATGTTATATATGCTGATTCCAAAGCCACAAAGAAAGCCATGGAAGAATCAAATGGGAAGATCTCACCATCACAATTTGACGTGGAGAAGCCAGGGTCACACACGTTATTGGATTTTATGGGATGGAATATGGAGCAGGGAGACGAAACAAAGAATCAAGGCGACTCGGATGAGTACTCGAATGGGCAAGAGAACGAACAAGTTCCAACCAAGGCTCCACCAGAGACCAGGAGGGTTTCCTACTTAGAGAGACTCGAACAATGGGGAGGCCTAAAAAGCCCAATAGATCGGAATTGATTGCAAGGAAGATTAGGAGAAGGCGGCACACTGGATTAAGAAAGAGTAAACAACAAGAAACAGCTATTCAAGACACACAGACTAACAGAATAGGAGTAGAACATACAGAGACCTCTTAAATTTACACCATGTAGATATCTGTTGCTAATACTTGGGGCATCTGTTGAGTTGGTGCTTTTGAGGGCGTCATGTTAATTGGAAAGGCGAGTTTTGGCATTTAACCATTTAGGTTGATGCTCGAGCTATTTTCTGGTTTCTTGACTAGTTTCTGGTTATATAATATCATAACGTTCAAAATTAGGTGATCTATGTCGTCTACCAATCATGGCGACGACTACTCTGAATCATTTTCTCATGCGAATCAGATAACCTATAATTTTAGTCTATAATGCTCCAAGTAATGGCTCTGCTTTCTGCTCCAATTATAATTGGAGCTAGGCCATGCCAAGTAGTGTCCTTGCTAAGACCAATGTCTGAGAGGGACTACGCAATTGTATGACTTGTTTTCAGGAATTACAAGGCAATCTCTGGACGATTAATGCCTTTAAACACATACGTCAAGCAACACTTGTGAAGTGAGTTGTTCAGCTCAGTGTTTGATTGGGTCAATTCAGGTACAATTATGTTCAGGTCCATGTAAGTTCAAGTTCAAACAGGTTCCTTAGTGTCATTTAGCTTTTTGGTCAAGGTCCGGCCATTGGTTGGCCCAATAGTTGATCTTTAATATATAAACAGTATTCACCCCTTGGGGTGCGGCCCTTCCCCGGACCCTGTGTGAACGCGGAATGCTTGTGTACCGGGCTGCCCTTTTTTTTAATATATAAACAGTATTAACCAAAATAAATTTTGGTTTAGGTCATAATCAAGTTGCCCTACTCTGATCTAGAGTCTAGTTGCAGATAGGGGATTGCATAGAAGACAGCTCTACCAACTGTACATCAGGCAATGACTAGTTCTCAGTATATAATAAATGTACAAGGGAACATACCTGAACAAACATCCCCAAATTAATGAAAAACAAAATTTTGAAAGGAAATTACCTATTAAATTGTAACCCAAGATATTTTAGAACTACTAACGCACTAGCCCATAAGTGGGGAGGTTGAACTAACATTTTACTCGGAAATTCTGACCCAAAGAGGAAAAATTACTCAGAATTCAAGAAGCTACAAGCTTTTCAATAATGCTCAGCGTAAGTCAAAGCCACACATTGGCCTGTTAATTTGTGTTTAAAAAAGTGCTCATGGGGCGCCTAGGCTCACAACAGCTCAAAGCCCACGCTGGTGCGGGTCAAGCTCAGCCCATTCTTAAAGCCCATATTTTTCTGGACTTTTGTGGATTTCAAACCAAGGAGCAAAGTCCATGAAGCCCGCGCTTTATAGATCATGCCAGGCCATTTAGGGGGGGGGGGGGAAAAAACCACTAAGGGGCCTCAACCCCTCTTTTCTTTGTGGAAGCCTTTCAATCAAGTTGCTGTTGGAAGTAAACAAAGCAATAGCAAAGCATATTGCTGCTGCTGAACTTGAGTTTGGAGTTGGAAGGTTTTTCTTTGTTACCTTTTGTTTGTTTGTTTTTTTTTAAGGGACTTTAAGGAGGTCGAAAATAGTATCTCCCACAGTGCTAAAATGGTACCGAACCCTTGTTCTTTTTTTTTTTTTTTTTTTTGTTGGCTGTTTCTTAATCTTTCTCCCTCTCTCTCTCTCTCTCCCCCCCTGTGAGGCAGGCAGCACGTGTTATGTTTTTGGTGTTCAATTTGTAGTAATCTAATTGAGCTGTATTTAATGCTTTAATTTTATTTTGCCGTGTTTAATTGATTCTCCTTTTTTTTTTGCCTGGAGGTTGGTGAAAATCACTTATTTGATGCCATTATCTAGCTTATTTTCAAAGAAATATGATTTTGGAATGATTTTCAAGCATATTTTAGTAAAAGTGCATCTCGTATCTAAAAAGTCTGCACCTTCGCCTCAAAGCTCGTGCCCCGGGCCCCAGGACCCTTTGTGCTTTTGTGCGTCTCGAGCTTTTTTAATCTAAGCTGTTAATATGGTGACAGCTCAGGATAAGCTGAGGAAAAAACCCAGGAAGCATCACAAAACATAAGCAAATAACATCTGTGTATACTCTTAAGAAAAAGGTGCCTGCAATCTAACTCAAACGCAGAAACACTCAACCTGTCAACCAGCCAGGCCCTTCCAAAATTTGGAGGGTGATCTGGGAATCCAGGCGCAGAGCACCATTAATGGAATCCTTCTAAGGTTTTGCAAGAATCAAGCCTGAATTCAGCCCATTTCTAACCATCAAATTAGAAATAAGCCCACCTGAATATGCAGAACTTTATTGAAAATAAAGACTACCAAAACTCGGACTAGCAAAACAGCTCGCAGTTCTATGCAGAACAAACTAATGCAACGCATTTGATTGACGTCAAAACGCGAACTCATAGCAATACACCATAAGAAAGGTTGGCAAGGTTAAATCCATATAAACAGAGACCGCAAAAAGGATGACAGTTTCACCTCATTTTTTACTTACAAAGAACTGAGGGCCTAAAGCCAATAAAGAAGACTGGAGCAACCTACAACTTTAAGCCAGGCTACACACATCTGAATGTCCCACACCACACTCCAGTTGGATGCACACGGGTTTTTTTTGTGTTGCATGCTCCAGCGACAGTAGGACTAGAACCACTGAGGAAAGATCAGATTTGCCAATCTAACACGGGCCAGTAGGGCACAAATATTTCTCATCAGCTGATTTCTTGATTTAAACTTGCACTTATAATATAACCATGACCAATCAGGACTCGGATGGGGTCGCCATTGCTCAGGGAAGATAATTGTCAGAGTTCGAATCTGGGGGAGTACCAATTTTCCCAAGCTTCTACATGATTGACCTACACAACAGAAATCTTCTAGAAGTTTCTCCAGGAAAGAGTCCAATACCTGCTGGCAGTAAACAGACATCATATTTGGAGGTTGCAAGTTGGGTCACATCAATCTGTGGCACTCCTCTCTTTGCGGTAGTGGCAAGTAGTAACAGCTACAGGATACAAACAGCTGAAGCTTCTCTGCATCTTTCAGCTGAGATAATTTTGACCAGAAAATGTGAATATGGGATAAAGTAATAAACTTGTCCAGGAGAACATTTTTCCCTCCACAAATAATGATACAAAAAACAAGCATTGTGAAGTTTTGCATGAGGAAGGATCAAGGGGGTTAGCAAAAATTCATAACACATTCTGAGCAGCTATTGCACCAAAAACCATCCTTAAAAAGATCACAAAAAATCCAATGCAATTGCAATGTCCAGTAACGCAGTGAAATTGACTGCTGATACCAAAACTATATTTATAAATCATGATAAAGTACAAAAATGGTGCCCCTCCATCCTACCTTGGAGGGGGGGGGGGGGGCTATTAACACATCCTCAGAATCTATGAGCACAACTCAGACACTTGGTTTCTGGATATGACATCCATGCAACCCAGATTGTTCAAATTATTACTACAAAGTTTACTTACAAGGGAGCAACAAAGGGATTTCCCAAGTGCATAACCTGTAAGCAACATGGAATTCACAACAAGAAAAGCAGCATCCAGCTTATCTTGCTGTAAAAGACATCGTATCAGACTCACAAAAGTCATTCGACGTGGAATGAGCTTCCTTTCAAGCATCTCAGACAACCACTGCATGCCTTCAACAGATGATCCGTCCTTGCACAAGCCAGCTATAATACACTCATGATTGTATATTGAAGGTTCCACACCCTTGCTCACCATATCCATCCACAGCTCCAATGCTTGCTGTGTGCTCCCAACTTGACAAAAGTGTTCAATAAGAGGTGTATAAGATGAAGTTGATGGCTGCAAGCCACTCGCCACAAGCTCCTCAAAGAGTATACGAGCCTTTGCCAAATCTCCTTCACTGCAAAGACCCCTAATCAGAGAGTTATATGTAATTGTATCACGGATAATGCCATTCCGGCTCATTTCTTCAAACAAATCACAAGCTTCCGATGCCATTCTGTTCTTGCACAATCCAGCAATCAAGATGTTATAACTTATGGTATTCAGGTTACAACCCTTATTGCTCATCTCCTTGTGCAACTTCCAAGCATCTTCAAGCAAGTGCATCTTACAACACCCGTAGATAAGGGCATTATACGTGTACTCATTAGGAAGCATACCCTTCTTCATCATTTCAAACCACAACTTCCTTGCTTTCCCTAGCAATCTCATCCGACAAAGTCCATTAATCATTGTCGTATACATAACCCTATCCGGGGCATACCCTCTGGTCTTGAGATCATTAAAAATACGATAGGCTTCAACCACTTTCTTTCTCTTGCAAAGTCCATTAATAACCTCTTGGTAAGTATAGATATCTGGGTTGTTATTCGTTGCAATCATTAAATGTAGAAGCTCCGAAACCCTATAAAAATTCCCCTCTTTGGACAACACCGACATCAATTTGTTCAATGCAACATTACCGGGAATACCCCCGCCATCCCGAATTTGACAAAGAAGCTCATAACCTCTCTCCACATTGTTATCAATACAAAATGCTTGAATCAAATGCCCAACAGTCTCAACATCAGAAGTAACCCCTCTATCCATCATTTCCCCATACAATTTCCAAACAACATCAGTTCTCTTAGCCCGAACCGATCCAGCTAGAGCAGAATTCCAAGTTCCAAGTGACGGACAAACCCCAGAAGATTTTAGCTTATGAAACAAATCAAGTGCCTCATCCACATAGCCATCCTCACACAAAACCCGAATCAAAGATTCTAAGGAACGCGGGTCCATGCTAAACTGAGGGACAGCATCAATAAACGACTTTGCTAAAACAGAAGCCTTCGCTTCTACCAAAGAATCAAACAAGGACTTGCAAACAAGGGGATCAGGGGAAAACCCAGATTGGGAACTAAGCCAATGGAAAAGTCGAACATTCAGAAACACATTGTTCTGTAATTTCAATACCTCATTCAAGATGGCTGGATTTGAGAAATTGACGGATGGGAAGGTGGAGATGAGGGTGTCTTCCCATCTGGGTCGAGTTCGTATGATCCCACAAATCGCCCCAGCAACCTCAGTCAAATTTCCTGGCTCACTCCCCGTAGTAAAGCATTGAAAGGGGGACAGAAAATAGGGTTTAGGGTTTGGACGGAGGGAGTTGAAGATGAAAAATGGGGATTTCGCCATTGAAATGCTGAAAACCGTCATTAATTGGCACTTATATATACCCATCAGTTAATAATGGGCAAAATTCTTAGTAATTATGCGACAATTTGGATTAACAACTTTTGTCCCCCAAAAAAAAAAAAAAGTTGCCATCTTTTACGTTCTAGAAGGGAATTAATAAAATATTTTCCAGCACTTGGATTTTTGGGTATTTATTTTCGATAGTATAAAAATTATTTTAGTTTGTATTTTTCAAATAATTTGAACTTCAAAATGAATGTAGGTAATTTAAATTTCATACAGTTGTATTGTTTTAGGGTAATATCGTTTTGAAATTGTCTGGAAAATACAATTTAAAATAACCCTTGTACTATCAAAAATAAATATTCCTGAAGGTCGAAATATTAAGAGTTACTTCTAAATGTGTCAATTAACACATACACACGAATTAGCAATTATTATCTCAATCTTAGTCAATAGTCACTATTCTAGGACATTATTGACACCTTTTAATTCTTTTGGATTAGGGTTAAAAAAAGTATGTATACATAATATAATCGAGGTAAATTCTTTTATTATTCAAACTGGTTACAGAGAATACCCTAAATTAAGTACAACACAAAGCCGAAGGGCTCTTCGGCTTTAATATATCAAAGCCTTAATTTTAATCATTAGAGCATGACCTTATTAGCATATCATCTAAATAGTAACTTTGTAATCTTCCCTCCAACAGTGAAGTAACTTTTGAGCAAATTCTTTTACCACTTTAGTAAATTATTACCGTGTTAAATTGATAGACAGGATGAAGTTCAATGGTTCGATGCAAGAATTTCAAAATGACAATTTTTCACCAAGCAAGGATCCAAGTTCCATCTGGGTAGGGACAAAATCAAAACTCAATTTTTAGTATAACTCAATTTTAAGTCCGTACTGTGGACGAATTATTTTAGAATTTTAGGTCAATACGATTTATTTTTCAGACCTTGTAATTAATTTAGTGATTCGTGCTCATTAATGTTTAGTTACGGTAGCTTGTTTCACTACAAAGCCAGTAAGACAGTTTTTACCGGTGAAAAGTTGAAGCAAAATTTATCCATAACAGACACTGTAGAAATTCAATCTACATATTCCACCAGTGAATCAACAAAGAAGGAAGCAACAATAGAGCTTTATTTCTCAGTTCTGCAGGGAAATGCAAAACTTTTGTCATCTCAAGCTCGAGGGTCAAGCCACAACCTCAAGGTTCAAATGAAAGTGAAGAAATCAATACATGGGGAGTCGAAAACTGGAAAACTGGAAAACCAGTGACACATTAGCTCTTCGGGAAAAGGAGGCAGCAAGCAAGCTTAATCAGCTGTGTTCTTCCGAAATAGTGTTCATCTACGAAACTTGGGTCACTGCAGCATGTATGGCATCTGCAAGATGTGGCACAGTTTGGGAACTCAGACCGGCCATGCTTATCCTCCTGCATGAATTTAGATGGAATTCAATCACAATTGTGAGTTTGCATGAATTCAGATGTAATTCAATCACAATTGTGAAGAGAATATATAATCAATGGAAAATATGAATAGCTACCGAGATCAGGGTATAAGGGAACATGGCATGCGGAAAATCAAGAGCTTTTGAAATTATATGGGATTCTAGCAATTGATCCATGGTATAGCTTTACCAAAAATGCAGGGGAAAATTGCAGGATGCAGACACAGGGATCTGCCCCGGGGGGGGGGGGGGGGGCGCATCAACTACCATTTTATTTCGAGGCAAAGATAGCATCCTATGCGGCTATGCATATAACCCAGCTATATTTCTGTTGGCAGAACTTTTACTCTTTTAGAGGTAGCTTATCATACATAGACCTCATTCAGCCATCCCTAAGTTGAATTCAGCAACATGTTTTAAACTCAAGTTCAGCAACACGTTTTAACTATCATGAACCTATCTTTTCATGAAGATCAGCAGTTTGTCTCCCACATGCCACTTATAATTACCAACTCACTATAGACAACATATACCCAAACCTGCAAGCTTCAACTTTCTTTCTTAAATAGCAATTTTTGTTTTCTAGGAGCTGTGATCTAAGAGCTAGAAATCTCCTATAAATCAATGTAAGTCCCAAAGTACTTCCCAATTACTAGGATAAACACTAGGGTCAAAAAAGGCAACTGTGGGACTAAGCTATAATGTAAAACTTCAATACTAGTGCCTTGATCAAGATCAATGAAATCTTTTTAACTGTGGTGACATGCTCTCTCACAAGTCAATTGGAGCTAATGACTCCAGAGCCATTGTTAATCAGCAGTTATGCATGAGCAACATAACCAAATATCAGAATTACAGCAGGGAAAGGTTGACCCTGCACAATAAGATAACTCGAGCCCAGCCTGAAATTACTGAAAGAAAGATGAACCTGACACAAACCAAACCAATTTTGACCTGAAGCCAACACAAATTAACCATTTAGTCTGAAAACATGCTATTTTCTATTTTTTGGTAAATTTAAGCTATTTCAAGATCAACACAAAGTTGATCTGATTATTAAATGAGTCTGCCTGAACCGACCCATTTGCTGGCTACCGCTTTATATTTACCCACTGCCAACTTCCCCAGCTTTGTGCACTAGTGCATTGACGCACATGAAAAGTATTTGACATTTTTCTTTTTTCTTTTTGGGGGGGGGGGGTGGTGTTCCAGGAACTCTTCTTACCCATCAGATGTCATGTAGATGTGGTACTTTTCTGTCATGAATTTAACTTGCTCTGCATTCAAGCCAGTGAAAGTAAACATTCCAATCTGCTTGACAATGTGACTCCAGTCTCCAGGTGTACCTGTCAATATGGACAGTGCTAAGAATGGCGGTCTTCAACTAATGTTAACTAGACAAACAGCAGCACTGAAACTGAAGATATGCTCATGCCATTGTAAGTTGTAACAAGCTCCATTAAAAAATAAACAGAAAAAGAAAAAACAAATGAGGACAGCAGTCAAGTCAAATAAGGGTATAAACTGATCCACACATATAGATGAGGCTTAGATGAAAGAGGCCGAGGGTGGGATAGAAGCAATGAGCAACATAATTCTGTCAACTATACCCACCTCTAGAAGTTAATGCATCGAACAGCTGCTTGCGCATGTTGATGATTCGATCTGCCATTCCTTTGAGCTCAACAGTCCATTCATCATATAAAGCTCTGAAGACAGAGTCAGCCAGAAGGCATCAATGTCAGAAAAAATATAATAATACACTAAGAGTACATAGTTCCATGTATTATGTCCAAACTGAACTCTGAAATTATACGTAACAGTTTCTGGAACATGTATTTTCTATTCTAGAAAATGTATAACAGTCAAGGGTTCATGTCCATGTCTTAACCTTTGCGACTAGTAATTTAACAGTGGCCCTCTCCAGCAGGATGGAGAGCCATCTGTCTATACAAACAACAACAATAATTGGCCATGAAATCACCTTCTAATTTGTCAGATTGTTTTTATGCTGTAGCTAAGTGGCATACGAAGTTTGATATTTCATTAAAGAAGTTCTAATTTATCAGAAAAAGAAGTACACTTACACCTTGCCAGTCAGAGTTATCCATGAAATCAATCATGCTTGTAGACGTTTTCTATGGAATGGGACTGAAGGAAAGCATATTCCTTTAATGAATTGGGAACAGCCGTGCAGTTGTTATAAAAATGGGGGCTTAAATTTCAAAGAAGTGCTGGCTTGGAATAAGGCTTCCGGTCTGAAATTGCTATGGACAGTTCAGTGTCATACTTATGGGTGAATTGGGTTTGAGCCTACTAGTTAAAAAGTAGTAGTGTCGGTGATGTGATGCTAAAAGCCAGTGGTTCCAGGAACTGGAAAAAGCTGCCGCAGATTAGAGATCCGCTTTAAGGAAAAGTGCTGATTCAGTGACACTCTGTGATGCTATAATGGCCCATGCCAGTGGGGACAAGTTTGGGATATCTAAAGCCTACCAACTTTGGTGTGACCAGAGGAGAAATGTGGCTTGGGCCCCTATTGTTTGGGATTTTTGGTGATGCCCAGACACAGTTTTGCGCTTGGCTAGCAGTTCAAGGAAGGCTGCTCACTGCTGATAGGCTAGGAAAGATACTGCATGCATCATGTGAGTCCTGCTGCTTGTGTGCTGCTGCTGCTGAAGAATGCCACAAACATCTGTTCTTCCAGTGCCAATTCTCTTATGCAGTCTGGACAGGTATCTTAAACTGGTTGAGAGTGCATATTAAGGGCACCTCACTGATGAGATTATTTCATGGATGAGAAGGAAGGCAACACCCAAAAAAAAAAAAAATAAGTCAAAAGCAGAGCCTTAAGAGCTTCCTTGTGCGCTGCTATTTACGAACTTTGGAAGGAACGAAATCCAAGGAAATTCCAGAATAAAACAAGAAGTGCGGAACTTATTGTCAGATGTGTTCTATTTTTGGTCTGCACTCGGCGTATTGCTGCGAGATGATGATCTTGTCTATGCCATGCCTGCGTATGGTCGGGTTATTGGCCATAAGCTATAACTGTTGTACCTGATGGTTTCTTTTGGAGTGAAATAACAAGTTTACCTTGCTCCAAAAAACAAAACAAAGCAAAAAAAAGGCACATACTTATCCTTAAGTATGGTGGCCACAATTGATGCTCCGTGAATAGGAGGATTAGAGTACATAGGTCTGACCACAAGCTTCAGCTGGCTTTCCACTCTCTTTGCCACATGTGCGGTCTTGCAGACCTAACAAGTGAAATCATCCATGTTAGGCAGTTACACAGACCAAAATAACTGCCAACTGCTCAAGTCTTCTCAAGCAATACAACAAGCAAAGCAAAATAAGAAGACTATATCAGCATAAATCTCACCCCTCCCATTAAAAACAAGAATATAGCGGCAACCAAGCAAGTTCTCTTTTGTAGTGTGGATAAGCAACCTGCTAGAATTCTGTTCTGTTGTAAGTTGTAACTAGTACCTTTTTCCTATTCAAGAACCAAAACAAGAGACCTCTGACTCAAATGTATGAAAGTTTGGCTTTTGCCTCTTGATTTCACAAGGAGGAAAAAAAAAAAGGGGTCTAGCTCATGCCTGCATAAGCAATGTTTACCTAAGATAGGCTTAGAAACCACATCAGCAGACATCTCTCTCCATCTGAACAATCCATGAAACATTATAGCTTAAAATGTTCTTTTCAAAGTCCCAAATATAAACTTGGGCTTCACTGACTAGTGGTGGCTTTTAAGATACTATAATTTCACACATAACCCTGACAAGGCATCTCTGGGATACTCGGTGCTCAAAAGGTACAGAGACATCAACCCACCACCAACAGTTAGGTGCATAAGTGCTGAAACCGTATCCTAATTCCTAAAGATACAACAATGTCTCTTGCATTGATTCTTTGCAAGAACTCCCATATGCAAAAAAGAGGATTTTTTTTTTTTTTTTTTTTTGGGGGGGGGGGGGGAATTGGCTTCCTATATATTCAAGGAAGGACCGACAATGTGATTGCTAACATCTTAGTTTTGAATGCTAATTTCATGAAGATAAGGCTCCTCTCACTAAGTACAACATCATCAATAAAAGATCTACAGTTGTATATAAGCTCACAACCAACAAAGTCTACCAATTTAGACCTACATAAGCAAAATATACATACACTATAAGGTCCATTATCAAAGAGATAAAATTGGCTTACAATGCTGAGAGCACCAACACGTTCCCCATAAAGGCCCATGTTTTTTGCGTAACTTTGAGCAATGAAACATTCACCTCCATCGGCAACAAACATGCGAACAGGCTGTGCATCTGCATCAAGGCTGCCACTTGCAAAGCCCTTTCATATAGAGGATCTCAGTGTCAGACTCAATTTTAAACTAAGAGTAGTGCAGAAGCTATTGTCTCTTACTCTCTCACATTAATCTTAAATGTCTCCAGAACTTGAGTACTGCTAATACCTGATAGGCACTGTCAAAGAAAGGTAAGAGCCCCTTTGATCTCATCAGCTGCCTAATCTGCTCCCACTGCTCCAGGGTTGGATCAACGCCGGTTGGATTATGGGCACATGCATGAAGAAGCATTATTGCTCCCGAGGGAGCAGCATTAAGATCCTCCAGGAGACCTGTTTTGACAGAAATAAAATCAGTAAATTGGAAAGCAAACAAGGCCATTAATAAGTCATCTGATGCAGAACGATCATGTAATGAACCAACTCTTTTTTGGAAAACCAACTGAAAGAAGCATCATTCTGTGACCCTAACACAGGCAACTAACTAAGAGAAGCCTGAAATAAAACTGAAGCTAGGATAAGTTTTTCAGACCTTGGAAATCCAACCCCCGTGTAGCTGGATCATAGTAGCGGTAACTTTTTACGCTTAATCCACCCAGCGTGAAAACTTTTGGATGGTTTCCCCATGTTGGCTGTGGAATGTATATTGTGCGCTGCAATCATGGAGGAAAAATAAGCCCAAGATTTGCAACATCATATAGTCATCTCCCAAAAGAAGTATACAGTGAGAGCTTACTTCATGATAATGTCTAGCAAGAAATTCAGTTCCAACCCTGAGAGATCCTGTGCCAGACAAACCCTGAGCAGTAGCCACCCTATCCTCTTGAATGGCAGGGCTGTTGCAAGTAGGAATACATGAGCAATAATAGTAAGCCAAACATATGTGACTACAACTGCATCATATAACAGAAAACCCAAGAAAACTCCTAATAATCTGACCAAAACAATCAGTTAGTAGAAAGTAATTACAACACTGGTATGATGACACCTCAACATATAAAGACCATGTGCATATATGATTTCCTAACCCTTAAGATAAGGGAAAAACATCATTACACACAGATATTTGGAAATCTATTGGCTACTTCAAAAGATTGACATATGAAGAGTGCATATTTATGCAGTTGTCCTCATGGGTTTCAAAAATACTGCCGAGATTGTCCCACAAATCGCTTTCACCATCAAATATTTCTGTAAACCAAGACAAGTTGTACTTCCTCCTCGTTCTTCTTTTTCTAGCCAGGTAAGCGATATGAGCATAAACAAAGCCACATGATCTTCCTGAATCATTTTCTACTGTGATTCAAATGCTGAATCCAAAATGGATAGTGCCCACAACAATGACAACGATAAATCTACTCAGAACGCTGGTTGCAGGTTTCAGGGAGGTCAGCACATGCAACCTTGCCCCCTTATGAGTTGTAAAAGAGGTTGTTTCCAGAAGACAATGGTCAAAATCCAAATAATCCAAAACCCAATGTCCTTCCTACAAGAAAGGGGGGGTTCAAATGCGGCGACGTTGGTGGTTGGAATAAAATTGTTTCCTTTGGACCCTAACTAAAACCCTAAATAACGGCCTACTACTCTCAGGGGGTGGGGTCATACCAGCACTAATGCACCGGTAAAGAACAGTTTCATGAGACATAACATTTTGCTGTAGAACAGAACAGTATAATACAAGACGGAAAAATTTCCTCAAAAGTGACTATTTGAGCTTCCGAAAGATAGATTTCTATTTCTAAAAGACAAATGCAAGTGAAATGAATGCCTACAAAAACTATATCGAAGCTACAGCTTATCGAAATCTCTATCACCATTACCTATCAGCACCAAGAATGAGCTTCGCAGTCAGCTTATTGAAATCTGCCAACCCAAGAATTGGAAGGTACTCTTTGACACGGGACCTAATCAAAATCCCATTAAAACCCAAAATGAGAACTCAATAGCTACTATTATTAAACCAGCTATAACAAATCGCTAACCAAAGAATCACCATAACCATCATACTTACGGGTCATTTACCAACATTTGCTCAGCTTTGCGAACTACATTTAGCACAAGGGGCTTTCCTTCCTGTTAGCCACCATCGGTAAGAAAAACCCAAAACCCAAATTAATGAACGGTTCGATAAAATTAAACAAATTTGACAAAAGATCGCATCGCACCTCAGTTCTATAAGCACCCACTCCCAAGTTCAGCTTCACAGGGCTCGTATCCTTGTTATAGGCCACCGTAACCTTTTTTTTTTTCCCCCAATTTTTTCAAATCATCATAGCCAACAGTATAAGATGGAGTTTCATCATATAAATCAATTACACAAATAAATTACCTAACATTCAAACAAGATAATCACAACTGTTCATTAATTGTTTTTGATCAAACAAGATAATCACAAAATAACCCGAAATCAAAGATGAAACGATCAAACTAATGCTGATGAATCCATTGAAATCCTTTTTCTGAAAGAACAAAAAAAAGATCATTGACAATGGATCGTTGAAATTGAAGAGAAAATTGAGTACTTACCCCAAGAATGGGATCTTCGGGAGCTTGAGCGATGTTGGCAAAGACAGACTCCATTAGAATGTGATCGAGAGATAGAGATGATCTGGGCTACGAAGAGGTTTTTATCAATGGAGGTGGCAAACAGGGGGCGCAAACGGTAATAATATAACGGAATGGAAAGGGAAAGAAAAGAATAATAAATATTTATGTTCTGCCTTGAGCAAAGGGAAACCCACCATAAAAATCCCCTGGACAGTATTTTTGCATAAAATAATAAAAAAGAAAATTAGTCTTTTTTTTTTTTTGTTTTTTTGGAAAACTATAAAGTTGGAAAGATAATTAGTAGTGTGATTAGTTGGGATTTAACATAGTAGCCACACAATGGCATGCATTGGGCTAATTGCATTTACGTGTCTAGCTCCTATTCCAGAACCCAACATATGGTGATCCGTTCGGATCCGAAATTCAAATTGACCCGAATCGAATCAAATCATATCTGATATGAAATTTCCGACAAAGTTGCTTATTTTTGTATAACAACCTTATTGGACAAAAAATTAGTTGACCCAAAGTCGACTCGGACTGAAGTTCACCGAACCGACACGAAATATCGCTCGACCTGAAACCTGACCTGACCCAAACTCAACCCAACGCGTACCCGAACCGAATGACTCGTTTGTCAGGTCTAATCTTATAAAGTAAGTGTTCGGCAATAGAGATTGAAGTAGATGTTAGTGGATGGTAGTGGTCAAAATGTTATGGGCCACTACTGTAGCCTATTTGTAAATGTTCGGTAAAGTAGTGGATGAAGTAGTGATTAGAGGTTTACGTAATAAGCTAATTAAAGTGATTTTTGAGAACCTATTCCTAGTGGTTACATTGCAAATTATAAAATTCTTTTTTTATTACTAAAAACCATTATTATTGCATTGTTTTAGTCATTTTAAGTAAATCTGTTACTTTAACCGTTATATTTACCAAACATATTTATTTTAAATCGCGAATTGAACAGCTAACTACTAACCATCAATTGACCACAACAAATTGCTTGCAAAATCGTTGACAACTAGCAAAACAATATCCATTACTAAAACAGTTAATTTTATTGAATATGCTCAAATTTGAAACCTCAAATGCATGGCATGATGATGATACTTGTCTCTTGGGCATCAGAAGAGGCCAACAAAATTCATTTTGGTAATGTATTTTATAAGATGCTATATCGGATTTGAGTCACATATTCCTTCTGACAGTGCTCTCACACTGAACCACTTTAATTTTGACCAGGAACTAATACATAGGATATGAGTATTTACTGTCTTCGTTGTACAATTAGGTTAGAGCAAGAGGAAGGCAACGCTAACTATAGCCAGCTTGTATAGCCGTTCAAAATTTTAACCAACTTAATTAGATGCATTTTGTTATGTAATTAAAAGCACATGAACTAGTTGGGATCATACAATCTTATATTTGGACAACTTTCATTCCCTTTCAATTATAATGTTTGATACAATACGATGGAGCCATATACTTCCGATAAGAAATGTAAGGCACTTCAAAATGCTACCAAATCTTCCATTGTTCTCAATTCCTCGCCTCGATCTCCATATGCAAAATAGTACTCCATCTACTGTCTAAACTACGTAAAAAATTGAAATTATATGGATGTAATCAACTATACTCCGTACAAATGATGACAGTAATTTTAGTATATTCGTAAAATCCTTTAATATATTATCACGGGATTATCCGACTAGCTAGTGTAACACCATGATATGAATATGATAAATTTGAAAAGATGCCCATCCCATGAAAATCTATGAGACCATATTATTCAATTCAACCCATAAAGTATGATGATAAATGTGGGAATGTCACACATGGCCATCATGAAAGCATTCTTACAAACAAGCAAAGAACCTCTTAATCAAACAACATGGCACATCCATAAACTCATAATCTCATAATTTTCCCCCAAAATAACACTCCATTTTTTTGTTTTAAACTCCCTTTTAACACTAATTATTATTAATTAAGCAGTGAGTTCTTCCTCCTTGTGAGTCTCAATGACAACATCACTCGTAGGATATGCAACACAAGTGAGAACCCACCCATCAGCCATCTGGTTATCATCGAGATAACTTCCATCGTCCTGATTCACCGTCCCTTCAATGAGTTTTCCGGCGCAGGTGGAGCAACTTCCGGCCCGGCAAGAGTACGGCAAGTCCAGTCCGGCCTCCTCCGCCGCGTCCAGGATGTAGGTGTCTTCGGGGCACTCAATTTGCTCCTTTCCCGTTGGTGTTATCAGCGTCACCTTGTACATCGCCACTAATCTTCCACCGCGAGGGGCGCTCTTCAGGCCGACGAAGCTCCGGCCGACGGCGCTCGGCATCCTGGACGCCGACACCGTCGCTGGCTTCTGCAAGGTGGTCGCGGTCATGGTGGCGGACAGCGCGGTGGAGGCCATGGTGAGTATTGATTCTCTCTCTCTCTCTCTCTCTCTCTCTCCCCCCCCTAGGGTTAGGGTTAAGGTTGTCGACGACGGTGGTGGCGGTGGTGGTGGTGGTGGTTTGAGGGGGCAGAAATGAGAGGAGGGGGGAGAGGAGGGAGAGAGATGTATAGAGGAAGGGGATAATGAAATCTGCCACGTGGCAGGATTTGAGGGGTGGTGTTATCGGGTTGGGTTATCCGGGTTGTAGGAGTGAGAGAGCATTGTGGCCGTTGGTTGAGTGTGGGTGAGTGTGTGGTGGGCACACGATTTGCTTTGGCATATTGGAATCTAACCTATCAGAATTTCTTGGGGTGGTGTGGTGGTCATCGTCTTTACGTGGACAAGGGTGCATGGTTTATATATGCAATGTAATTTGTAAGTTTCTTCGTCATGTCCATTTACACTAGAACCCTAGTCTAGACTCTAGTATCTAGATTGGTAATCGCGAAATGTTCACAACTGCCCTCAAACGTTGCTAACTACTAATCGCCAGTGGACGTTAACAAATGCTATGTACTGTCTCTAATCACTATTTGTAAATGCTACTAATTACTGGTAACACTGGTAACCGCTAATCTCGAATGACAAATAAATGTTGGCAACTATTAACTGTTAATTCTAAATGCTGAAACGCGTAAGCGCTTACTTGCACAACCCAAAAATAGCGAAAGAATGGGGGGAGAGTAGATGTGCAATGGTGGTTTGGCTTAGGATTCATTGGCCAAACACAAATGCAAAAGAGGAATTGGAATACTATGTTCACTTGAACCTCCAAGAATGCATGAAAGCAGTGCAGTGGTGTTATCTTTTAGTAGGGTTATGGAAGAAGTGTAAAGATACTATTTTTAGTTGGATTATGCAATAAGGTCTTTTTTGACAGAGGATTATGCAATAAAATAATGTCGTTGTATGAGGACAAATTAAAAGAGGGATTGAGTTCTGGGCAAAAACCTGGTCGTTTGACTTTTTCCACAAAAAGTACTCAAAAATATCTCATCTCTGTATGAAACGATTGTAGCATTTGGTTGGAAGTAATGCAATCACTATGTAATGTAATCAATCATACAATGCAATTGTTAATGCAATGGAATTGAATAATAATTACATTATAATGTCTGGTTACAAAGTTTGCGCGATCATAATGGGATAAATTCATTTAGAACCAACACTTCATTTTGTTTACACCTAGTATGTAGTCAAAATTCAATTTACACTTTATTTTTCTTTGATTATTTAGTATCATTGTAATAAATATGATTCAATATCTGATCATGATCATGATCATGATGCTCTACATGAGATCGATTTTACTTCGCTTCCTCATAATTACACTAATGTAATATTTTCAGGTTTCAATGGTTAAATTTTAGCAAGTAGAGAGAGACGATGATGGTTTATGGTTCAGGTTGAGAGAGAGAGGATGTCCAGAACCTCTAGAAATGTGATTATTTACAACAATATGATCATGATATGGGTTTGATTAAACTTATGCGAGAGAGTGAGGGGGGTGGGGGAGTCAATGGGTGTAGTAAGAGCTGAGAAGGACAAAGAGAGATAATGGAGGCAAAAGAGAGAAAGTCTTCAAGTATATTATCTCATAGCTGGCGTGGTTTGATTCAACTGTAGTAATCATAATAGTTTAGAAGAAGTCAAGTAATTGTATTTGCATATGTTAAAATAAATGTAATATTGATTACATCCCTTAAAAGTAACCAACCATAATAATGGAATCACCATTGCAATTTTAATTACATTACCACTTTGATTATATATACAACCAAACGAGCTATAAACGCTACTCAAAAAGCTATTGTCGAACAAAGCCTTCGTAGTTTTTAACGTTTAAAAATGTTCTCAATTGACATTATTTAGTAGTTTCATTTTTTTCGTCCAGTTAGTTCCCTTAACACTTATTTTACTTATTTTTGTTCTTTTCATGAGGTTTTGTTTTTGAGCAAATATAAAATGGCAGCAAAGGTCCCACCGGGAGTCGAACCCAGGTCGCTGGATTCAAAGTCCAGAGTGCTAACCACTACACCATGGAACCAGCTGATTTTTTCTCTCTGCGAATTAGATGCCCAACAATCAGATTTGCTCAATTTTGAGAAAATAGCCTTAAAAAGGGGTGGTAATGCAGAAAGATCTTTCTAAGAGCCTAAAATTCATTAATAAATCAATTCCTCTTACAGGAGCTATATAAGCAATAAAATTTTTGAAAGTTTGTTAATTCAAGGCATCATATTAATAAAACTACAACTTTGAAACAACTAATTATATGTATGCTGACTAAGAGGTATCTGTCTGAATAGTAAGTTACGACTTCTAAATTGGGATCGTTTTAAGATGGGATCCTAGGAGCACCATGTCTCACTTACATAGGAGACATGTTAGCTAACAAATTAGGCTTTGATTGAGCATTTCAATGCATGAATTTTTTACAGCTCTAAAACACCTATTTGGGTGACTCAAAGTTGAGCCCAAATAGGGGGACTTGCTTGGTAATGTTGATGTATATATGTCTTCGTGTATACATCAATATTAGGAATGTCTTTGGTACATCCCTAATAATAGTGTACTGTACGCAGGGATGTCATGCCATTTGTACGCCAAGACCTCAACTTGCATTGCCTGAACTGTTATTAGGAATAATCCCAGGACTTGGAGGTATACCGAGCTTTTGTATTTGTAGTTTGTGCTAACTGCTTTTCTGTAAAAACCTGTATTTTCAGCATATCTGAGGACCTGAGGTCGAATTCTTAGTAACTATGGACATTTACACAGGGACACGGCGTCTTCCTAGACTTGCTGGTCTAAGAAAGCTTGTCAAGATATTGCTGGTAACACTCACTCTGTAATTGAAAGCTGGTATCGAAATTTCAGCAGAATACTACAGATTTGAACTTTATACATACATTGGCCGTCTTCATATGGACTTACTTTGTTCATTTGTATATGTTTCTTACTCATCTAAACCTATAACAGCTGAGGAAGGGAGGAGGCCGTTGTGCCCCCTCACGAGTTGCTCAAGGTATCGCGCTTGTGAACTTTCGACATTGCAGAGAGGCGAAAACCTTAGATTCGATCATTCCTTCTGCTATAGAGGATAGGTTCCCTCGCTGAAGTGCATGATAACCTAGGGATGGGAACCAGACAGCAAGCAAAAAAGACTACTCAGATACCTAGTGTCACCGATGTGGGACTGAAACCAATGAACATTAAAAAAAAAAAAAAGAACAAACAAAACTCACTGTCATTGGTGAAGGGTTAATGCACTTTATCAAGTTTGATACTTCTCTTGCTGCTTTCACACATGCACAATCACAGGGACAACAAGAGTACCTTGTGTTGCTCGAGTAGGGTTAAGGCATTAGGGAGATTCAAAAGCAGGTAGCTCTTTTCCGAGCGGACAGGGAGACTGGCTTTGTAAATCCTACTAAAAAAAGCTATTAAAAATAAGTTTATGGGACGTCTCACTCCTATGAGACCAATAAACTTCCTGTTCAAGGGTTACATTAATATTTGGCTCCCAACCCTATTGTTTAACTTCTAAACATTGGAAGCTCGCAGCAGTAGCTTGTACACATGCCTGTCTGTATGTCGATAAATTCAAGTTGTTTTTTAAGCAAACTTGAAATTGACAAAACAACTATGAAGATGGACGCATTCGATCTTAGTTACCAAGCCCTCATCGATGGATGAAAGAAACATCAAGAAAGAACACCTTATGAATGATGGATGAAAGAAACATCAAGCACATTCCCCGCAGAATCAAGTTCGTACAGTACAGAAGCACTAGATCCTGTCAAAACAAAACATATGTGACAAAACCATAATATCACTACTCACTTCCATAACAACGGCTACATTATTATCTCATAATCCCTTCTCCAAACCGACGAAGCGATCAGCTGAGAGAAGCAGACCTACTGATTTCGCAGGCTAGCAGCAGAGCTGCTGCTGCTCTCCCCTACTACTTCTAGTACACATTTCCAATCCTGTCAGGACCTGCCCCACGCCTGTCGTCTCTCCCCCTGTCCATGTAGCTATCCCTCCGGAAATCCTTTGGCGGCGGTCCGCCCCTAATGGGGGAGCGGCTCCTCTCTCTTATATCACGTTCGGCCCAACGGCCACGACCTGGTGGGGGCGGTGGGAGGGGAGACAGTGGTCGCCTATCGTACCCTTTCCTGTCCAGAAAGCTATCCCTACCATGGTCTCGTGGGGCCCAGTCCGGTGGTGGCAGCCTCTCAAATTTGTTGCGGTCTCTATAATCATCCTCTGGATAGTCGAGCCGATCCCTCCGCATATGGTGGTCGGCAAACCTTCCCTCATGCCTGGGAGGCGGTGGGCCACCTGGACCAAAATCTCTGGGTGCATCTCTTGGCCAGCCACGTGGAGGTGGGGAGCGGTAGCCACTGTTCATGAACCTGCCCGGGGATCGATCCATTGGAGGGCCTGGGAAACGCCGTGGGGGACCCATAGGTGGAGGTGGACCACCATATCCCCTTCTAGGGCTTCCAACGGCTGAATACCGATGTCTTTTACAGTTGTTGCAGTACTCCCTCCTAGCAAAGTTTAGGTTGCCACACCTGAGCCAGCAACCAATTTCAATGAACAGAGAACCACAGGATGAGAATTGAAAAAATCCCAAACACTAACAAGAGGTTAGGAAAAAGAGCCATATATTCCAGAATATGAAAATTTACTTACACTGGATCTGGACAATACCAATCACCTTCCCTGGGACGAACATTAGGATTGTTCCTGTGCATGCCTTCTCCCCTGACCGGCCCAGGACCATATCCTGGACCATCAAAACCCCTCCCAAAAGGCCTGCCACCCCTTCCTCGAGAACGAGGGGGAGAATACTCTCGATAGCGAGGAGGAGACCTTATATTATCCCTTGCACCACCAAATCCACGATGCCGAGGAATACCATCCAAACGATCAAGTTCAGGACTATACCTACGATCAACGTCTCTGCGACGCACAGGAGACCCAGAAGCTGCCCGTGTTCTATACCCTGGATAAAGTGAAGTAGGATAAAGAAAAAAAAGTAACGCAAAGCTGTTGCAATGAGCTGCCATTCATATCATGGCAACAAGATAGAACAGTCTACATAAACTAGCAGTTGCATCATGATATATAACCCACATTAAATAGGTTGGAGAGCCAATCACCACAACTGAGCCTCCTTGTCAATAGACGCATAACACTAATCTAAAATGGCACAGTAACTGCCCCGATTCTCGAACAAGCAGCCCAAGCTAGATCTATATATTCGAATGCATATATAGATCATAAATGCTAACCTTACCGGCACTGAACCAGAATAATCTCATTTGCAACAAAATCCATTTTCCCAAGACTTTCTGAATCCATAACACCCATTCAAAAGCCATACATCATTACACCCCCCCAAGAATGAACCATGGCTGAAGGCAAAAGGTAATCTAAAAACCTTCACCACAATAGATTGCCTCTGCACAAAAGGACGAAGAACTATTAATGAACCCGAAGCCAAAATCCCAATTCGCAAGGCTTGAGGAAAAATGAAGGATAGTCTGCAGGGTATCTAAGGGAAAAGGAAGCTTAAAACCCTCGGAAGCAAAGGCATTCCCATGATATGAGGATGATTGTATACAACGCAAGGCCACAGTTTTGATGCCAGAACAAACTGCTCAGAAGAGAGACCATTAAATGCGATCTCCAAAACCCAGAACCTTGTATTGGTTCTCTCTCTTCACTAACACTAAGGAAAAATTAGTATTTCTTAAACATGGTTTTACAACCATCATAGATCCTAGCCAACTTCGGCGGAACCATCCATCAGGGTGATACAGGTACAACCCCCACCGTGCACAACGTTTCACTTTCAAACAATAACGTCCAATCATTAGATCATGGACATGCCACAGACATGGTTAGCAGGATCCCTTATCAATATGCACTGCAAAACAAACCTTGATCCGGGAAGTGCTGCAAACCAGAAGCTAAAATCCCTTACGTTTTAGATATGGTGACCTTCCACATTCCCTGTGCACTGGATCAGGTGATTATGGATGAAGACCATCTGAAACTCAGACACGAGTTTCCAGAAGTTTATCGTAAAAGACATTCATCCAGTCACCAAGTCTTACAAAAGCAGAACAATAGTAAACTACACTATTTCACAATGATACAGCAACAGAAATACAATGATCTCCTAGTTTGCAAATGTCCTATCTTCAGTAATTGATCAAAAAAGATAGCCATAGGTTCAGCCAAACCATAGGATCTCTATTGGAAGTTGATATTATCTTTAACCCAAAATCAAGTTCCCCAGACAAAAACCAGAACATGGATATACCACCTTTAACCCAGTATTAACAATTCATAGAATATTCAAACAGCTTCTTGAAGCACTTACTAACAGCCCAATCATCATCTGTTCCAGGTCCATATCACATCCAAGACAGCATTGAAAATCCAGATATAAAACCCTCCATCCCTTGTACTTGTTTAGCTCCAAAGCAAGCCTATAGCTGTGTGAACTGCATAGAAACTTCTGCTTCCAGCACTTGATAGAAATCAACTTCCAGAGTTCACTAGGACAATCAAAATCACCTAAATGCTTTTTTAGTGTGGCACTGAATCTTTCACTAAGGTGAACACTCTAAAAGATCAGATCTGGAATTTAATCCATTGTGTCAAAATTCCCTCTGCTCCCACAATATGTGCACTTGAATAATGCCTTGAACCGGACCACATGTATGCAATTGAAGCATGGAGTGTGATCACAGACAGGTCTAGGAATCAGCATCCCTTTAAGGAAATGTGCCATGTAAACAATTACCATTCAAACCCCCGAAAGGAAAAGAACCCCCAACCCAGTTCAAAACACGCATTCCCACTAATAACGCCTTCCTCAAGATCCACATTCTTGCACCAGGCGACAAGAAAAGCTGTAACACACAATAAACAATTTCATTCACCATTTGCTGCTATTGAATAATGGATGCAGAGCCACGTTCTTCAGATCAAACACAAAGCACTCATGCTTGACATACCACTCAACAAAAGAACAAGGACGTAATATACAAGATAGCAACAACATCAGTTAAATTACAGGCTGGCTGACGTGACAATGAAGAAGCTGATACGAAAGATAAAATAGATGTAGTAATTTCATGGGTTATTCCAGCAGAAACAGAAAATTCACCAACAGATGAAAACTCCTATTTCAGCATTTCATTATCCATCACAATAAAACCGAGCAACACATATAAGGAAACAGCAAAGAGCAAACCCCTCAGCCAGGAGGGTCATTCATGAGAAGAGACTACAGAGATGTGCCGCGTGCAACTATTAATACGATTGGGGAGTGCTCAGACACTTCTCCCTTCACAGGCTACATACAGCAAGAGGATTTCATTTTGTTTTTTTATTCTTTTTGGGTGGGATCATAAAGTAAAGGCAAGAACCAGCCTGAACCCAGGTTGCACTATTCATCTGGAACCCCAAACCCCCCACCACCCAAAAAACAAAAATCCCACCAAGACTGGAGTGGGTATGCACCCATCCAACCTCAGATGAGGTCCAGCAGGTCATTAAGAACGCCAAGATAAATCACCCCCCCCCCCAAAACACAGTGGTACTTTAGTGAAAAAATATGCGATGGATATCAAGTGAGTGAAAGCTTGCAGCCGCAACTAATACGCCATCACCACATGTAAGGTTTGAGGTGAAAAAAGCAGGAATAGCTGGCAACAAACAATTACCTGTCCAGCTGTCCACGTTTTGAGGAAAACCCAACGAACCAACCCTTAAACAACATCAGGATTGGGTAAAAAAAATTCCTCACTAACAGCAGCATAAGCAATGGCTGATGGAAGAAACGGGGAAAAAGAAAGCAGTGGGGGGCACCACAACATTCTTTACCAGAGTGAAGAGCTACTCAAAGAAACACAACGCCTATAAGCATTGACCAACACCATAGCGTCAACAGCGCAACAGACACGCCTTCCATTCAATTAGCTTCATTATCTCTTCTTAGCTAGCATGTGAAGAAGACCAAAAAGAAAGACAATAACTAAACTATCAAATACGTTTGCGATGAAAAGATGCACATTGCTTCCATATTCACCTCTGAGAAACATATAACAATCTAAAAAGCACAAATTCGCCAAATTAGCGACATTTCTCCCTCAACAAACAGAAAAATTCGTGAAATCAAACCAATTCACCACAAATCAAAACTAGAAGGGGCAAAAATCCACACCAAAAACCTAAAAATTCAACGTATCTACAAGTTCTAATCACGAAAGAACGAAACAAATAAGCGAATTAAGAAGGAAAGAAACGAAAATCCAACAACAAAAATTACGAAAACAAAAGAGAACACAAGCAGATCTAGAGTAATGGAGGCAAACCAGGATCGTTGGAAAAGCGGTCAGAACGGGAGTAAGGCGGACGGTCGCGGCGGACTTCGCCGGGCTCGTAGTCGCTGCCACCACCGCCGCCGCCGCTGTCCGACGGCCGAACGACGAGGCTGCTGAGAAGTGGCTGATGCGGCGTCGTCTCCTCTCGAGAACCCATTCTCTCTCCTCTTCGCGCTCTCTCTCTCTCTCCCCCCTCCCCTCGCTTTCGCTCTCTCTGTCTCTCGAATGAGCCGTGGTGTGGCAAAAAACCCTAGGCAACCGCAACTGCCACCTCAACTATTATAATAAGTCTCAAAATTATTATGGTATATCATCCCTTCACTTTTTTTTTTTTTATAATTTTACAGTTCCAATAACTTTTTATGATGTAGTAAATTTTTTAAGGACATTTATTGTATTTATTTATTTATCGTTAAAGAAACTTTATTTTTCCATAGGGCTACTATTAAAAGAATTTTTTTATAGTTAAACCAAACTATTTTCTGAATTTTGGAGGGGGGAAGAGATCATGGTAAGAAAGGGTAAGCAGAAAAAATCTAAACATTTTTTGTATAAAACTTAAAAAAATATTTAGATTCAAACTAATCTAATGATTAATTCAATTTAAATTACACAACTCTACATCGAGCTTTACACTATGAACTTCCACAGAAAAGATTGATCACATCTAACTTGAGAATATGATTGAGTTTGTGTATAGATATACTCGTAAGCTTCATTTATAATAGGTAGTGCGGGGTTGCCGTGATAGGATTAGTTTATATACTTCTCAATCATGAAAATAGCAACTACTTTTCTGCATGAATTTACATACTCATAACTTGAGAGTCCCAAGTAGGGGTTCGTGGGATTTGATCTAGTAATCTTATGCATAAGCATTAGAGATATCAACGTTGCTAAACCCTACATCAAGTACTATTAATAGCTTGTTACTCCATACAGGAGAAGCGGAAGAAAGTTCAAAAAATAATTTTGCTTCAATCCGCTATAACCGAAGCTGGAAAAATTGACCAAAAAACGACTTTTTACATGTCTGAAAAATGGACATACTATGCATAGGATACCACTTCTGTTATATATACTTACAGAGAAAGCTGCAACCGGGCAACCTAGCAAATTACAATGGTTGACATAAATTAGATCAAAATTGTAGATAATTTCCTCTAAACATAACAAGCCCTTATACCCTCGTTCTTCTCCATCAATATGCATTCAGAAACCAGTGCCCATGCTTGCAACATTGGCACCACCAAAATCACTCAGTCTGAATCGCCTTCCCCATACCCATGAAAATCCCCTGCTGAATCCTCATCCGCAGCAAATTTAGACAAAGGAACCCTCAGCTCTGAAATGGGAACTGGCAAAGGCTCTTCATTCAGGTACTTGTCATGTAAAAGCTCCATTGCAGTAGCCCTACTTGCTGGGTCATAGCATAGGAGCTTCTTAACTATGAGGAGTTCATCAGGTGAGCAGTTGGGCAAGCATGAATCCAACCCAGTTGGCTCTTCGATTTTACAGAATGAAATAATCTTAAAATCAGGGAGGTTTGAGCACCCTGGAAATGTCTCCTCCGTTAAGTTTCCCAATACATTGAAGATTCTAGCGAGTTGATCAATATCTGATGCTCCCGGGAAAAGGGCTTGCAAGCTGAAGAGCTCCGCAAAAATGCACCCCAATGACCAAAGATCAACCTCTATGCCATAGTTTGTAGATCCATAGAGCAATTCCGGGGCTCTATACCACCGAGTCCCAACACATGAAGTTAGAGGACCATAGTTATCTTCTCCACCTTCATCAGGTTCATATGTATATGAACCCTTGAGAAGATCGTCCTCCATTTCACTCGTGGTGCAGGTAGCAAAACAGGAAGTATCTCCATCAGGGACATTTGAATCCTTGTCAAAATCATCCATGGCAGCACGTTTGGCCTTCTGTTCTACCAAGTCTCTCAAAAATTCTTCTTTGTTAACTATACCTTGGCTTTCGCGAGCTATGTTGGTAGAGTTATCAACAGTGGGAAAGACTTCTGGGTGTTGAAGCATAGCTGGATGGTTTTGAACTGAAGGTTTCCGCCCCTCCTGTTGCATGTCATCCACAGAAGCAACGAAGCCTGGCTCCAGGAGAATCCTGGCCTGAGAAGCAGTAATCAAGAAGAGGAATAAGCAACAAATCTAAAGAACTTTTATTCCAGAATGATACATGGAGACAAGTAGGTTTTGCAGCATAGATTGGTAAAAAAGACTGCATTACAGAGGATACATGACACATGTAGGGAAGAGACAAAAGGAAAGAATAGGTAGCAGGAGCTCTTAAATTGCACAAGACATAACATGCGTGTGTAGCTTGTATAGATTGAAGTAATCATCCAAAAACACAACAATCCGGGCATTGAACTTTGCTTCCCCTCTCTGTGGCTTATTCCATGCAAAGCTAATCTAAAATGACTGATAAACCATCAAGTATTATAGCAGCCACCTATGATTGGCTAAAGCAGTCGCAAAATTCAGAACTGACATATCCTGGTGAAAGGCATCTCCTATGATTTCACAATTGAATGAAAATTTGACTTAGCACACATCTACTCACAATTTCTTTGCAAATAGCTCATGACAGCCACAGCATGAGAATGAAGAAAACATTTGACATAGGCCCAGTTCTTTTCGTTGGTAAATCCCAATTTACCAACCTCAACTAATTTCAACCAACTTTCAACCCACTTCACCAACTTCAATAAAAAAATATCCACTTCAACCCACTTCTCACTATTTAAACCAACCTCTACCCATCATATAAAAAAAAAAAATTCAACAAACTTCAACCCTCTTCAACCCACTTCAAAAAAAATACCCACTTCAACCAACTTAAACCCACTTCTACCAATCTCAACCAGCTTCACCCATTACCAACCCATATTTCCCAACGAAAAGAACAAGCCCATAGTCTAATGGACATGAGATATTTTCTGTGAGCTAATTCTCAAATGAGTAGGGCTCATACGAGATAGAGCTTCTTATTTGTTGGACCACCTGGAGGTATCCATTCCATGTCTCATAATGAGACAGTCTCACCAAAAAGAAGCTCCTTTCATTCCTAAACTTCCACACACTAGCAAAAGATGAACCCCTTGCCCTACCCAACCCCACTCCCCTTACAAAACAAACTCTTCAAGAATACCTGCCCCCGAACCATCAATCTAATACAGAAGCATTAAGTCATTCAAAACATGGCAGCAAAGGGAAATCTAATTGCCAATTACCATTGTTCATCGATCATTCTCCAGCTCCTAGACACACAACTGTACAGCCAATGCCACCAATGAAAACGATTAATTAAATAGATTTTCATTTGATCTATATAATAATAGTAATTAAGCAGATTCCCAAGAGGTGCCACAAAAGCACCAATAATTGACCTCATCTCCATAAAGTATTCGAGAGCTTTTCCTCTCCTTTCCTCTGCCTCCAACAGTCACTTACAAACTTTCCCAGAGGGGGGAGGGGGGGTGTTAGTATTCTTTTTCAAACAAATACTGAACGAGCTTCACATGCCATTTATATCTAATAGCAACTATGCAACCCGTTACCAGAAGACCATATTCTTTTATCCAAGTACTAAAAATTCAGATAACTAAATTTCCTAAACAACTATCACTCATATAATAGCAGATCACACCCCCCCCCCCCTCCCCTCGACATCAAACTAAATGATCAAGATATACATCTGCATCAACCCCCCCCCCCCCCCCCCCAAAAAAAAGGGAGGTCAAAAAGGGCCAAAACACAATCTATTTAATTATCTTCAGCTCTCAAGCTAACTAAGTCAGCCAATAACAGGCTACCAAAAGTAAAATCGAAATAAAGTGCTCAACATCAACACACTCACTCACTCACTCACTCAGATAACCATTAATCCCAAGCAAAATACCCACCAAAACACTGATCAAAGATAGAATGCCCAGTAAAGCAATTTCAAAACATTCAGATTTCAAAAATGCCAAAAAAACAAAGCACCCACAAAAGTTAATCAAAGTCTTAAAAGAAGAGATGCCCACATCACCATTCATCCCAAAAAAAAAAAAAAAAAAACTTTAAAACCCCCCACCTGGCCAAAATCAG